>VDFB02000015.1:222251927-222612013 GCA_007258455.2 Sequoia sempervirens | reverse complement strand
CGAGTTTGAATCATTGAATTGCAACCTATAAGTGACTTTTCGTGATCTTGCAATGTGGATGACAACTTTGACAACTTGAAAATTTTCTCCATTCTTGATCCTGAATGGATCTTTAACGTAAATCTGTAAATCACACATCAAAGAGTGGGAAAAATGTTGTTTTTTTAGTGGATATGGGTTTGCTTTGATCAAACCACATTTTGGTAATCAAACCTTAAAATGAAATCAAATAGAAGGAATGAATGATGAATGAATAAATATGCTATGTTTCAACTCACCAAACCCTTGAACAAAAGGCTAAAAAATTGTATGTAATGGCTAACATGAATGTGGATCTTGACACTTTCTTGAATGATATGGATCTTTGTTTGAATTCTTGCTTGAATCATGAAAACCTACATCACCAATGTTAGCTCAAAAAAAAAAACATGATGCATGATGACTTTGACATGATGCTTGATACTTGAATAATGCTACAAAATCCTCTTGTTAACTCTTGTAAGTTCTCTTGATCACAAATTTTCTATAAAGATTAAATACTTGAAACCTTAGGAAAAAATATGTGAAATAACATTTTATTTATACTTTTTTATACCAAATTTCTCAAAATTACAACACTACAAGCTGAAATTCGATCTAGGAGAATAAAATCCCATGAAGAATTTGAATTCAAATTAGGTCTAACCTAAGCGGGACCTATATGCCAGTTGGGGCATATGAGTCCCATTATGCTAAGCTTGGGACACATTTTTCAAGAAAGGTTTAATTTTATGTTAAATTTAGATCTAAGCCCTGAAACCTAGGTGGGACACCTAAGGTGGCGTATAAGTCCCAGATCACTAAATTTAGACCATACAATCCAAAATAAATTTCTGATTGGTTATTTGGTATATTTCATGATTATCCTCAAAAAGATGCATTAATTAAGGCTTGTGGATTTAAAATAGGACCAAATAAGGCATAAAGAAGCCCAATTTTAGTAGGGAGATCCCAAACAAGTGTGAAAATGTATAGGAGGATATTTTACTACACTACATTTAGCCTCCACTTTAGTGAGATGGGGAACTTGCTTCAAACTTACATTAAGTAGACAAAACTCACATCAAGAGGGGTCCAAGTATACCAATGCTAGTAAGATAGGACGACAACAATCAATAGAGTCACACAAGCCCCCAAGATCAGGATCCTATGGCAAACAAAAAAAGGCATAAAAGAACAAACACATGTAAATAATGTAAGGAGCAAGAACAAGGCACAAGCATACACTGCCAAAGACAAAGAAGAGGTGGATCAAACTTTGACTGTTTGTCTTGCATGATGTGGATCATATCAAAGTTGTTTGTATAAGAAAGTTTAAAAGTGGAACACAATGTCCACTATGAAAACCAAACACATGCTCACAAGGGCTAGTGGAACCTTAGGACGCTTACTAGGTGAACCCCCAATGAGACACATACACACGCAAAGGCTTACATGCTCACACAAACAAGAAAGTGGCTATGGGAAAGTCACACCTTAAGTTCTACTCTCATACATAAAAATAGACCAAAGCTATATCTCCTGATAACTTTGATAATGTGCCACACAACAATGAACTTCGAGCCTGCTCTCCATGAGGTAAGCGAAGATATATATGCGTGACACTCATGAAAAAATAAAATGGTTCCATAGGCAAGGAAAGTGTGTTATGCAAGGTGGCTATATAACAGATGTTGTAAATGCAAAATAGTTCATGTAAGGTCTTAACTTAGGGAACATCATGCCTAATGTCTCCAAGAGAGGACCAATCAAGGAATAGAAGATTCAAAACTTTATGGGATACAATGTGTCACATCAAGCCACTAAGAGGAATATAATATGTTAAGATAGATCATGTTTTAGAAGGACATCACACCCAATGTCACCACAAAGTGAAAGATGCATCGCATGAAATAAGAATACTACACAATGAAACATAAATGCAAAAGAATAATGCTAATGTATGCCCCCAGTTTAAATAAATTGCTAAACACCATGTTGTGAGAAATTAATTTAAAGTAGAAAATGATCAATGCTAATAATAAAGAGGACATGAGAGTTTATTTGTAAATCCCTATGCCAAGTCATATGTTTCCAAATAAAGCTACCTCATGAAAAAAAAAGGTTTCCCCCAAAATGAAATCCCAAAAACACCGAAGGGATCCATGGATTCGGGGTTAGTATGTCTTTGCTACAATGTTTTTTAGAGAGCTTTGAACTTCCATCATTCCCCAAATACTCATGGAACATGAAGAATGGCACAAAGAGAGTGAAAACAAAGAAAATCCTTTTGATTCAACATGGAAGATACCTAAATGTCTCGATGCCTTACGTCATCCCTAAAAGGAAAACACAAGACAAATAAAAGAGGAAAATGTTTACAACATAAAGAAGAATGTAGATGAAAATAGAGGAATGTCATAAAGAGAGAGGGACATCAAACAAAATAGTATGGGGGATCACATTACACACATGCAATGCATAACATGAAAAATAAAACAATGTAAAAGACTAGTAAGGCACATGTGATTCAACCTATTAGTAGGTCATCTGCATCCCAATCATATTCATCATATACAAAAGGAAGACAACTAGCCAAAGGGAGAATAACAAGTGCCAAACTAGGAGTTTTACCAAGTTCAACACTCTTCTTAGCAGAATTATCATTTAAGCTTGAATACAAGAGGAAAGCAATGTATTCAATTCATTATGCATCTCTTCATCAATTTTATCAACCTTATCATCATCATCCGAGTTAATCTAAATGGGAGGTCGAATGATAATATCTAAAGAAGGTTTTAATTCATGTTGTAGTTGCGGTATAGGATATTTTTGTTGCAACAAAGAGGGAGACTCATCGTGTATTACTTCAATCATGTTTGGATGTTGATTTTCTTTGTTTTTTTTTTTTTTTTAATCTTTGAGCAAGAGAACAACATCTGCACCTACACTCTCTAGAATTTCAATTTCTTTTAGTATGGGTTTCAAGTTGTGTTTGTGTAAGGGTGGGCTTATCAACCATAGACTTATTTTATTCTCTAAGAGGAGGGATGGAAGAAACCATATGAGGTTGTTCAACCCTTTTCTCTTTAGCTTTCTAAACTCCTTTTATCTAAGGAGGCATGATGAGATTGTTTTCATTGTCTCTTGTTCTTTTGTAGGAAATAGGAAAAGGATCAATCTTGGGTTGGTCTTGGTTGTTTGGAGTGTCTTTAGGTTCAATCATAGTTTCATCAAGGATAGGAGTCTCAGTTATAGGTTAAGGCATGTTTCTAAGGGAAAGTATCACTATGCATTTCGCCTTGAACTTTTGATAGGATTTGAAAAGGAAGTCTTCTTGAGGTTTAATAGGTTTCATAGGCTCGGGCCAAAATAAATCCAATGAGAAATTCCCATACGAAGAGAGAGGGTTAAAGCCACTATGGTGCACAATAAATATTTCATTGTCAAAGGGAAAATTTGAACATTTATGCACAACTAAATTGATCCAATGTCAAGATGATGGAGAATGAGACATCTAATTTTTTCAGTCCAACTTGTAAAGGAAGTACAATCAATCCCATCATAGGGAAAGTGAAACCATTATGTTTCTTATCCATGCTTTTGGTTTATCATATGTTTCTTGATAGAGTTCATGCACAAGTATGAATTCTTTAGTGATCACATTCTCTCCACACATAAGATCAATTAATATCCCATTAGTGGGCTTGTCATTAATTCAACAAGCTATGTAAAGAGGACCATCAGGTGCATTTCTAATTATATCTTTAGATGAGAAAACAATGTCAATATACTTATTAGGTCATTCTTTACATTGTAATATTTGATCAATCCTACCATATCATTTAGAGGATTTTGTTCAATAGTATCTATAGGACCTTGTTAAATGGTATCCATGTTTTCATCATTTGTGTCAATATTCATCACATCATTCTTTTTAATTTCACTATCTTTGACAAATTAAATGTTATGATTTGGCATAGGTTTGGTAACTATTTGTAACTTTTGGTTAGGAAGGGAAACAAACTTATTTCCTTGATCATTAACACCTCCAACTGAAAGTTGACTAGAATCAATGAGGTCTTGCACTAGATGTTAAAGACACAATGTTTTGTATCATGTCTGTTTTGTCAGCGATAATGGAAATAAGCATTTGATCTAAAGTTCAGAGGTAAAGGTTTATTAGGATCAAGATTTTTAACAAGAGAAAAAGTTATCATTTTTTGTTCTAGAAGTTGTGACATTGTACTATGGAGGGTATTGGTTAAGGGAGTAAATTGCCTAGTTAGATCCTCAAATGAGAAAGGAGTTGTCTTCTTTATAGGAGCCACTTGGGTATCAACATGTTGAGTTGTTTGTGGAGGGGTATTAATTTGAAGGAAACCTTTTTTTTTCTAAAGAGTTGGTAATTGTTTTAGTTTGTGGGTTCAGACTTCTCGGGATGGGTAGAGGTGGATTTTTTTTCACAACTACTAACAAATTTTTGATAATGATGAAGGACAGTACACAAGTGTATAAAGGAAGAAAATTTCATCATTCCAAGCTTATCTTGTATCTTAGTTTGTAAGTTTTTGATGAACATCCATTGAAGGTGAGGATCAAGAATCTTTACGTAAATTTAGGAATAAAGTGATTGGTAACGTGAAATGAAGATATTAAATTTTTCATCATCCTTTTGCTTACATCTCATTAAATTAGCTAAGGTCATCTTAGGAGTCATGTGTACTTGGAAATGGTTTATAAATGCCTCAAAAAGTTCATTGAATTATGAAATTGAGTTGTTTGGTAATGAGGAAAACCATTCTAACGTAGTATCTTTCAAGGATCTAGGGAAAAGTTTAGCCAAGAGTTTATCCTCAAGAAAAAAATAATTGCATAAGGTAATATAAGTGGAAACATGGTTAGAAGGATCTCCTTTTCCCCATATTTCTCAAATATAGCAATCTCGATACCTTGTGGAATTGGTGTTCTCAATATCTCCAAGGATAAAGGATTAATTTTGACATAGTATGTAGGTTGGCTATTTTGATTTTGATTTATGGTGGAAATTTTATTTTGAAGGGATGAAACATTTTTAAAAATTTGATTTATAATGATGTCATTAGTGGTGTTTTGAGATGGAGGTGAATATGGTGGAGGTGTATATGTGTTTGATGGGGAAGTGAATAGAATACTTACATGAGGTAAAGTGGTAGGAGATATGACATGCAATGCCACAAGAGTACTAGGAATGCTAGCAAAAATACCCAAGGTAGGAA
The DNA here is from genome assembly GCA_007258455.2 of Sequoia sempervirens. Taxonomy (NCBI): domain Eukaryota; kingdom Viridiplantae; phylum Streptophyta; class Pinopsida; order Cupressales; family Cupressaceae; genus Sequoia; species Sequoia sempervirens. The sequence goes on along the minus strand of VDFB02000015.1, from coordinate 222,606,737 downwards.
TGACATTACTAGTAGGTTGCATTGCTGTTGTAACCCTAGGGTTGGTATAGGTAGGAATATAGGTAATAGTTGTGAGAGGAATTTGGTTTCCTCCTTGACCATGGACATTGTTCAAATGTTGAGCACAACTGTTGATTGAGGTAGGATGTTTTAAAAAAATTTGAGCTAGGTTAAGCACAAGTTCAAATCGTTCTTCACTTTCAATCATGTGATGTATGTTATCTATGGTAGTAATTGCAATGGTTGAAATGTTTTCAGTACTTTGTTGGTTTTTTTGGTTTTCTAAGTCTTCATGGATTTGGATTATGTTTTCTTGCAGAATAATAGGAACCATTTTTTTAACATTTGTAACACTACTTGAAGGCGAAGATTTGTTATGGGTATGGTCCATACCTAGTGAACTAGTGTCAACACTAGCAGTGAAGGAGCTAGGTAACCCACAATCCATGACAATTATGTTATCGCAAGATGACATGAGTCTCAAAATTCATATCACTAGAGTATTAGCAATAGGACACCAAGTAGTAAAGCTCATACAAGGGACAATCAATGAATGCAAGATACAAGATAAATGCTATTCTCTAATTTTTTCTTGATTTATGTATAATCTTGTATTTTCCCATGAATGTAGGTGTAAAATCCAATGAATCCCAATCATTATCCAATAATTTCATAATTGATGAAAAACAATTTTCTTCTTCTTGTATCAATTCCATTTTTGTACTCGGTATCAGTGTTGTAAGAGGATTTGTAATTCTAGTTAAATTAGTTTACAGAAAAATATGATATGATTGTAGTTCATATTTCATTGTGTAGACCTTGTTTTGATGTGTAATTCACCAGATGATGTAACATTGAAGGTGCCACATTCATTGCATGAATCCAAGGTCTACCTAAGAAAATAATATACAAGAGTTCTTGAGGCATGATATGAATAGGATTGTGCAATGTAACCTTACCCACTCTAATAGGTAATGTTATCACACCAAGCACTTGTTTTCCCACATTATCAAAACCATGAATGGATAGAGTATTAGTTGAATTTGACTCTTCTCCACTCCAATCTTATCTAGAAGGATTACACTACAAAAATTGAGTGGCAAACCATTATCAATGAGAGTACATATTATGTCACTCTTATTAATTTTAGCCAATATCATCAAAGAATCATTTTGTGTTTTCACTTCTAATGGAGCCAACTCATCTTTATGAAAGGTAATGTCTAAGTTGATTGATTTCATACCTTTCAAAATTAGGGTTGCTACAACATTTGGTTGTGCACTAAGAGGGATAACAACTTGTTGCAAGGAATTTTGGAGCATGACATTGTAAAGAGGTGATGCTTGGATCAAATCCCAAAGGGAAATCTTATTAGGAGTGTTACAAAGTTGTTACACAAGATCATAGTCCTTTCCACTATGTGAGGGAAAATTAGGGGCGTTAGGAAAAATAGGTTGAGGAAGTGGTATTGTTGTTGGAATGGTTTGTGTTTGCCTATTTTTCTTTGTGTTAGATGTATGAGCAATAGCAAATTATAATTTGGTTGCTACAAAACATTGTTAATAATGAGTTTCCTTGCACAATTCAAGATATGTCTTGGAGGTTTAGAAGGTCTTATAATGAGAATTTTCCTAGGAGGTGACTTAGGAGGTCCAATAATTAAAGGACTCTAGGAAGGCCCAAGAGGAGGTAAATTGGAGGTCCAATAATCAAAGGATATCTAATGGCCAATTGTTCATTTATAACATCAGTAGTTGTGACTTCTTGTTGATGATTTTCTAATGAGAGGGAATCTAAGGTGACCTTAGCATGTTCATCCAAGCAAGCCTTCTTGTCATCTTTATGTCCAACAATATCCTCCCCAATAGGAGATGTTTTAGGAGAGAAGCAAGCAAGATTATCATGATTCTCAATGGTTTGAATATTCTAACACTAAGAAACATTCATAATAAGTAGGAGAGGTGTTGGAAAAACAAAAACTAGGATTTTCATGTTTGTCAATGATTGCATATTCTGCACTATAACATCATTCTCACAAATGGGAGAAATATTGGGGGATGAATGAAGACTAGATAAATTGATGTTAAGAAATGTGTGAATGATATCATCCTCTTGTACCCTAATATCTTCCCACTTGGGTGGGGTAGGGGGAGAAGGACAAACACAATTCTCGTGATGCTCAATGATTGTATATTTTGACACCAATATACCTTCATCACAAATATGAGAGGTATTCAGAGAAGATAAATTCTAATTGCCATGATTGTCTAAGATTGCATCCTCTTGTATCAAATCATCCTCATAAATGGGTGAGATATTAAGGGTTGAGTGAAGGATAGGCAAGGTGATATTAAGAAATGAGTCAATGATTTCATTCTCTTTCACTAAGGTACTCTCATAACTATGAAAGATATTGGGAGGATGGCTAACATGTTTATTAATAAACTCATTTCTTTGTCCTAGATTGTAATCATAAGTAGGGATATTGTACTTATGCAAGCCATGCTTAACCATATCAAAACCACATCTTTAAAAAGGAAACATGTTAACACCTAGAGTTTTGAGTTTGTGCAATAATGCAAACTAATCTAGCCAACTTGTGTAATGCTTCAGAAATGTAAGAAAATTTCCTATAGATTTGATGATTTTGAATATTGAAATGCAACCTTTTTTTTGGAAATTTACAACAAATCAAGAAAAATTACACTTTTCTTGCACATGCAATAACAAGTTTTTTGAATTTGAAAATAGACTTCCGCAAGTTGGAACAAACATATAATATGGATGCAAAAGGTTATGAAAAAGTTGTTTGAGACACCTATACAGGGATTGGTTCAGCCTAGGGAAAATGAGTCCTTGAAAAGGGTTATAAAAAGTGAAAATTTGAAGTCTTATGTTGTTTGGAGATTCTTTTTCAAGTTGCAAATAGGTTAAATAGTGATAGTTTTTCCATATTTTTGATGAAGTGGAAATGCAATTTTAATGACAATGTATGAACAAAATGACAACTTTTTTATGCAATTTTTAGATGTAAAATGGAATATTTGATTGATTGTAAGATGTATTGATTCAAATTTTAAACAAAACTATCGAATTTTTTCACTTGTTTTTGAGTTAAAATGAAAGATTCAATATGCATACATTGCTCAATTTCAAATTTTAACCACTTAATGAATGTAATATAAATGTAGATCTGATCTAAATATGACTGAAACAAACCCTAATCCAACCTATGATGCAATATGGAATGTAATGTTTTTTAATTTTTATGACTTTGTGAAATGGAAAGATGAAACCCTAACTAAGAAATGTAATAGAATGCAATGCAAAACCTAGATCTAGGGTAAACTATGGAAAATTTTAGAAGATATATAATTTAACATGTCAGGTTCACCAAAATGAAACAAAGAAGAAGATTTCCTATGCCCCTTTTTGTTTAGGACAATGGGATGTAGGTGCATTTATTTGAAAATTCATTACAAAAGGATATCTCCCAAGGATAGGATTGAATTTCAACCTTGAGGTAAATCAACCCTATTAAGAAGGTTTGTTGTTTTCTTATGACCAAAATGACCAAAATGACTAATTTTCATTTTTGGGAGATAATTTTAAATGAATTAGCAAACCAAATTATGTGAACTAGCACTTGAAATGCAAATTTCTATAATAACAAAAAAAACCAAAGTTTGCAAATAGATCTAGGAAGTGCAAACAATGGTAAAATTTCCCATAAAAGTGGGTTTTGGGACTTGTAGCAGCACTTATTCACCCAAGGGAGAATGGGTCTTTATTCAAGGTTTTCTTCAAAACTTTTGGGGTCCTCTAGTACAAGGTCTGAGCTTTTGTTTTCCTTAGGTTTTAGTATCAAAAAGTCAGAAATAAATTCAATATTTGAGTTTTCATGTCTTGACAATAATGTTGACAACAAATGCAACTTTGAAAAAATTCTCCATTGATCAACTTCTAATCCGTCTTCACCTATAAATCTGCACATACAAAGAGAAGCATAATTTTTTTTTTGGGTGAATAAGGGTTTTCCTTGGTCAAACCTTGGTTTGGTAATTAAACTTTAATTCTAAAATGATGATAAATGAAAGGAATTGATCAATTAACAAACCTATGTCACAACTCACCAAACCCTTGATGGCTTCCCTGAGGGGAATAAAGTCTAACACATCACTCTAACAATTGGATCTTTCTTTAATTGACTTGAAATATTGCTTGATTTGATGCTTGAATGCTTGAAACTTACAACACAATGTTAGCTCCAAAACATGAAATGAAGATGCATAATCTTTGGCATGATGATATGATCTTGATTTTTGATGTAGATGATTGATAAATCTCCTCTTGAACACTCTTGACAATAATATTTTCTCTTGTGAAAGTTGCCTCTTAATTCTTAGATTTGTATTGATAAAATAACTATGTATTTATAGGTGATTATCTAATTTCGCAAAAGTTAGATTCCACAAGCCAAAATTCGTAACTTGAATTTGAATCATTAAAATGCCACTCAAAACATATTAAAAATTGGGTCTTGGAACTTAAGGAGAACCCATTTTCCATTTGGTGAATGGGTCCTAGGACCTAAACCCAAGAAACACAATTTGCAAGGCGTTTAAATTAATTTTGGCAATTATTTAATATAAGTTTCCCTTTCAAAAAATGAGAACAAAATGACTTTGGTCCAATGAATAATTTAGATAATTAAACTTCATTAAGTCCAATTAATTAAGGGGATGCAAACACAGTGTGAAAATGTAAAGGTGTACATTTTTCTATACAACACTTTCATCAAAATATTTCAAGCACAACCAAGATTTTTAATTGGTCAATTGTTTGCTAGGCTTTTGGTTGCCTATGGTCCAAGCCATTTGAGGCCATGTTGGGTGCATGGAGATGCACCATGTGGCACCCTCTTGGGTTCATAGTATCCTACCAAGGCTATTGATGTAAGCAGGTATACTATGACACATATAGGGTACTTTGTGTACCTTGTGCATAAAGTATTATATAAATATATAGTATTTTTAAAATATGAATTGAAAAAAAAAATTATTATCATTTTTTTAATTTTAAAGAAAAAACCATACTACATTGATGCACGAACCTACAAATGATGATAGGAACAAAGGTTAAAAATTATTCTTAGCAAAGGAATCTATATGACTATAGGTAGAAAGTTTTTCTAGATGGATTGGGGCAAAGTGATCAAAATTTGACAAAATGGTAGTTGATCTTAGGGTTGTTGGGCCTCTTGGATGTGATGGAAGGGTCAGGTTAAACCCAAAATACTCCAAAATTGTAGCTACCTTATGGATTTGGCAACCACCTCCCAACATCAAACCCTCATAGATATACCATTAGATATCTGATTTGGACAAAATAAAAGAAAAAAATACTCTCTCAAACACTTTGAATTCAATGGTGATATCAAATCTACACCAAAAAATCTAAAATGACCTTCGATACAAAGCCACAACTTAGAGGACTACCTCAAAATTTGGTATTTCTATCAAGTTTTTTGAATTCTCTAAGTCATCATTTGATGCAAGAGAATGCTATACTCAACTTTTCAATATCTACCAAGACATGCACTCAAGATCTTTCAAAAAAACCAACCTAAGGTACCCAACTTGCTTTGATACTATGTAAGAGTTGGCTATGGACATAGCCATCCAATATCTAGAGGCTTAATGGAAAGAACAATGAAATGAGAAGATCAATATGATGAGAATAAATTTTATTGTTATGAAAGAATGCAAATATACTTGATGATGCTAAAATTGAACTTTAAAGGAGACCCCTTGCTTATATATGCCAAGGTGAGACATAAGACACCATAATATTATGACAAGTGTCTTAGTCTTATGATATGAGACAGGAAGTGATAAGTATCCTATAAGCCATATGTACCCTACACAAATTTAACTAACAAGGTGTAAACATGACCTAATAGTGAAACTAGTTAGGTAATACCCCTCTTTACACCAACAATAAAAACATAGTTAATGTAGGGATTCTTACCAATGGGGGACTCATTTGGTTATTGGACTAAAAATCAAAATTGAAGAATTACATAGATCTAATTCCAATTCATTTCAATAACATTAATGCAATAGCTCATACACATGTTGATAGAGATACTATTGAAGACTATCATATTGATTCTCATACACATTGTCAAATACATGCTCTTATGGGCATGGTTTATAGAGATTCATCTTCTTCTTGCTCACATTTTGCACTATTGATATCATTTTTGGATAAGGAAATCCCATAAAAGAATTATTATGATCCTATATCAATCCATAGAAGCCTTAGATGCACTTCATTCACAATAGTTTTTATAAATATTGCATGTTTATTTATAACATATGTAATTTTGAATTTAATTGAAAGTGACTAAAGGAAAATTAATGAAGACCATGCTATGAATCATTCTTCACTTGATAGTGGGGTTATTTCTTGGTAGATCATGGGAAAAAAATACAAATTTGTTCCTTTAGTGTTCTATAAATGTGTTAAATTTGTACATGAAGCTACCATGATACAAGGTAATAGAGGTTTTTATAAAGTAGATCTTATGCTATTTTTCATGCTCAAATTTGAAACGTGTATGAATATTATAAACTTCCTTTCTTGATCCTAGGACGTGATAATGAGTACAATATATGTCTTTAATAGAATGTCATGGCAAGAGGTTAGTAAACATGTGCTTGATCATCATCCAACGGCTAGTGAAATGAGGTAGGAAAGTTGGAATTTAAATGTGAAAATTTGAACTAAAGGGGTCCAATCTACAAAGTGCATAACTAACTTAAGAATTGCTTGCACCACACAAATCTAATTCAAGACTATTAATATATATTCAACTACCAATAATATAATATATAGCAATTGATACACTCTAAAAATAAGTATTTTGAAAAATATACAAATACAAAGTGATAAACCCCACCAAATGGTATTTATATTTTTATCACTAATATATGTTTGTTTATGGAAGTCCATAAATTATTTATCACGGAATCAAATCACTTTTTTAAAATCTTCCTGCTAATGTGCCATTACATGGGGTGACACTAGCTTTAGAATGTTCGACTAGGAAATGGAATGAAAAAGAAAGATTAAAAACCAAAAAGAAAAGGCGCATAGAAATGTTTGTCGGCCATTAAGCATTGAACACGGAAGGGATATTTCCCTTTCCCTCTCCCTCTACCATGCTAAAGAAAATGTCAAAAGTCAAAGTTGCATTCTACATTATTTTATTCCTTTCACTTTAACCACTTTGTTTGTTCTATTTTGTCCTTTGAATATATTAGACTAGCGTCGTTTTGTCAATTTTACGGTATATTACAATTTTAAAATTTATCATACAGTATGGTTCGACTTATTATACGTTTATCTAATCTGTCATTTTAAATTATTAAAATACAAAATATTATAGTTAAATATAATATTCTAATGCTCCCCTATTTACTCACCCATTCAATACCTTTCACAATAACAATAACCATTTAAAAGTAGCAAGAACTACCCCTTAGTGACACATCCAAAATAGCTAAAACACCCATGCCTTCTTTATGCCCTCAACAAAGACTTTAGCTATTTTAAATTCCAACATTGTAGCCTTCTATTCATATATCGTATATATACATATATATTATATTTTTTTAAATGTATTTAGATATTAATCAAATAAACTTTATATATAAATCAATAAATTGAAAAGACAAAGATGGTACAACATAACACTTTTTTTTATCGAAAAAGACTAGGCCAATGACTCAACAAGATTTAACCTAACCTTACGACTCGACCGTGTTTAGTGAAAACACAAAATAATCTCAACAACAAAACTAGGTTTACTTACCCAAACTAGAGACATAAAGTTCTACATGAGTGTGTGTGTGTGTGTGCTCTGCTTATTAGACATTAACTCATTTGTTTACCCATGTCTATACTCCTCTCTCTGGTGATACTCCCCCTCTGTCTTTGGGAGTGTAAGAATTTGATGTTACATTCAACTTAGAAATCTAATAACATAGTTAGTTTGTTATTAGTCACAACATCATAATTTTTCTTAAATAATAATAATCATTAAAATTGAAACACATTGTGTTACATTATAATTTCATCAAAATATCAAATGACATATAATCATCCTCTAATGTCAAAAACATATTTTTAACATATAATTCACAAATCAAAATTTAAAACGTAACATTACTTCTAGAGGAATTCTTGAAATTAATTTATTATAGAAATAAATAGAATATCTTCAAAGATAAAATATAAATGTCATTTAATTTTTAGAAGATAACTCTAAAAACTCTGATAACATATGTAACATGCTTTAATTTCTACATAGTAAATATTTTATGAATTACCATAGAAGTAAATAATCACATGGTATAAATAGATAGTAATTATTTTTACTTTCATATAACATTTATTGATCATGTTTAATAAATAAATTAATATAATAACATTTGAATTTTTAATACAATAAATAAAATTTGAGAAATAAGAAAATCTTTTCCATTTACAATTCATACATGAAATACATTTCAATTATTCAAGTTTACAATACACAATAAATGATATAAAGTTTCCTATATCTAGAAATCTACTTCTATCTCACAAGCTCCAATGTTGTCATCTACAAGAGGGATAGCATCACTCAGGTGCTTTACCTTCAACCACAGATCATAAGTCCCCTACACACCTTCGAATTGGAAGTGTCCCTACCCTTCACAAGTAGTATAGGTAAAGGAACCAAAAAGTAAATGTCATCTGAGTCCTAGTGTTGTGTCCTATATAACCAACCATTCATACAAATTTTAGACAACTTCTAACTATGTATGACCAATCTGACTCAACACACAATCTAGAACATTGTGAACTGACTAATGCAAATAGAGGCTTTTGGATTACATTGATAAAGGTTTTTAAATAAAACAAACGCTTCCATTAGAAATATAGTTGGGAGTTGACACACCACTAACTTGACCTAGAAACAACCTTTAGCCTAAGGTTTAACACAAGGTTGAATAGTTTGACTATTTCTCTCACTTATCATAATAATTTAAGGTCAATAATGTATAATTCTATATGTTTGATAAATGACTAAAGTCATGGAAAATTTTTCCTAATAATGAACACTCATGTTGTGTACTCACAACATCTCAAAACTTGGCTACTTCCACTTGTTCATAAATTTTTGTATATTTTTCTAAGAGTGAAATAGTCTCCTATTTTCATGCACAATACTTTTCATATTTCATTTAAAAATTATAGGGTTTTCAAACAATGACACTAAATCAAGAAACCTTGTCTTCTGATGGGTTCTTGTCAACTTGAAATATAAGTAAAATAAAAGGATTATTTACTAATAAGAAAATAAATTATTATTTAAATAATTTATATTTTTGTATGTTTTCCTCTTGTTTCTTTGTACACGAACATATTTAATAATGTTGGTAAATAGACAATATATAATGTCAAATTATTTTACTAGAATAAGCATGTTATATGGTATTTATAATCTTTCAACAAATCTGAATATAAATATGATTTATTTCAATCAACATAGTGGAATAAGCTTCAAGCTTATCCTACAAGTTTATAAATATTAACTATAAATTATTCTTTACAAATTCTATATATATACATACATACATACATACATGTATACATGTACATGCATCCATACATACATACATGCATATATACATATATCAAAGTGTAACTTTTATTTTCTTGAGGCGAATAGAATAATTAATTCAACTTATCATGGTAGGGTAAAATGTCTTCTTTGTTGTCCATTGCTGGTAAATGAAGAATTAAATCACATGACAACAAGTATAAAATTTAGTCATATCATTTTATATGCACAAATATACATTCTTTGTATATAAATATTTCTTTTTTCCATATTTTCTTGGCTTCCATGAATCAAATTAACTATGAAATAAATGACCTCAAAATTAATAACACATCCTGAAATACTTTTAATGCTTTGCACTTTCTAATTTTTTTTGTGTACAACCTCTAAGCTCTTATCACCAATTTTGATCTAACAATTTAAACTCAAGTCTCTCACTCCCATAGTTGCCTCCTTTCACTCCCTATGCAACATATGATAATGATCTATTCTTCTCCACTTTCCTATAACCAAAATCTTTATATTTCTTTTACAGACTAAGTGATGCCTTTCCCTTTCACTTCATTGCTAATCTCTAGTAATGATAATGCTCCCCTATTTACTCACCCATTCAATACCTTTCACAATAACAATAACCATTTAAAAGTAGCAAGAACTACCCCTTAGTGACACATCCAAAATAGCTAAAACACCCATGCCTTCTTTATGCCCTCAACAAAGACTTTAGCTATTTTAAATTCCAACATTGTAGCCTTCTATTCATATATCGTATATATACATATATATTATATTTTTTTAAATGTATTTAGATATTAATCAAATAAACTTTATATATAAATCAATAAATTGAAAAGACAAAGATGGTACAACATAACACTTTTTTTTATCGAAAAAGACTAGGCCAATGACTCAACAAGATTTAACCTAACCTTACGACTCGACCGTGTTTAGTGAAAACACAAAATAATCTCAACAACAAAACTAGGTTTACTTACCCAAACTAGAGACATAAAGTTCTACATGAGTGTGTGTGTGTGTGTGCTCTGCTTATTAGACATTAACTCATTTGTTTACCCATGTCTATACTCCTCTCTCTGGTGATACTCCCCCTCTGTCTTTGGGAGTGTAAGAATTTGATGTTACATTCAACTTAGAAATCTAATAACATAGTTAGTTTGTTATTAGTCACAACATCATAATTTTTCTTAAATAATAATAATCATTAAAATTGAAACACATTGTGTTACATTATAATTTCATCAAAATATCAAATGACATATAATCATCCTCTAATGTCAAAAACATATTTTTAACATATAATTCACAAATCAAAATTTAAAACGTAACATTACTTATACATATATCATGATCACATCTATTTACTTTAATATCAACTAAGTAATTTCACTTATTCAACCCTTTTATTTTAATTAAACAACCTACTTCCACTCTTTTCAACATAGATGATCAATATCCATTACTTAGTTTATTTAAACTTACATAATCATAGCTAATACCTATTTACCCTATACGAATAGTAGCACACTTGATACACCCCCACATAAAATACATGTAGAATAAGAATAAAATATTAAAACCCCATATTTCATACTTTGATTGAACATGAAAAGGCCAATAGAATAAATAGCAAATACATGAAGTTTAACATTCATTCTTCCATCCAACATGAAAGAGTAACATTTCCCTATCGAAAAAAGTTCTAATAACAATACCCAAAACTTTAAAATAATTTATAGTTTTAGATAATTTGTACTGTTCTTCAATCTCTCTGCCTATTCTTATTGCTAATTAATCCCCGAATCTCAAACTTTCATCGAGTATGGGCAACCTACAGAATAAAGAGACTCCTTATAGGACTATTTTTAATATTAATAGAATATTTTTCTTGTTATTAGCAAGGAATAATGTTTTCGGTATGGCCCTTTTATTTGCCTTGGCTTGCGTGCAGAACGAAGGTATTTCAGGATTTCTTCCCGCTCCTTTTCTTGTATATGGGAAAAAGTATTTTTTGGAATCCTTGATTGGGCGATGGATATTTTATCTACTTAGCGAATATATTTTCATTAACTAAATACTTGGTGAAAGACCGTCCCCTCTGAGAAGGCGAGGGAAAAATTAGATACAGTTTATAATTGGAGGTCTTTGAAGAGGCAAAGCCCCTTTTAAAAGAACATTACCATCGAAGATCCTTAGCAGAAAAGGTGCATTTTCAATTCCTCTTCTCCTTGACTATTTGGAGATTTTCCAAAAGCATGTACATAGTTTTATAAGATACGTTTGAACATCTAAGAAACACATAATTTAACTAAAATATTAGGGGAGAGGGGCCCATAATGGAGCAGAGTCTAATAGTGGGGATAGAAGTAGTCCTTAGTGGGTCCTATAGTAGAGCACTTTAATATCCAATTGCAAGACACTTTGTATCCATAAAGTATGCAAAGTGACAAATCATGTGATGCCACATCAGTGCACCAATAAAACATGACTTAGTGCACCACTATCAGTCTCACTTTTTTTTGGGGCCTTTTTGGATACCTCAACAAAAAGCATGCTGATGTGGCATCATATTTGATGATGTGGCCCTAAAACGAAATATAGAAGTACATGAGTTGCCAAATAAACTATTGTACAAAATTGAGAGTGATTTGAAATTTCCACATAGAATTTTGAGAAACGTGAAGTTAGGGTGCTCCACTATAAGCCCCTCTCCCCTACCAGATTGTATGGGCATGTCTTTCTATTGCCCACAGTTGGTAATTGAATGTGTGGTTAATAATTTTCATTATTTAAAAAATAAAATAAATGATAAGTTTTGTATTAAGATTTTTTAAAATACAATAAGGTGAAGTATTTGTGGAATGTGTAAATTTAATATTGATTTTAGTTAATACATTAATCTCTTTTAATTAAAAAGAGTGGACACGTCTTTGTATAACCAAATTTATAAATAAGAAGAATGAGTCTCTTTGAAATGATCATAATTCAATTTATTGAATTCATATATTATTATTTGATTATTGAAAGTAACTCTCTCAAATGGTATACATCATATAAAAGCTTAGGTGAATATTCAAAGTTTTATTGTAAGTTTCGTGCAAGTTGTTAGAACTTTATATTTTTCATTAATCTATTTTATATGTCAAGTTTTTTTTTTTTAATAATTTTTTTATGATTATATATTGAAAAAGTTTATTAAAAATTAGGTGGGCTTAGTTCTTTGTGATTTATTTTTAAAAATAATTTAAATTATTTAGTTTAGTAGTAAAACTTTAGTCAAAACATAAATATCAAAATTTATCATAGCCCATATTCTAAAATTTTATTGTTAGACTCACACTAGTAAAAAAATAATTTATATTTCAAAATAAAAACATGTTTGAAGTCATGCCATCTTTAAGAATAGAGGACTTTTCTATGAATAGTGAATCCAACAACCCTCTTCATTGTCCACTACTTGAAATTGACGGAATAATTATACTAGAATGTGAAAAGATTGTACATTTTATTAAGAAAACACTATTTTGACCCATTTACAATATATTTAAATGAGAGTTAAAGGTAGGTTTAAAAATATATTATCAAAATCAAAGGACCAACAAAACTATCAAGGTGGGTACAACTCTAATAGATAAAAGCAAAGGAGAGGACAATCTTTTCAGGTCCAAAATTAAACCTACCTAAAATAAATATCTATAAAAATGATAGTACATATGTAAATTTATGGATAAATCTCATGAAAAAATGTGTTAAGCTTCATTGTATATCTGATAATCTAATGGTTTCAACATAACTCCCCTGCATTTAGAATTTCAACATTATCAATTATGTCAATGGATGATAAGTGAAAAATAAGGAAAATTACTTAGTTGAAAATAATTTGTACTAATGACTTAGTAGCCCATTATAAACAACCATGGAAGGAGAGTTATTTCACCCAACTAATAAATTTTAGAAAAATAGGATTTGTAGCTAAATATAATGCTAAGAATATAATATTGTCAATTTGGACTTAAGATGTGACACTATATCAAAGGCTACAACACTACATCAATGTACTTAATGGTTCAATTGAAGATGGTGTTTGTTTGTTGGAACTTTATACAGTCAAAAAAGCTATATAGTAAATATTACATATCAAATAATGAAACCTCACCATGAAAAGGATCAATAGAAGGCTAAGCCATAGTATGGAAAGATAGAAAAGTCATTTATCCTATTAACAAAAAATGATTTATGTTATTTTAACCAAAAATAACAATGAAGTTGTATCCTCAACAAGATGCAAAAAAAAGAGAAAAAGGTTTGTGTTGGAATTATGATAGGAAATGGTCTAAGGGTACAAATATGGTAATAATGATAAGAGACTTGTGATTATTAGGGATAAATTTGAAGAGAAAGAAGTAGTTATAGAATGACTGCATATGCTACTAAAGCATGCAAATATAGAGGAAGAAGAAAGTGTTATTATCTCCTTCCACACATTGAATGGAGCAAGCACACCACAAAAGCTTAAAGTATTTAATTATGTAAGAGGGAGAAATGTGAGAATGTTGTTTGCTAATGATGGTACATACAAATTTATTAATACAAGGTTGGCTAATGAAAACAATTTATACGTGTATATAGTCTCTAACTTCCAAGTCATGATACAAGGTTCTCTTATGGTGGTAAATTCCATCATATAAAACTTCCAATGGTAGATTATCATATAGATTAACAAATATTTTCCATTCCAATGGGAAGAGAAAATGTAGTTCTAAGTGTACAATGACTTATATAGTTGAGAATAATGTCATTCATTTTTTTTAAAAAAATAATGACTTTTAGTTCTCATAAATAAAAGTAGAAATTTTTATAAGAGTAAAACCACTAACAAGTAAACTTCTTATCTCTTATAGGATGAAAAATATACTTAAGAAAGGTTCTTATGGTATAATGACAAAAATATATTTTATAGAAGCACAAGATATGAAAACTCAAAATCCACTATTCAAGAAATCATTCAAAACTAGTAACATTTTCTTAAAGAGCCCAAGGGTCTACCTCCAAGTAAAGACCATGATCATTCCATTGAATTAATACTAGGAGCTTGTATTCCTTCTAATATTTGATCTTATTAGTACATATTTTATAAATAAAAGGAAGAAATTTAAAAACAATAAACAAAATGTTAGATTTCATAATTATTTATACTAGTAAGTTTTATGGGTAAAAGTATAAGCCTCTGTCATAGTTTTATAAAGGAAATAACCAATACAAATAAAAAACTTTAACCTCAACCACATAAAAGTGACCTTTGTGTTATGAATTCTGAAATGATATAAGCTGATGAAATGTAGGAATCTTGATGAAGCTTATGCTTGTAATTTTTTAAAAAATTGGTTTGATATATTTGTTAATAAACTTAGGAGTAAAATTTAAATTATTCAAAATTTAAAAACAGTGAGGTTGATAGGACTTAAAAAGGGAGAGAATTTGTTTCTTTGATTTTTATCCTGAATAGCTAACTCTGATATCTAGTACATAGAAAGAATTTGATGAATTTTTTTTTAATAATATTTTTAATAAAAATTCACTAGAACACTATAGTTTTTATGGGACATAAAGTTTTGTATATATTTTTATTTATTTTTAAATAAAAATATACTATTTTGGAGAGGATTCTCTTGTCAAGTGCACCATAGATTTTTTCAAAATTTTTAACTATGTTTAATATTTTTTATTTCTAATCAACCTCATGCTCTATTATAAAAAAATATTTACAATATTTAAAAAAATAAATCATAATAAACTAATTAGAATATCACAAAAATGTATTTTTAGATTCTACACTCTAAGATCTATAAAATTGATATTTTTAAGATTTTCATGAAAGTATCCCTAGTTGAAGAAATTTATAGTTGAATTTAAAGTTATTTTAATTTTTTCTAAAAAGCAGATTAAGTTACCACATAGAATACCACATAACATTTTTAATGGAAAGGGTTTTGGCATAAATACTTTCAATCAAAAAGGCTTCACACAATACATTACACATAAATTCAACACAATACAAGTTGTAAGAAAAAGGGTTTTACATGAAACTATAGGTGCTATGTATATGCTATGTGGTTCTATTTAGAGAAATACTATCTCAATAGAAACTATCTTGTTGGCTAAAATCATAACATAGATATTTATTTTTACCCATCTATTCATCTTTAGTGGTTATGCTTAAAAATAGGGATAAGTCATGGAGAATGTTCCTAGATTATAGAGGAGTCAATAAACTCACTCTTAAGGATAAGTTTCATATTCTTGTTAATAATGTGTTATTAGAAAAATTGAATGATTCAATTTTTTCACTAATAATTTTTAGGTTATCATCAAATTTACATAAGGGAAGAGGATGCACATAAAATTTCCCTTACCCAACACATGAGGGTCTTTATAAATTCTTAGTTATTCTATTTGGTCCTATTAATTCCCTAACAAAATTTCAAATCCTCATTAATTTATTTTTTCACCTATTTATTTATAAATTTGCATTGGTATTCTTTGATGGCATCCCCATCTATAATAATATTTACGTGTAGATAATATATTATAATTGTTCAAAGATAGTCAATATTATGCCAAGAAATCTAAATGTATTTTTTGGGTGAAGTAGAATACAAGTGGTGTGCACAATGTTACATGAAGGTGTTAAGGTAGAATCAAATAATATCTAGTGCTTCCACTTGGTTAGATAGTTTTTAATTAAATATTTTTTCTTTAATCAAGTTTCAAAGTCAAACCAATTACAATTCAAACATAGCACGACCATATAACACGTAACTTTTTTTGTATATATATTGAGATTCACTTTTTTTTTGTTGGATCAAGGACTTCAATATCTAGTGCACTCATATTTTTCAAAAAAAATTTATAACCTACTATTTTCCGACATGTTCAGAACAAAGACCTTCATTTTCAGTGAAAAACCTATGTTTAATAAAACTAAAAAAAAAAATACATAATAAAACCAAAAACACATTAAAATTATATTCATTGGATAGATCGTTTTGAGGACTACCTGATTCCAATTGGGTTTGTGAAGTCTCCACCATTTTCATGTTTAAACCGAGCTCCGAGGTGAAAAAATTTAGGTTTTTTTATGTGTTTCAGGGGAAAAATGAGGGGTAAGGGGGGTTCGTACAAACCCCTAGGGTTTCAAGTGAACCACCCTTATTCATAATGTGTACGCATTTCTTATATAGCCATTTTCTCCTAATTTGGAAAATACTGATAAAACACGATTTTCCTGCAACATTCCATTTTTGTATTACGGTCCAAAAGTGTCATTTTCTACATTTTTTATTGCAAATTTGTCTTTTGCAGGAAATATTCTATTCAAATTGTTGGAAGAGACAAAGTACAAGTTGATATTTATGAAGTGGAATCAAGTGCAAGAACTTTTTACAAGAAGATCTAGAAAAAGTGAATTTTTGGATGTACTCACGATGTTTTTGTACTTCAAAGTTTATAGAAAAAATGATCTTCATAGTACATAGTTTAATTTGAATATTTGAAGGAGGTATTTCTTATATTATTGTTTTTGTTATCAAAGAAGGTTTGGTAACCATGGGTGATAAGCAAAGACAAAAAAAAATATGTAGAAAGTTAGTGACACCCAAAGAAATTCAAGCAAATAAAGATAAGGAGGAAAAAAGAAAAAGGGAAAGGAGAGAAAGGATTCATCAAATGAAAGATTTGGAAGCATATAGTTCCAATAATGTTGAAGAGGAAGCCATGAATGATGAAATGAATGTAGATGATGCAAATGTGGAGATGGTGAATATGGAAGAAAATGCAATTACGAAGACAAACCCAACTATGCCTTCAACTTCAACTTTGAATGATATGAAAAAAAATTTAGGTGTGTCTTCAAATCCACCTCCCAATGATATGGAAAATTCACCTATTCAAACAATCTATCTAGGTATGTGTTCAAACCCAAGTTTTCATAATATTGATATTGCTTGTTTAGATGAAGCTGGATACACCATTGATGAGATCAATAATATTAGGGTTGAAACAATGTAGAAACAAGAAAATGATGAAATTATATCTTATGAGAATGTAAATGAGAATGAAATCCCTTTTACATTTGAAAATGAAACCCCTTATGTGAATGAAAATGAAACTCCATCTATGGATGAAGGTGATTTTTTTTTTTTTACAATTGAAACAGATGTGATAGATAACCTTCATGGCAAAGTTTCTTCAAGAAAAATTAGAAATTATGGAAATAAAATATATAAAATGTTTTTTATAGAGAGAAATTAGGATTCCAATGTCAACTCATGGCACAATTGATGAGAATGTTGAAAATGAGAATAGTGATGAAAAAATTAGGTGTTTTTGTAAAAAAAAAAAAAAAAAGATGATTCAGTAGAACAATTCATATCTAGTGTTGCTAATGCTATTGATTTTATTGGTAAGAAAATTCAATCAAAAGATAAGAATGCAACTCGTTGTGCAATAACAACTGCTCTAGTTCATAAAGTAGCTTCAAATAAAGGAATGTTAAGTAAGATTAGTAACTGTATAAAATGAAATCCTAGAAATTTGATAAGAGTTGCTAAAAGAAGAGAAAGTATTGAAAAGGATCCTATTAATCAATGTTGGAGTTTTAGTGGTAGACTCCCAAAATCAAACATAAAATTAACTAATGAAATTAAATATTTAATCAAATTTTTTTGGCATGATAATACAAGAGTATCACCTAACATTAGAGATGTCTTAAAATTAAGGGTGGGTTCCAAAATTCGTGAACCTCATCCAAAGAATATCTTAGATATGACTCAAACCAAATTATATAAAAAAATTTCATATGCTTCAATCTTACCATTGAATATTAGCATAAGTCAAAGATCATTCGAAAAGTGTAAACCTTTTTATGTTAGAATTAATAAGCAATGAATCTCTTGTTGTTGTAAGACTCATGTACAATTTCATTATTATTATGATATATTTCAATATATATGGTGCACTTTGCATTCTAACCAAATTATGCAGGATATTTGTGGTATTAATATGCTAACTGAAAGAATCAAATTTTTTATAGCAGGTT
The DNA here is from genome assembly GCA_007258455.2 of Sequoia sempervirens. Taxonomy (NCBI): domain Eukaryota; kingdom Viridiplantae; phylum Streptophyta; class Pinopsida; order Cupressales; family Cupressaceae; genus Sequoia; species Sequoia sempervirens. Next base: position 222,587,949 of record VDFB02000015.1, on the reverse strand, counting down.
TGTTTTGTAATCCCTCTTTAAATGGAAACTCATTTTTTTTAAAAGCATACATTTCTGGAGAATGCGATAAATGTGGTAACTTTTCATTATTAGGAGAATGTATACATGAAAGTAGTTCAAATGAATTTGGAAAACAATTAGTGGATGTAAAAAAATTTAAAAATATTGAGTATTTTTTAAAAGATGGAAAAACTGGAAAACATGTTGAGCTAATTGTGGAAAAAGTTAGTGAGCATGCTTTTATTACTGAATTTAAAGATAAGTTTGTACCTAAATATGTTCAACACTCTCAGAATGTTGATTGGCTTGATGATTAATTTTGTTTATGTAAAATCACATTCCCATTTGGAACTATATTGTTAGTTGTTGATTTTGCTGAAAATTATACTCTTGCTCCACAAGAAAAAATTCATAGTATTATAATTCAGTGCAAGTAGCTATATTTGTTCACATTGTTTATACACATGCTGAACATAGTACATAAGATAATAGATTTTTTTTGAGAGAGTACCATTTTTATGTAAGTGATAATCGATTACATTCATCTAAGTTTGTACAATATTGTTTTGATATATTTTATAAAAATTTAAAAGAAGAGGAATTCAAATGCTAGAACATCTCATATGGTCAGATAATTGCACGGGTCAATTCAAAAATGCTAGAATGTTTTATTGGTTATGTAGATTTCATAAGGGAAATAATATCCAACACATATGGAGTTTTTTTGAAGCTGGTCATGGTAAGGGAGAACACGATGGATCAGGTGCATGTGTGAAAAGAGCTCTTGCTAGAGAACAACTAAAATTTGAGGATGCTGTGAAATTTAGAGATGCATGTGCAATTGTAGATTGGTGCAATACCAAACTGTCTATAAGAACAAGTGGGAGCTCAATAATTTGACGCTTCTTTTGGTTAGTTGAAGAAAATGATATTTTTTCTCAACAAGATTGTGAAACAACTAATGGAACTACAAAATGGCATTCATTTAAGAGTTTGAATGCAAACACATGGACAATATGGACAAGGGAGTTGCCATGATTTTTTCAATTTTGTATTGTAGGTGATTGGCAGGCACGTGAAAATATGGAATGGGTTGAACAATGGCAACAAAGAGCTTTAACACCTACATCGACACATGTTCAACATGGAACGACAATTGAAGGTAATCAAGTGTTTGCATCAGATGATTATGATCCTGTTTCGGATCTTGTACAAGAAGGTGCATTATTTATTGAGTTGAATTTTGTATGTATGCATGTTTATATGTGAGTTAAATATAAGTCACTCTTTATTGAATTTTGTATTTATTTTTGCAGGACATGTGTATGATGTTGTTGCACGTCAAGGGAATGGAGAGAAAATAGAGTACTAGTTGGCTAGATGTGTTGAGAGAAAACATAAGTTGGTACATACTAGAGTGGATGATGACAAATTTGATTATCCAACTGGTTTAGTGGTTGTTGTTGGCACCTAGCTTCAAAAATATTTGATAAGAAATAATGGCTTGCCTGCATTTGAAGATTATGAAAAACATAAGAAGATTATACATTATTCACATTTGATTTTAGAAACCAATATAAAACTAGTTAGATATCAAGGGACGCCTGCTAATAAAGTTTTATGGACACTTTCAATGGATGATCATGACACAATCATAGATGCATTACAAAAAAGAGAGAATGCAAATGGTACAATCGAGTAAATAAATATTGATAAGTATATCTAGTTGTATATATATTTAATTTATATATATATATATTTGTTTTTAATCATTTCGTAATTAAATTTTTATCATTTTTTGTTTTAGGTCTCCCAAAATTAGATGCTTTACAAAAAAGAGAGGAGATGTGTAGTACCCCTCCATTCTCACCTAAGATGTGCAGGTAGTCTAGCTAAGGAATCAGAAGAGGAAGATAGGACAAGAGTTTCTAATGGTATTTTATATGTTGTGATTGAATTAATTAAATAAGGGTAATATTGTTTATTAAAATGTTAGATTAAATTGTATTTAAAATTTTAAATGTTTTATTTACTTATTTATTTTTTTAAGTCATGAGTTTATTAAATGATAATTAAAATATTAAATAGTGTTTATTATTTTAATTAATTATTTGTTGAGGATAATTGTTAGAATAAATTATTTAAATTAATTAGATACTGTGCCTTGCAAGTAAAGCTTGCAAAAGCTGATTAAAATAAAAAGTATTGAAGAACAGAAAAATAAATAAATAAAAGAATGAAAAAAATGAAAGAGCGAATGTGATTTGATATCTAACTGAAAAGCTTGCTTTTAAAGAATTAAATTCTTTTATTCTGGATTTTTGTGAGTTTTTTAAATAAATTGGAATATCTTTTATTTAATTAAGAATTTTGTGAGTTTTTTCACACACAGAGATTTTATGGAGATAGGAACTGAAAAAAAAAAGAGAATTGTGATGCCTTTTTTTAATCTTCCGAAGTTTTCAAAAGGGATTTTTCCATTCTTTTGTTTTGGAGAATACTTTGAAAAGAGTCGTGGGATTAAGGATTTGAATTCAAAATTTGAGCACGGTTTTCTGAAGAGGAGATTCGAAGCAGGAAGGAGAAACTCATCGTAGAGGCCATCGAGAACAAGCAAACATCATCAGATTCTCAACTAAGCGTAGGACTCCAGGTTCTTTATTTTAAATGTTTATTTAAATTGTGTTGTTAAAAGATTGTCTGTACAAAATTATAGATATTTATTTTGATTTTGTGAAATTATAAAAAAAAATAATTAGATAATTTATTTACATATGTTGAAATATTGTCTGTTAATTCGTTGTGAAATTTTAAAAAAAATCTTTGTAGAAGAATTGTGAAAATCTTAGATCTTCTCTAAGGAAATGAATTTAAAATGGTAGAAAATTCGAAAAAAAAAATAGATAATTTAGGAAATCTTACTTATAATTTAGAAGACCTCTGTAGGATTGAAAAACAAAGGAAATCCTCTGATAAATTAGGAAAAATGAAATCCTATGATAAAATATTAAATATTTTCCTGTAGAAAACAACAGAGACATAGGGTCACTAAACTCATCAGAACTCACAATTTATGAACTGGGTATAGTTGAATTTTTTATATGTGTTAAAATACTTAATGATGCACCTTCAGTAAAAATTGTAGAAAGACCCAAATCGGAAAACAAAAGTTATACAAGTCGCAATACACTAGTTTTATTATTAGCATTGTTTGAATATAGTAAATTATTTTAATGTATTAATTAATAAGTATTTATATATATATTTAATTATATGTATTATATATATATATATATTTAAATATATTTGTTTAATTGGTTATTTTGATAGAATAGATATTTTTAAAAGAAAATAAGCCTTAATTTATTATATAGTTTATATCGAGATAATTGTAATTGGTTATATTGAAGGTTGGAATCTTTTAATAATCATATTAATTTAATTCTTGGATCTTTGGTTTTAGTGAGAACTCTTAAATGATTTCACTTGTGGATTTTAGAATTGCCCAACTAAGAAATATCTTGATAAAATAGAGATCATTTTAGATTCTTCCTTATGTGGACTTAGCAGGTATGGTTTATTAAATTAAAATCAGTATATTATTGGTTACTTGGTTTTTATAATAGACCTGTGGGATATTCAATTATTGTTGGTTTAGAAAATTCATCGTTTAGGTTATGATGTGATAAACCTAGCTTATTATCCATTACCATTACTTGATATACTTATACCAATTAGAATATCTACGAACTCATATTTATTCATTGCAATTATTAATATTGGAACAATAACTGATGGACTATAGTTTTAGATAGCTTTAAGATTCAACTTTATTAATTGCATATATTATGTTAGTTCAATTTATTAGCTATACATGGGTTCTAAAGATGATTGATTGATATGTTAGTGAATAGAAGCTAAGAAATAGTAAAGGATAACATAATTCAAGTGTAGATTACTATCTTGATTATAATTGTAAATGGTACTATCATATAATTCAAATGTTGATATTATATTGTTGAATTCTCATTTTGAATGACCCTTGAAATGTTTTCATACATTAATAATCAATTTGTATATTATCAATTGATATCGTTGAATGTTTAAGTTTTGAGTATTAGTTTATTGAGTGATATTTGACTAGTGATAAAGATTTGATATCTATTGTAAGTGTCTATATTAACTGTTTGTTTGTTAAACTAGAAGGATGTGAAATCACTATTTTCTTCCATGGTGGATAGCTATAATATATATAAGTATATGTTTTATCGTGAGCTATCTAGCTAAAAGGAAATGTTGTTATGTCTTGTGACCTTCCTTGTGCAAGTATGAATAAATATTTGAGTAGGCTATTTTTATTTTATTTTTGCAAGATTATGCTTACCTTGTTCTTTAGTCTTCGGCTTCACCTAAGTGGGTGGCAGCCGCCTAAGAAACTGTCTGGGGTGATGGACCCTAGAAAGGGTTGCATACCCACTCCTCTAATATGTAATGTTGTATGGGTCACATAATGCTTATGCATAGAGGATTGAGGTTAGTGTGTATTTGTAGTGTTGTGTTACTTTTGTGTTGGGGTAGATTCCTCCTTCAAAGTCTTATGAGTGAACCCTTGGTTGGTCAGTCAATGAGTTGGAGCAGCTCAAGTTGTCGAACTACGGTGCCTCTGCGAATTATATATGTAGGCAAAGCCATCGAGTGATGAGCTCCCGAGACATTAGGTCGGGCCCCTAGGACTGTTCTCCTAAGTCTTGTTTAAGATTTGTCGTTTATTTCTGATAACGTAAAAACTACCATTGATTTATATAGCTTCTCTTAGTGATCATGTACTAACTATCTTTGATCTGATGTGTGTGCCAAGTCATGTAGACCTTGCAGGTATAGGCATTGGGAGCAAGAACTTGTCGATAAAATAGAATGTAAGAGGTATGTTAAACTGACCTAAGTAAGTAGACTCTATTGCCAAACTTAGTAAATCACTTCTATCATTTCTTGTAGCTTGTGTGATCACTGAATATAGCTATAAGTAGTGAATTGTGCTGTTGTTATCTTTGTTTTCGTTGTTAGTTGATTATGAAGTAACCTCGTGTGCCCTAGAGAACTAAGTGTAATAGTGTAAAGTAATGTGTTATGTGATTATGGTTAATGTTCTTGCATGTTCAACTGTGTTATTTAAAAAAAAAAATTGTTTGCAATGTTTGTTCTCTGGGGTTTGCATGGCGGGCGTTACAAGATGCACATATATTATGATGGAATTTGAATCTAGAGATAGGTAACTATATATAGTTCTAGATACATTTAATTGATACTTCATACTTGATTTGATATCCCCTTAAGCCACTCTCTTAAAACCCCTTAAGCCATCCTCTTATGTACCATTAATCCATCCTCTTGCATCCCCTTAAGTCATTCTATCAACTACCATTAATCCATCCTCTTAGAACCCCATAATCCATATCCTCATGTATCTACCCTAAATCTGTCCACTTGTATCCACTTAAGTCACTCTCTCCACAGCCCTTAATTCATCCTCTTAGAACCTCTCAATCAATATCCTCATATATCTACCCTTAATCCATCCACTTGCATCCCCTTAAGTTAGTCTCTCAACACCCCTTAGGGTTTAAATTCATTCTCTCAACTCCCCTTAATCCACCCTCTTCCATCCCCTTAAGCCATCCTCTTACATCTCCTTAATCCAAAATATTGCATCCCTTAAGTCACTCTCATAATTCCCCTTAAGCCATCCTCTTAGGGCCTATTAAGCCATATTGTAAGGTTCATGAAATGCATCCCCTTAATCCACCCTCTTCCATCCCCTTAATCCACTCTCTTACATCCCTTCAAGTCATTCTATCAACTCCCCTTAATCCACCCTCTTACATCCCTTCAAGTCATTCTATCAACTCCCCTTAATCCACTCTCTTGCATCCCCAGTGGGTCTTCGGATCCAGTGGTCAGGTAGAATGTGCTAAGCACCCCATTAGGTCCTCAATCGAGGATCAAGAGGTGCAGATTGGTGTCATTTGCAGCAACTCCAAAGTTGTATCTGTCTTTGAGCCAGTTATGATACTTTGTATTCATCTGATTAGCTACATCATTCTTTATGGATTCCCATTCATGTTGGGGAACGTTGTTGTATCATTGTTACCTTGGACATTGTATTGTAATGCATTGTTAAACCATGTGTGGATATTGGCCCATGGCAGTTGTTATTCAATGTGTTGAGTTAATCATGTTTATGTTGTATTTACGTACACATATAGTTTCTTATCAATGATTTATCATGTATGTGTTACATTTGTTAATGCTTACATTGTTATGGATAATGTCTTTAGATTTCATTCTTTATTGTCGCTGTATGGATTTAAGTTTCCTAATCACTTCTCATGTACCCCAAGGAACATAAGTGTTAATGATTTTTTTTAATTAAGTTTCACGACTCATGACTTAATGTGCAACTCATGTATGTTTAGATTTACTTTAAAAAAAAATTGTACAGTAATTATTGTATTGATGTCCTTTGGGGTTCACACGACGGGGGGTTACACCAACCATTAATTATTTATTAGGTTATCACTTGATTAACTCAACTTCCACATGAGTTACCCTAGATACCACTTAGGGTTTTGGCCCCTGTGGGAAGCCACTCTCCCTATAGTAGCTAAATCTCATAACCATAGATGGGTTAAGCCAAATTGCATAAACTATCAATGTCAATAAGTAAATACATCAAGTGAGGCATGCATCATATCACACTAAAAATTTATAATAAAATAATCCCAAGTGCAAGGCTAAACCCACAGAGTCAAATTAGGAATAATAACAATAGTTCACAAATAACCAATATGGAAACTAGTTATAAAGCAACATTTTCCCCCACCTCTAGAAGCCTAAAAAGACTGACTACCCAAGACTCACAAACAAGGGTAAATCAAGGTAATACAGGTTTCCAAATAAACTCCAACATGAATTCAATGAATACAATCTCATCAAATTGAAATAACTTAAGAGGAAGATACATCAAAATGGAACCATCAAAATCCATCTTTAAATACATGAATACATTCAATGTAATAATCATAAAGAATAATAAACATTCAATTACATTTTATTTAATTGTTCAGTACAAAGAAATTTTAGATAATTAAAGAAATTATTTAAACATATCATATAAACATCTCAATACTTGTCTTATCACAAACAAATTTTCTTTTTATTTATAATCATAATACATATCAATTATCTAATCATTTACCTCATTAACACAATTTAAAGTGATAAATGATAAGAACCATTTAAATAATCAGTTATATTTTATCTTTTCACACATGAGAAGAATCATTTAAAATGTTTAAATATATTATATAAACATATTTTGTAAATATTTGAATATGCACTTAAGCACAAACAAACTACCTTTTTATACTAAATCATGATGTATATATATACACACATATATATAAATTTATCATTATATATATATATATAAATATACAAAAACATATTTAATTATAAACCCATTGTTGTCATACTAAATGGGCATATCTAATGAAAACAAGCATATACAAATATAAATTATATATATATAAACCCAAACAACACATATCCAAATAATGCATAGTGCCAAAACAATAATCAGGAATGGTAGCTACAATGAATCTTAAATTTCTATTGTGATATCACTATATATCCATTATGACAAACATAATACACATTCCATAATGCAAAGGTTGAAAATATCAGGAGACATTAATGGAACACAATACTTAGTGTCAAAGGCCTATGATGGAGTTTGAATTAATTGAAGATGAAATCTGCAAAGATCATTCCCTTGACCTATTGGATCGACTATCATACCCAGCTAGACATGCAGTTAGGAAAGAAAAGATATATGGAAGAACCATATTGAATAACTTAAAACATATGGTTTGTTCCAAACCAAACAAAGCAACCCAAGGAAGAAAATGAAGAAGGTAGAGGAAGCTTAAAGAAAAAATCCATAGCTAGCATCCTAACACATGTACATCAAAATCCAACAACATTAAGGAAAATTCAATGAAATCAATGCATATCATAATATTGTAATGATAGGGGAGGCACACAACTCACCCCACAGAGCTCATTAACTAATACCAAAGAGAGAACATGTTTTCATTACCACGATGCATCAAAATTCAATCTTCACATTCATTTCAAGAGAACACATTTTCAAAGATGTGACTATTTTCGTCATTTAAAACAATAGCAACAAGAACGAAAAATCCAAACCAAGGTAGCTCCAATGAAGTAGGCCAACAGGGTGCAGCCTTACTAGGCCAATAGGCAAATTTACAATATATAGTCCCATCCAATGGGGAACAGAAATGAAAGGGTATGTAAGAAAAATCAACAACAAGCACAAGTAAGTGTTATGTCTAAAAGTGTGATGTCCATGGTAGAAAATTGATTGTTCTCTCCATGATCATTCTAACACAATGGGAGCATACTAAGAGTTTTATTTTCCCAAAATAAAAATCCAAGATGAGATAAGCTTTTGAAATCTAAGATTAACAAAATTGGTATGTTTCTTGTTCAATAATCCATTTGAAGTCGTGCATGTGCATGCATTTTCTTTTTCCCATCTTTTTCTATTTTGAACTCATTTTAACATCAGTTTGAATACTTATCTTCTTTATTTATTTAAATCACATTAGTTTTCCATATTTAATAATTATCCTCTCGAGATTTAATAACATTATCAATTATTATTAAAGATAATTTAAAACAATACTTTCTGTAAAAAAAAATAAAAAATTAATTATTTAATAATCACTGTATACATTTTATTCCACAAAATTGATTTATTAATTATTATTTTAATTCTAATCTTATTTAAACTACCTTATGAGAATATTTTAATTTAATTAACTGATTACACAAAACCATTTTAAAATATTAAGTTCACCACTTAATTCAATAAAACATTTAACAAGGAAATTAACATGACTGGATACAAATAAACAACTTAGTTTAATGTGAAGGTAGAGCAATACGAAGAGGAACTACACCTTAAGTATGTTTTTTGAGGATATCCCCATTAGACCACATTTAATGTCCTATAATTCTTGACACCAATTTAATTTTCTTTAGTGGAACTTATTCACCAATAGGGACAACTTAGTCCTTTTTTGCACAAAACTCAAAATTATTTCAAATTTCTAACAGGATTTCTTTCTCTAACCCTTGAGGTTGGCTTGTGATATGTTATTTTTAGGAAATTTAGTAAGAACAAGTATAAATAAGGATTTTTCCCCTCATTTTTCATCTCCTAATTCATCTATTCATCCAAGCATTCAAGCACTCTAAGCACAATTAAGTCATCCATTAGAGCACTTCATTTCATATCTTCAAACTTCAAAAACAAGGGTTTGGTAAGTTCATGATATTACATGTTTATTTATCATTCTCTTTCTGTTTCATTTCATTATCTAGGGTTTGATTACCAAAGTGGGATTTGACCAAGGAAAATCCCTATATTCTAACACTTAACCACTTTCCCCTTTTTGCATATGTGTTTTTAGACTTTATAGGTAGATTTGTCAAAGAAATGGGTGTTGAAAAGTGGTCAAGAAGTCATCAAATATATTCAAGTCAACATAACCCTAATTCAAGCTTGGAGACCCTTTTTATTTCATTTTCTACATAATCAAGAGCGAACATCTTTAAAAAAAGCAAGTATAGACCTGAAGCTACAAGATCCTGTCCCAAAATTCCTAAAATCTGCAAGTGGACTAAGTTGCCACTAGTGGCAGATTGGTACTACTAGCAGGCCTAAAAAGTGGTTTCTACATTTTTGGATACTCATTTGGAAATTTTATGTTGCAACAAGTTTTTCCAAAACTGGGACTATGGCGCCTAGCCTGGCGTAAGTGTCCCAATCAACATTTTTAGTCATTTTTTTAGGATTCCAGAATCTCTCCACATCATATTTCTTATTCTAGGTGCACCTTTCCAATTTTGCTTAGTTATTACATTGTTTACTTGCATTTTTAGACATTTTTGCATACCACATTGTGTTTTCCATCACTTTGTATTTCTCAGGTTTTGCATCATTAAATCATTTCCTTTTCAAATCAATGCATTAGTACATCATAATTAGACATATTAAAACTCATTTACATTAATCTTGAGTGTACAAATTTTCATTTTGGACCCCATTCCTTTCTCCTTTTAGGTGAAAAACCTTAGAAGGAGCTAAAGCAGTTGGGCAATCCAAAATCATTATCCACATTTTCGTGTTCACCTAACTTTTGAACATCTTTTCTTCTTCTTTCAAGATCATCCTAGGTTTAATTTACCTTGCATTAGATATTGCATTGATTAAATTTCATCCTAGGGTTTTCAAAATTGCATTAGTGAAAAGCTCAAATAGCTTGGATTTTTGCATCATTTTTGCATTGAAAATCACAAAAATTCTAAATTTTTAAACTGTAGTTGCATCTATGCATTTGAAAGACATAAAATTGCATTCAAAATTTTCACTAGGACTAAATCATCACATTGGGCAATTTAGTCCTTCTGCACTTTTTGCACTAAATTTTCTAGTATTTTTTAGGTATTTTTTGGTATTACATTTCTATTTCAGTTTATAGAATTCCTATTGTTTTAAGTTTATTATTCCTATACTTCATTGCATTTGCATCCACCCCAACTCTTGTGGTATTTTTATGAGTTTTTGGTGCCCTATTGATAATACTTTAGTGAGAAGAAGTTCTCGACTCATGACATCTCATGATAACACACTCGTTGTGTACCTTAGGTTGTCTTGAGTTCCTACTCCTGGTATGGACAATGGTGCATTAGGAATGGATACTACCACTAGTAAACCTTTACCTTCACATACAATGCATGTTGATACATCAAATGCTCATGTTCCACAAGAAAAAGTAATTAACATTCATGAGGATTTAACACATTTGCAACAAAAATTATTTCTTGAAAACATCTCAACCATTACAATTCCTACTATAGACAACATCCATCGAATGCTTGAAAGTGATGAGGGCTTAGATGTTTTGAAACAAACTATTGAGATATACCAAAAATATGCTTCTTCCACCTCTAGTATATCTCAACTAGCAAATTTTGTGGTTAGCCAAGGATGATCTCACATTCCTCCTCCTTCAACCATAGTACCCATACCTACCTATACCACTCCTCAAGTTACAATGACCATGCAAAAATTTAGTCAGGTGACTCCTTTCACTATTCAAACTAGAATTCCTAGTTCTTTTGTGGTATCGAATGTTCCATCCTCCACCATGTTCACCCCTATTTTTGTCCCCTTCACTTGTCCCAACATTACATACACTCCATCACCATTCTCTCTTCCACCTCATACAACTTACACTAACCCTCTTATTACACAACTCTTCCAAACTATTTATTCCATTCAACAACAAATATCTACCATAAACCAAAACCAAACCACACCACCCACCTTCTATGTCCGTAGTATCCCATTATCTTTGGAAATATTGAGAAAATTGATGCCACAAGGAATTGAGATGCCTAGGTTTGAACAATACGGATGTAAAGGAGACCCTACTAATCATGTCAATTCCTATATAACCTTATGCAGTGCTTTTTTCCTTGACGATAAACTATTAGCTCAACTATTTGACTTTAAAGTATACTGCATTGGAGTGGTTTGCCTCTTTACCCAATCATTCAATTTGATCATTTAATGAAATTTTTGATGCCTTTATAAGTATTTATGATAATCCCACTAATGGGATACTCGTAGATCCTGCCTATGGTGAGAATGTGATCACTAAGGAATTTTTGGTCTTACATGATCTTTATCGAGATAACTATGGCAAACCAAGAGCATGGATCAAAACACATAATGGTTTCACATGTGCTATGATTGGATCAATCGTTCTTCTATTAGAAATAAGACCTAAGGAAATGGATGTTACATTCTCTATCATTCCATAATTGGATCAGTTTTGTCTATGGCTAGGCTATCCATGGATTTTCTCGATGAAATTTGTTCCTTCAGTCATACACAAATGTTTAAAGTTTTCACATGACAATGACATATTCACTATTCACCATAGTGGCTTTAACCCTTTGTCTTCTAAAGGAAACTTCTCCTTAGAATTCTTTTGGCTAGAGTCCATGGAGCCCATCACACCTTGCAAACATTTCTTTTCCATTGCTTATCAAAAGTTTATTAAAGAAAATTAAATTTCTGAATTATTCCTCTGCAATGAATCCCCATCCGCTTCCACTATCCCAATCCTTGACACTTGAGACAATGCTTCAACTTGAATTTGAAATAGACAACATAGATCAATCAACACTAAACACTTCCCATTCCTCCTCCAAACATCCATGAGATAATGAAACCAACCCCATCACGCCTCCTCACATTAAACAAGTGTATAAAGAAAAAGAGAAAGTGATTGACCCATCTCCTTTAGTTCCTTCCATTCTTCCCCCTCCGAAAGAAAAGGATCCTATGGTGGATCAACTCGCTCTTACACCCACACAACTTCAAAATAGAATCAAAAGAAACTATGGTGCTAGGGAGCATAGGCATCAATGTTCTCTCCTTGCTTGTCAATTAGAAACTGAAGAAAACAAAGAAAATCAATTTCTGCCTTTGATAGAAGTAATAAATAATGACCCTCCTCCCGAATTGCAACAAATGGAACTAATACAACAACCCCAACTCTGAATACATCATTCATTGGAAATTACCACCCATCCTCATGTCATGATTAATCTTGATGATGATGATGATGATAAAGAGATATCTAAAATAAATGAAGAGGTGCATAATGATTTGAATTCTTTATTTTCCTCTTCCATGAGCTTAAATGATAAATCTTTCACACCAAGTGAAGAACCTAGTACTTCCCCTAGTTCAGAACTTGCAATTCTCCCTTTGGACAGTCAATGATCCTCACAATACACTAAACATGATTGGGAGGTGGATGACTTGTTGGATGGTTGATTTACATTCACCTTGCTAAGCCTTTTGCATTTTTCTTTTATTTTATTTTTCTTCTTTTTTTTGTCTACTATGTTCCCTCATGATATGATGTTTGATGTTCTCTTTCTCTCTTTGTGCTCTTCCTCTATTTGTACCTCTATTCTTCTATATATCATACATTTTCATTTTCTCTTTCACCTTTTTTTTTTTGTGTTTTCCTTTTGGGGATGATGCAAGGAATTGAGACCAACATGTATCCTTCATGTTGACCCAAAATATTTTTATTTGATTTCACCTTTTCATTCTCTTTTATCCTATTTTTTCCTTTTAGGGATGATGCAAAGCATTAAGACTGCAATGTCTCTCCTGTGTTGACCCAAAATGAATCTTTCTTTTTCGTTTTTTTTTTGCTCTCTTTGTGTCACTCTTCTAGTTCTATGTGTATTTGGGGAATGATAATAGTTATGAGCTCTTTAATCAAAACATTGCAGTAACGAACATTGTAATACCCCTCCTCTTACTGGTAGGATTTAGTATTTTTCAATGCGGTTGTTTGCTACTTGTGACGATGATGATATTGTTTGATTTGGTTAGTTAGATGTTAGATGATGTTATTGTTTCATTATGGACATGATTATTTCGTATGACAGTATGGTTGGTTATATTAGTTGATTTTCAGAATTATATTATGATGCAATGATTTAATGAATTATGTCATGAGATGAAATTGTTAGTTTAGAAATGTTATTTTATCAGTTAGATTATAATTGTTAGGATAGGTGTGATGAAGGACAATATAGCATCATTCGTTCGCGAGTGTCCTACTATGTTGCGATTCCTTCTCACAATGCAGTACTTTGATTTAATGCTTTGATTTTATATATATATGTATGCACATGTACACAACTTCGTTTGTATGCAGGATTTGCAGGTACAAGTCTCGATTCCACCTGCTTTGGCAGGACAGGGCGAGCACCAATAGCCCAACGGTTAAATGTTGAAACAGAGGTGACGATGAAGTCCTCCCGTCCCATGATGTCAGATCGTCTCGTTTGATTGGTATTGTTCATTTTTGTATTTTGTCGTCATTTGTGCTTTGTGTTTTGTATTTTTGGTCGTATTTGGATTAATGTTGGTACTTTTTATATTGTGTTGTATTCGATTTTAATGATGAAAATAATTGTTTGTTTTAATGTTAGATTTAAATTATATTCGAATATTTAAATGATTTAATTATTTTTGAAAATCATATATTACAATTAGATGATAATTATAGATTAAATGTGTTTTAATTATTTTAATCAATTATCTGGTGGAGGATAATTATTAAAATAATTTATTTAATTAAAATAGATAATGTAATGTGCAAGTAAAGTGGTAAAAATAGAAATTAAAACAATAAAACGAATAAAAAGAATGAAAAAGTGGTGACAACGAATAAGAATACAAATCTAATTCAAAAGTGTGCTTTTAAAGAATTGTTTTCTTTTATTTTTGTTTTTTAGAGTTTTTGAGAGGAGAGGGATATTATCTTTTATGGAATTAAGAAATTTGGGAAGTTTTCACAGACAGAAGATGAGGGATTGAGAAGTTGCACAAGTCTTGGGTTATGCATTTTTGAATCTTATGCTATATTTTGAAGGAGTTTTAGAAAGGGTTTTGCAATCTTTTGTTGGTATTTTCTGGAGTCTTCTGAACAAAGAAATGGAATTGAGTTCGAGCACGAAATCTTGGAGAGGAGATTTTGGAGCAGAACGAGAAGCACTTCGTAGAAGCCATCGGGATCAAGCTAGCTTCATCAGGTTCTCGAGAGCGTAGGACTATAGGTTCCACTCTCTCTCTTTCTTCTTGATAGTATTGAGTCTGTAAAGAATAGAAACGTGAATTAAATCAATTTTTGTATGTAAAAGAAATGTTTTCAGAGAATTAGATTTTTATGATTTAGTTGTGGAAAGAAAATATATAAATAATTAGGTCTTCTTATATGAAAATTCTTTGAAATCTAAAATCATTTCTAGTGTAAACAAATAGAAGGAATGCCTGTCAAATTCCTTTTGAATAGGCCCTATTTCTCTTAAGTATTGTATTGTGAAAAAGGTCAATCATTTTTATTATATTAGATTTGAAATAGTCTTTAATCAAATATATTTATTTATCTTCTATGTGTATTTTCTGTGTTTACAAAAACAATGGTTCTGTATATATGTATATATTAATTTTATATATGTATATTACATATACATATATATTATATATATATAATCTTAACCTTTTATATAAAAAAAAATATATATAAAATAGAATCTGTATGTTGAAAAAAAAATAAAAATTCATGGGCGATCTGCTGTCGCGCCCGTACCTGGTAAAGGACGATTATTATTTTATAATAATAATAAATTAAAAATAAAATTAAAAAGAAATTTGTAAATAAACTTTTATTAAAAAAATAAAAAAATAAAATATAAATTAATTAATTTTATTTTGCGTTTGGGGAGAGGGACGGCCATAGCCGTACCCACCTCCCTGCAGCTCTGCCGCGCTAGTACTGCGCACACCAGTCTCACAGACTGCTGAGCGCAGCAGTCTTAAAGACTGCCGCGCGCAGCAGTCAGTAGACTGCTGCGGGCAGTCTTTAAAGGCCGACGGCCTTAGTTTAAAACTTCATAATTTTTATTTATTGGGTGTCGGTGTTAGTTTTAAAATTTCATAATTTTTAATTTTAATTTTTATTTATTTGGTTATATATATATATATATTTTGGTATATATAGATTTATTTTGTTAAATATTAAATATTATAATTTATTTAAGATGAAATTTATAATTATTTAGTTAATATGATTATAATTTAAGATGTAAATTTTGCAGTAAACTTTAAAGGTTAATTAGTGTTGTTATTTAATATAGGATATCATTTAATTGGTTGAATAAATAATTTAAACTAGAATTTGCCATGATCTTTTGTTGTAGAAATTTTGTCGAGAAAATTTGCATTTCGTTATATTCCATGATTGAAACATAATAATCTTTTTTGTGAAAGGTTTGAAGTCCTTTTAAATGCATTTCGAGTGCTTGTCCTATCATTAGTGTTGTCAATGAGGGAGTCATTGTAGATTGTTATTATATTTATTCAGTGGGGCTTTATGTAGGTTTAGATATTTAAATATATATTTATACATATTGTTTGATTCTATTATAATTATTTATTTTATTTTATCTTAAAAGGAACATTAGGTTGTATGAATTATTTGGAATAAAATTAAATAATTGGGTAAAATTATTTTATTATAAAATATTTATGGTAAAATTGGTTGTGGAAACTGAATGTAAGTAATAGATGAAAGTGGATTGTTGTCTTGATGAAATGTGGATTATGTTGTTGTTACTTTGTGAAACCCTATGGATTGTGGGTCTATCTTGTGTGTCTTGATTATATTTTTCCTTCATTTTGGTAGCGGTGTGGGAACCTTGTGTAATCGTGTACTCAGTTGTATTTATCGAAAAACCCTTGTTCCAGAGGTTTGCTAAATTGTAATGTTCTCTTCATCTTGATTTTACTTTTGGAAAGTGATACTTAATGGTTTTGTTAGGAAGGGTTGAACGGTTTGTTAAGACTTTTAATTATGAATTTATCGCGAGAGGGTTAATGCCTCGCGTGATCTTGTTGTGGTATTATGCTTTTATGTTTAAGTTCAACCCTTGCTTGTTTTGAGATATGTTAAGGGTCATAGGGAGAGTGGCTCTTCATGGGCGCCGGTGCCTCAGTTGGAGGAAGTGCCAGGGGAACCCATGTAAGAGTAGTTAAATAAGTGATAACCTAAAAATAGAATTTAGGGGGATGGGTAGTAACACATACAAGATAATTAAAACTAGATTCCTCGTCTATGCATTAGGGCTACCGTAGACTAGTGATAGACTGAGTAGGCCGTGGTCGGCAAAGTCGTAGTCTCGTCTTCATGAGAGACTATCGGCTCCGCATTAGCTACCCTATGGTGTCGGTGCCTCAGTCAGGAGGAAGGGCCAGGGGATCCATAGATGGGTGCCGGTGCCTTAGTTGGAGGAAGTGCTAGGGGATCCCATGAGAGCTATGCGATGACACTCTCCACTAGACATCCTTGTTCTTGTTTCTTGTCGCCTCTGGATATGGCTATATTTATGTTATTTTCAAGGGTTAGGGAATCCATAGATGGGTGTCAGCGCCTCAATAGGAGGAAGTGCCAGGGGATCCCATGAAAGCTATGTGATGACCCTCTCCACTTGACACCCTTGTGCTTTACTTGTAGTTGTTTCTGGATATTGTAAACTCTTTGTTGTTTCTGATTTTAGGGCTAGGGGATCCATAGTTGGGTGCCGGTGCCTTGGTTGGAGGAAGTTCCAGGGGATCCCATGAGAGCTATGCGATGATCCTCCCCTCTTGATACCCGTATGACTTGTTTCTTGTTGCCTATGGAATTGTGTATTGAACGGTTGATTTAGTGTTATTATGGAATCATGTTCCTTTCATTGGATTCTGATTTATTTGGAAATGTATTTTGGGTGTTGGTTAGGTCCTTCTGGATATTGTTTCTTTATGATGCTTTCGATTCTTGTGAGTTTATTCCATGATTGTAAATTGGTGGTATTTCATGTTATTGTGATGAGTTCTTAGTTTAACTTGTTATGTTTTGTGAACATTGGTGGTGGTTCATTGTATGCTTGTGATGTACTTGTTTTGTATCATGTTGTTGTTGAGTCGGTTTGGCATTCATGGTCGGGTTCACTTCCTCATCACCTCTGAGCACGGGGGGTGAGTTACTTGTAATTCACATGGTTGGGTGGAAGGTGCTCTACACCCGTTGGGTTCACCATCAGTGTTTTGTCTTCCCAGCTTTCTGTAGTGGAGTTGTACCAGTGATCATTTGTACTTCATATTTCATTATACTTGTATTAATTCCCATGTTGGGAAATTCAATGTAAAACAATTATCAAGAAAATTGTAATGTAATATTATAACAATGATGTAATAGTTAGGATCATTTGTAACTCTACTAAGAGATGTATCATGGATGTAATTATGCAATGTTTATTATTCTCGCATCATGGTTTTTGGATGTATCCTTATCCTTGGTTATCATTATAAATGATATTGTTGTAATCTTTATGTTTGTTCCGTTTAGTTGTTGCGATGTAACCTCGCGTGCCCCAGAGAACTAAGTGTGTTAAAGTTATGTAATGTGCTATGTGGTATGGTTAAGTGTTATTGCATGTTTAATGTAATTGTTTTTCAAAAATAAATTATTTGCATTGTGTGTGTTCTCTGGGGTTTGCATGACAGGCATTACAACTTGGTATCAGAGCCTAGGTTCATACACTGGGCACTATGTGTGCTCACTATGTAACCTTGCGTTTTGTCCCTTGAGTCTAGAGTTTCATTTGTTTTGCTGTGTTTGTTGCGAACCTAAGTTTCTTCCGTTAGTCACTCTCAGGGCAATGGTGTAAGAAACTGATGGAAATGATAGGACCCTCGGTGTAGTGCGCAATGCACCGATATCCTTCCTATTAGGGATGCACTATGAACCCTTGTGTCGTTGTGTGATGTGGTTTCCAGTGATGTGAGTTATGTGTGTGGTTTTTGGCGTGATCTCTGCGTGTTTGTTGTGTGCTTACTCTTATCTATTTAATGGCTTCCTGGAGTAAGCCATATCCTTGGGGGGGAGGATGTAATACCCCCATGTTACTAATACTTGTATTATTATTTCTTACTCTTATGTGTGAGCTTGATTCAATTCTCTCTTGGTGATTAGTTCACCGTCTTGGTGTGGGTGGATGCCTCCCGTATTAGGGAATCTTATCTCCTTTTGTTTACTGGCTTCCAGGAGTAAGCCGATTTTATGAGGGGGAGGATGTAATACCCCTCCTCTTACTGGTAGGATTTAGTATTTTTCAATGCGGTTGTTTGCTACTTGTGACGATGATGATATTGTTTGATTTGGTTAGTTAGATGTTAGATGATGTTATTGTTTCATTATGGACATGATTATTTCGTATGACAGTATGGTTGGTTATATTAGTTGATTTTCAGAATTATATTATGATGCAATGATTTAATGAATTATGTCATGAGATGAAATTGTTAGTTTAGAAATGTTATTTTATCAGTTAGATTATAATTGTTAGGATAGGTGTGATGAAGGAAAATATAGCATCATTCGTTCGCGAGTGTCCTGCTATGTTGCAATTCCTTCTCACAATGCAGTACTTTGATTTAATGCTTTGATTATATATATATATGTATGCACATGTACACAACTTCGTTTGTATGCAGGATTTGCAGGTACAAGTCTCAATTCCACCTGCTTCGGTAGGACAGGGCGAGCACCAATAGCCCAATGGTTAAATGTTGAAACAGAGGTGACGATGAAGTCCTCCCGTCCCATGATGTCAGATCGTCTCGTTTGATTGGTATTGTTCATTTTTGTATTTTGTCGTCATTTGTGCTTTGTGTTTTGTATTTTTGGTCGTATTTGGATTAATGTTGGTACTTTTTATATTGTGTTGTATTCGATTTTAATGATGAAAATAATTGTTTGTTTTAATGTTAGATTTAAATTATATTCGAATATTTAAATGATTTAATTATTTTTGAAAATCATATATTACAATTAGATGATGATTATAGATTAAATGTGTTTTAATTATTTTAATCAATTATCTGGTGGAGGATAATTATTAAAATAATTTATTTAATTAAAATAGATAATGTAATGTGCAAGTAAAGTGGTAAAAATAGAAATTAAAACAATAAAACAAATAAAAAGAATGAAAAAGTGGTGAGAACGAATAAGAATACAAATCTAATTAAAAAGCATGCTTTTAAAGAATTGTTTTCTTTTATTTTTGTTTTTTAGAGTTTTTGAGAGGAGAAGGAGATTATCTTTTATGGAATTAAGAAATTTGGGAAGTTTTCACAGACAGAAGATGAGGGATTGAGAAGTTGCACAAGTCTTGGGTTATGCATTTTTGAATCTTATGCTATATTTTGAAGGAGTTTTAGAAAGGGTTTTGCAATCTTTTGTTGGTATTTTCTGGAGTCTTCTGAACAAAGAAATGGAATTGAGTTCGAGCACGAAATCTTGGAGAGGAGATTTTGGAGCAGAACGAGAAGCACTTCGTAGAAGCCATCGGGATCAAGCTAGCTTCATCAGGTTCTCGAGAGCGTAGGACTATAGGTTCCACTCTCTCTCTTTCTTCTTGATAGTATTGAGTCTGTAAAGAATAGAAACGTGAATTAAATCAATTTTTGTATGTAAAAGAAATGTTTTCAGAGAATTAGATTTTTATGATTTAGTTGTGGAAAGAAAATATATAAATAATTAGGTCTTCTTATATGAAAATTCTTTGAAATCTAAAATCATTTCTAGTGTAAACAAATAGAAGGAATGCCTGTCAAATTCCTTTTGAATAGGCCCTATTTCTCTTAAGTATTGTATTGTGAAAAAGGTCAATCATTTTTATTATATTAGATTTGAAATAGTCTTTAATCAAATATATTTATTTATCTTCTATGTGTATTTTCTGTGTTTACAAAAACAATGGTTCTGTATATATGTATATATTAATTTTATATATGTATATTACATATACATATATATTATATATATATAATCTTAACCTTTTATATAAAAAAAAATATATATAAAATAGAATCTGTATGTTGAAAAAAAAATAAAAATTCATGGGCGATCTGCTGTCGCGCCCGTACCTGGTAAAGGACGATTATTATTTTATAATAATAATAAATTAAAAATAAAATTAAAAAGAAATTTGTAAATAAACTTTTATTTAAAAAAATAAAATAAAATATAAATAAATTAATTTTATTTTTTGTTTTGGGAGAGGGACGGCCGTAGCCGTACCCACCTCCCTGCAGCTCTGCCGCGCTAGTACTGCGCGCACCAGTCTCACAGATTGCTGAGCGCAGCAGTCGGTAGACTACTGCGGGCAGTCTTTAAAGGCCGACGGCCTTAGTTTAAAACTTCATTATTTTTATTTTTATTTATATTTATTGGGTGTCAGCGTTAGTTTTAAAATTTCATAATTTTTAATTTTTAATTTTATTTATTTGGTTTTATATATATATATATTTTGGTATATATAGATTTATTTTATTAAATATTAAATATTATAATTTATTTAAGATGAAATTTATAATTATTTAGTTAATATGATTATAATTTAAGATGTAAATTTTGTAGTAAACTTTAAAGGTTAATTAGTGTTGTTATTTAATATAGGATATCATTTAATTGGTTGAATAAATAATTTAAACTAGAATTTGCCATGATCTTTTGTTGTAGAATTTTTGTCGAGAAAATTTGCATTTCGTTATATTCCGTGATTGAAACTTAATAATCTTTTTTTGTGAAACGTTTGAAGTCCTTTTAAATGCATTTTGAGTGCTTGTCCTATCGTTAGTGTTGTCAATGAGGTAATCATTGTAGATTGTTATTATATTTATTCAGTGGGGCTTTATGTAGGTTTAGATATTTAAATATATATTTATACATATTGTTTGATTCTATTATAATTATTTATTTTATTTTATCTTAAAAGGAACATTAGGTTGTATGAATTATTTGGAATAAAATTAAATAATTGGGTAAAATTATTTTATTATAATAAATTTATGGTAAAATTGGTTGTGGAAACTGAATGTAATTAATAGATGAAAGTGGATTGTTGTCTTGATGAAATGTGGATTATGTTGTTGTTACTTTGTGAAACCCTATGGATTGTCGGTCTATCTTGTGCGTCTTGATTATAGTTTTCCTTCATTTTGGTAGCGGTGTGGGAACCTTGTGTAATCGTGTACTCAGTTGTATTTATCAAAAAACCCTTGTTCCAGAGGTTTGCTAAATTGTAATGTTCTCTTCATCTTGATTTTACTTTTGGAAAGTGATACTTAATGGTTTTGTTAGGAAGGGTTGAATGATTTGTTAAGACGTTTAATTTTGAATTTATTGTGAGAGGGTTAATGCCTCGCATGATCTTGTTGTGGTATTATGCTTTTATGTTTAAGTTCAACCCTTGCCTGTTTTGAGATATGTTAAGGGTCACAGGGAGAGTGGCTCTTCGTGGGCGCCGGCGCCTCAGTTGGAGGAAGTGCCAGGGGAACCCATGTAAGAGTAGTTAAACAAGTGATAACCTAAAAATAGAATTTAGGGGGATGGGTAGTAACACATACAAGATAATTAAAATTGGATTCCTCGTCTATGCATTAGGGCTACCGTAGACTAGTGATAGACCGAGTAGGCCGTGGTCGGCAAAGTCGTAGTCTCGTCTTCATGAGAGACTATCAGCTCCGCATTAGCTACCCTATGGTGTCGGCGCCTCAGTCAGGAGGAAGGGCCAGGGGATCCATAGATGGGTGCCGACGCCTTAGTTGGAGGAAGTGCCAGGGGATCCCATGAGAGCTATGCGATGACACTCTCCACTAGACATCCTTGTTCTTGTTTCTTGTCGCCTCTAGATATGGCTATATTTATGTTATTTTCGAGGGTTAGGGAATCCATAGATGGGTGTCGGCGCCTCAGTAGGAGGAAGTGCCAGGGGATCCCATGAAAGCTATGTGATGACCCTCTCCACTTGACACCCTTGTGCTTTGCTTGTAGTTGCTTCTGGATATTGTAAACTCTTTGTTATTTCTGATTTTAGGGCTAGGGGATCCATAGTTGGGTGTCGGCGCCTCGGTTGGAGGAAGTGCCAGGGGATCCCATGAGAACTATGCGATGATCCTCCCCTCTTGATACCCGTATGACTTGTTTCTTGTTGCCTATGGAATTGTGTATTGAACGATTGATTTAGTGTTATTATGGAATCGTGTTCCTTTCATTGGATTCTGATTTATTTGGAAATGTATTTTGGGTGTTGGTTTGGTCCTTCTGGATATTGTTTCTTTATAATGCTTTTGATTCTTGTGAGTTTATTCCATGATTGTAAATTGGTGGTATTTCATGTTATTGTGATGAGTTCTTAGTTTAACTTGTTATGTTTTGTGAACATTGGTGGTGGTTCATTGTATGCTTGTGATGTACTTGTTTTGTATCATGTTGTTGTTGAGTCGGTTTGACATTCATGGTCGGGTTCACTTCCTCATCACCTCTGAGCACGGGGGGTGAGTTACTTGTAATTCACATGGTTGGGTGGAACGTGCTCCGCACCCGTTGGGTTCCCCATCAGCGTTTTGTCTTCCCAACTTTCTGCAGTGGAGTTGTACCAGTGATCATTTGTACTTCATATTTCATTATACTTGTATTAATTCCCATGTTGGGAAATTCAATGTAAATCAATTATCAAGAAAATTGTAATGTAATATTATAACAATGATGTAATAGTTAGGATCATTTGTAACTCTATTAAGAGATGTATCATGGATGTAATTATGCAATGTTTATTATTCTCGCATCATGGTTTTTGGATGTATCCTTATCCTTGGTTATCATTATCAATGATATTGTTGTAATCTTTATGTTTGTTCCGTTTAGTTGTTGCGATGTAACCTCACGTGCCTCAGAGAACTAAGTGTGTTAAAGTTATGTAATGTGCTATGTGGTATGGTTAAGTGTTATTGCATGTTTAATGTAATTGTTTTAAAAAAAAAAATTTATTTGCATTGTGTGTGTTCTCTGGGGTTTGCATGTCGGGCATTACAAACATACTAACCCAAAATTCATAGATCCCTTATGTGTTTGGTGTGTTCATTTTTTTGGGAAAAACCTCTTTCATTTGTTCCTTCTTCCTTCACATGATTTATCCTTACTCAAAAACACATGACTTGGCATAGGGGCTTTCCAAGTTGGCTGTCATGTCTTGTTTCTTTTTGCATTTTTCATTCTCTACTTTAAAGAAATTGCTCATAGAATGGTGTGTAGCAATTTCTTTAAAGTGGGTGCATAAATTGGCATTATTCATTTCTATTTTTTTTCCTTTTCTTGGTTCTTAGTGTAGCCTTGTTACTTCATATGATGCATTTATCACTTTGTGGATGACAGTGAGTGTGATTTCCTTCATAAGCATGATCTATCTTAGCATATTACATTCCTCTTAGTGGCTTGATGTGACACACTGCATCCCCTAAGTTGGGAATATTCTATTCTTTGATTTGTCCTCTCTTGGAGACATTAGACACAATTTTCACTAAGTTATAAACTTCACATGATCTAAACAAGACTCATTTGAGAATTTATTTTGCATGTTGTATTTTACATTTACATGGACACCTTGCATAACATGGCTTGCATGCCTGTGGTACCATTGCATTTGTTCATGAGTTCTAAGCATACAAACCTTTGCTTGTCTCATGAAGCACGAAATGACATTGTCCTTTGTGGCATCTTATTAATGTTATCAAGAGGTATAAATTTGATATGTTTGAGCGAGAAGCCCATTCTGCAAAACGACATTCCCCATAGCCACCTTTTGGGATTTCTCACCTCGTGAACAACCAAAAGTTGTGTGGCCCCAAAGTGAGTATGTTGTGGATTTCTCACCTCATGGATAACTAGAATTTTTGTGGCCCAGAGTGAGTATGCTTGGGCCTTCTCACCCGATGAATAGTTAGGAGTTTCGTCACCCCAGAGTTAGTACACATTTATTTTTCTAAACAAATGGCCTAGATCTAGTCCACAAAAAGATGGAAATATGATCAAATCTTTCTTTCATCACTTCTCATCATCATGTGTGTTCCTTTACGCTTATGTTTGGTTTTCCATGGGATCATAATACTAGGGGCTTAATCATCCCTCTTGATTATTGTTGTCTCATCTTACCAACATGTGTGCATTAGGATCCCTCTCGATGTGCATGTTGGAATAATTTAGCAAGAGTTTGAAGTAGGTTCATCCTCTCACTAAAGTGGGGGCTCAATGTCTCACCAAAAAATGTATAGTTGACATTTTTATGCTCACTAGAGTCTTTCTTATGGACTTTGGCTTCATTTTTCCTAGATTTAATGTTGTAATGTGGCCAACATGTTTAGATTAGGTCTGGAACCCTTGTGAACCTTTAAGACTTCTAGGATGTATTGTAAAGGTGTTGTGAAGTGTTGTAGGTCACTTTCACACTTTTCTAGGACCCTTTCATCATAATAACTCCTTTTTATCACTTACCAAGTCTTATTTCAAAGTGTAGTAAAGTGTTGTAACCCACTTTCACATTTTTCTAGACTTTTCATCACTAATTCAACCCTTTCTCATTTTCAAATGACCCCTTAATACATTTTGTGATGCCCCTTAAATGTATTTTTTAGGATATTCCTATTAGACCACATTTAATTTAATGTAATTCCTGACACCCACTTAATGTTCTTAAGTGGGACTATGTCACCAATAGGGGTGACTTAGTCCTTTTTGGCACAAAACTCAAAATTATTTCAAATTTCTGGTGAGATTTCTTTCTCTAACCCTTGAGGTCAGCTTGCGATGTGTTATTTTTTGGAAATTTAGTAAGAAAAAGTATAACTAAGGTTTTTCCCATCATTCTTCATCTTCTAATTCATCTATTCATCCAAGCATTCACTCAAGTGCAATCAACTTAATCATTCTCAAGCATTCAAGCACTCTAAGCACAATCAATTCATCCATTGGAGCACTTCATTGCATATCTTCAAACTTCAACAACAAGGGTTTCGTAAGTTCATGAAATTGCAATTTGTTTATTTATCATTCTCTTTCCATTTCATTTCATTATCTAGGGTTTGATTACCAAAGTGGGATTTGACCAAGGCAAATCGCTATACTTTAAACCTTAACCATTTTTCACTCTTTGCATGTGTGTTTATAGAATTTCTAGGTAGATTTTTCAAAGAAATAGGTGTTGAAAAGTGGTAAAGAAGTTATCAAAGCTATTCAAGCTTGGAGCCCCTTTTTATCCCATTTTCTGTAGAATCAAGAGTAGACGCCTGTTAAAAAGGCAAGTGTAGACTTGAAGCTCCATGATCCTATCTAGAAATTCCTAAAATTTGTAGGTGGACTAAGTCACCACTAGTGGCGGATTAGTCCTGTTGCCAGGATTGAAAAGTGGTTTCTACATTTTTGGATACCCATTTGGAAAATTCTCGTTCTAGGAAGTTTTCCTGAAACTAGGACTAAGTTGCCTAGCCTGACGTAAGTCTCCCAACCAATATTTTTAGTCAATTTTTTTAGGATTCCAAAATATCTCCACATCAGATTTCATATTCTAGGTGTGCCTCTCCAATTCTATTCAGTTATTTCATCATTTACTTACATTTTTAGGCATTTTTGCATATCACATTATGTTTTCTAGCACTTTGCATTTCTTAGGTTTTGAATCATTAAATCATTTCCTTTTCAAATAAGTGCATTATTACATCATAATTAGACATATTACAACTCATTTACATTAATCTTGAGTGTAGGGATTTGCATTTTGGATCCCATTCCTTTCTCGTTTTAGGTGAAAGAACCTAGAAGGAGCTAAAGCAATTGGACAATCCAAAATCATTTTCCACACTTAAGCTAAGCTTAGGAATGATTTATTCTTTCATTACATTTATCTACTATTAGATAATTATGTCTCATCACATACTTGATGTGAACACTTTTCATAATATAATCCATTTCTCATTTAGGGTTTTCTTTTATAAGCACTCCCCTTCACTATATTATTCAGTTTAGTAATCCTATAAGTTTTTATTTTTTAAGGACATAACAAATCATTATTTTCAGATCTCATTTGTTGAAGGTGTTTCTTTTTTTTGTTTGGTCCTACTTTGTGTTTTTTCATAATTTCAACATAGGGTTTCTTTTCATGGTTAAAGCTAGCCACTCAAAATATTTCCATTACTAAAGCAAGCTCTTAATTCAAATCCTATGCTATCTACCCCATAATTCTCTAAGATATTTGTTATAGAATGTGATGCTTCTAGACATGGAATATGGATGGTATTAATACATGAAGTTCTTGATGTCTCTTATTTTGAGAGTTGACAACTTAAAGACAAATACTTGATAAGGTCTACATATGAGAAATAAATATTATCCATTATAAATAATGAAATCAATATTTTATTTCAAGGAATTTCCAAGTTGATATATTATGAGAATAAAATATTCTTTGGAGAAATGACTATCTTAAGAAAAGAAACAAAAGTGGGTTCTACTAGGATGCTATAGTATGACTTTGAAATTGTTTATAAAAAGGGTAAGGTTGATGGCCTTTCTTGACAAAAAGCAGAGGAATCACATACTCATTCCTATTATTTATTATCACCTAAATGGTGATCATTTGCATGAGAAGAGTGTTAGCATGATCCTCAAATAAAGAGTCATATTCAAAAAGCTGAATAAGACTCACCTTCTTTAGATACCTATGTTTTAAATAGAGATTTATTAAGGTATAAAATATGTTATTGTTATGTAGAAATTATTAGTTAAAAGATATCATATTATCTCAAATGCACAATTCACTAATAAGAAGACATTCAATACTTTTAAATACCTATCATTAAAAAAAGAACAATTACATCTAGGAAGGTCTTAAGGAATATGTAAAGGAAATTCATGGATAAATGCTTGATATGCTAATGAAATAGAGGTGAAACAATAAACACCCCAAACATATTACAACCATTAGACATTCCCACACAATACTAGAGAGAAATATCAATAGAATTCATTGTGGGGTCTCCAAATTAAAATACTCTTGATGCTATTTTGGTTGTTGTGGATAGACACACTTAGTACATGCACTTTTTTGTGGACTGTTTTATCTATTTCATCTTAGTAATGTTGCAAAAAATTTCACAAAAAGTATACAAATACTTCATGGTTTTTGTGACCCTTTCTTCAATAGAGTAATTTTGAAAAACATTTATGGAATGTGGGATAAACAACTGGCACATATTTCCTCTTATCATCAATAGTAAGATGACCAAAAATTTTTAAGATATGTTTGAAAGGATATTTACATTGTTTTTCCTTCGATAAATAAACATAATGGTCCAAATGGATACCACTAGTAGTGTTGTGGTACAACACATAATTTCACACATCCATGAAAATGATTCAACTTGAGGATATTTATGCCTACCCTCTACCATTTACCATTTCTTATAATTTGCAATCTTATTTCAAATCACATGAAATAAAGGATCATATTCAACACCATTAATAAATACTATAAATTCTTAATGACAATTTAGTTATTGCTCAAAATAAAGTGAAACAACAAGTATATCAAAATTATATTGATAGGCATTTTTAAGAGGTGAATTAGGTATTTCTTCATTTGCAACCTTATGAGAAAATCTCACTTAAAAAAGAAGGGAAGTTTGTACCCAAATGTTATGGTGTGTATATGTTCCTCCAACAAATAGTACAACTATAGCTTTTAAGTTATAACTTCAACCCTCTTAAAATTTAACCTATATTTTGTGTCTCTTGTTTAAATAAAGTTATAGCTAATAATATTTTAATCTAATAAGAATTTTCAAAGTTGGATGAAGAAGGAAAACATATTTATAACTTGAGGAAATTATTGAAAAATAAGTGAAACAATTGTGAAAAGAGTTATCTTCAAGTTCCTTATCAATTGGAAGAATGTTCCAATTGAAGATGAAACAAGTGGAAAGATAAAACAAATCATACTAAAGAATCTAAAGTTGAAGCATGGAGGAAATACATTTATCAAGGGGAGAAGCATGGTAGGTCGCTAATATTATATCATTTTAAATGTAATAAGGTGAATCACTTGTGGCATGCTTAATTGTAACATTAGTATTCAAACCTGTATTAAGAATTAGCATGAATGCAAAAAATTGGAACATCAACAACCATACATAATAGAACACTAGATTTTATATGGAGAAACCTAATCAAGGAAAAAACATGGTGAGGATTAACTCGAACATATATATGAATACCAACACCAATTACAAAGGTATCTCTATCAGAAGGGCTCACTGCCCAAAGGACTCATTGTCCAAAAGAAAGGTTCACTACCTAAATATAAATAGATTAAAAATAAACTAATACAAGGAGGTTCACTACCTTAGAGCAACAAAGGAATCTGCAACAAAAACTCTTCACCATCCGCAACCTTCAACACATTGCCTCTAACAAATTCAAGCACACTAAAATGTAGACTCCTTCTAGTCACTAATTCTGGTAGTCTTAGGTGTTCATGCTCACATTCAAATCATAACACTTAATAACACTTACATAATTTCAAACCACTCATCATATCACCACTTCTCCAACAATTGGCCTTGTGTATACACCTTCTACAATCTCAAACAATTGTCTCCAAGTTGGCCTCAATGAAATGTATGCACCTCAAACATGAAACCACCAAATAAGCCAACACCAAAAACTTCTATGGTGGAAATAAGTGAAAGTGAACCACACTAAGGGTTATCAAGGACCCAAATCTACATCGACACACTACACCAAGCTTCCATAAAAACAAATCACATCTGCAAATAGCACTAAAATGCTAAGTCAACTAATCTAGTATTAACACTAACAAGAAACCACTTCTCCAACAATTGGCCTTGTGTCTACACCTTCTACAATCTCAAACAATTGTCTCCAAGTTGGCCTCAATGAAATGTATGCACCTCAAACATGCAACTACCAAATAAGTCAACACCAAACACTTCTATGGTGGAAATAAGTGAAAGTGAACCACACCAAGGGTTATCCAGGACCCAAATCTACATCGACACACTACACCAAGCTTCCATAAAAACAAATCACATCTACTAATAGCACTAAAGTGATAGGTCAACCAATCTAGAATTAACACTAACAAGAAATCACTTCTTCAACAATTGGCCTTGCGTATACACCTTCTACAATCTCAAACAACCGTCTCCAAGTTGGCCTCAATGAAATGTATGCTCCTCAAACATGCAACCACCAAATAAGTCAACACCAAACACTTCTATGGTGGAAATAAGTGAATGTGAACCACACCAAGGGTTATCCAGGACCCAAATCTACACTGACACACTACACCAAGCTTCCATAAAAACAAATCACATCTGCAAATAACACCAAAATGCTAGGTCAACCAATCTAGTATTAACACTAACAAGAAACCACATTCATAGTTCATTAGGTTTGAAAATATCCTATGGTCCACATAGCAACATCACACAACATATTCATCTCTATCTGTCCCACTGTTTATGCTAAAATGGGTGGTGACAGAAAAAGAGTTGAGTTGAACTGCTTTGAAATGCACATTAGAAACACTAAGGCATGGAATAAAGTCAAAAGTGGGGGCTTACTCCCTTTTCTCAAAAAACTCCATGGGTTAAATTAGGAAGCTACAGAGCATTTTGAAATGAATTGGGATAATGGGGAATTAACCCTTTATGGTAGGAAAGTAAAGCTTCACAAAAACCTCATAGCTGAAGTGACTGGCTTGTTTGCTGAAGGACACAAATTTTTTTGTGATAGGGTTTTCTCTGATGAAGCAGTGATCATATTTTTGAAGAAAGATAAGGAAAGACTAAAACTTGTGAAAATTTCTAACAGTTTCTTTGAAGTCGACACCATTGAAACTCTTTAGAGAAAATTTCTTTGTGCTATCATGGAGTATATCACCTTGGATGGTCGTTTCACCAGGGCCTACGACTATCACTTTTCCTTGCTCAACCATTTTCATTATAAGGTCATGGTTTCTCTCCCCTACTATCTTTTATGTTCTTTGAGAAAGAGTTTGGAAGACCACAAGAAAAACCCAAATAGATATCTTATTTTGCATACTGGTATGATTAGGTTAATTGTTGAACATTTTCAAAATTTATTTTTCCCTGCTATTGTGGGTGTCCCCCCTAAGTCTAATGAGGATGATATTGAGCCAAGTTGTTCAGGGAATGAGACCATCTTGAGCCTGGTGAGAGAGGTCCTGAGTCTTACCTATATCCAAACTGGTAAGAAAAGCAAAAACCCATAATTTGCTAAAGCCTGCACTATGTCTAAGCTTGGTAGTTCTACTCTTATTCCCAAAGGTGTTGAAAAGAATATTCCAGTTAAAAACCTTGTTTCTTATTCTGAAGAATCTCCTGATTCTGAGGATTCTAGCACTAATACTAATTCTCCTTTTTTTGTCCCATCATCAGACAAGTATGTTAGATCGGGATCCCCTCGAGCCCCCAACCTAGCTAAAAGCTGCTTTAATCTTGATAGGGAACCCTTTGTTGATTTCATGGGTACAACTAGGAAAAATGTGGTGGACCAATTTAGAAACTTGAAATGGGTTTTTCATGAAATCAATGAGCTAAAAATAAAAAAATGGGCCCTTCAAAATAAATTGGAAGAAATGGGAGCTAAGGTCACTAAATTTTGCAAGGAGGCTGAGTGTAAAGATTATAGTGCTAGTAAAGAAATCCAAGACAATGTAGGTAAAGACAGAAGAATTGAAATTGATTTGGAAAAAAAGAAAAACACTATAAAGATAATAGCTAATCAAAATAATAGGATGGAAAGACATAATGCCATCATTATCAATGCTATGATTGAGAAACTAGATAAAGCACAACAGTGGTCCTTGGTGGTTGATTTGGAAGAGGTTAAGGATAAAAACCAAGAAGAGGATATTGGAATTTCAAAGAGAACCAGGGCGAATCTCAAAAGGAAGGCCCCTCGCACTTCGTAGATGATCCAACCTTTTAAGAAGGGTGTTGCAGGACATGTAGGACCTGAAGGCTAAGAGAAAGTCTGTTCTAAAGACCCTGAGTTAGTTCCAGATGGTCTTTTGCTTGTGTTTCAGTTGGTTTTTTTATTGACCTTCTTGGTCTTTTGTGGTTGGTTGCTGCTTTTTTTGGTTTTTTCCTTTTGTGCGGCCTGTTTTCTCTACTGGAATTTTTTTCCTCTCTTTTGTTGTAAACTTGGTGGTTTCGGGTCCCTGTAAAACCCATTTTTCCCTTTATCAAAAACATCACACAAGATATTTAAATATTCCAAAACCAACTAAATATTCAAACATATGGGCACAAATACATGCAATTGAGAATACTATCATCTTGTGTAACCATTTAAATTACCACTAAGAAACAACTAATGAATCAAGCTTGTTGAGCAACTAAACACCAAACCATCTAAGGGAAGATAGATACAAGAATAATTAGTATATTCCACAATTTACAAGATAAGAAAGTTTAATGTCGATAAATGTGAAGGAATTTCATTTCTCCTAGAAAACTCCCTTTTCAAGCCAAAGAAAACCCAACAGACTATTAATTGAATATCTTCTATTAGTATACAATCCAGAACCTAAAATTTTGGATATGACTCTTTGAAAGACTTATGATCATCAAATCCAAACTGCACAAGCACATCTTCAAGAATGAAGAGATCCGAAGTAAAACATAAAACACATCCCTGTTACCTTGCACACTTTTTAAACAAATTTTCTTAAAAGAACTTGGAAACCAAGTGACCTTGCTGCATTTGCAACACTTACTCAACACCACAAACAACTTATCATCATGACCACACTAGTGGTTGACATCAATGAAAACACTAATGACAAAATTGTGCAACAAGATCTACATAAAAAATCTCCAAAAGGAACCTACAATACAAAGAAATATAGAGGAATACCCCAAAATCTAATATTTCTATCAAATTTTTAAATCTCTAGGCCATAATTTGATGCAAGAGAAGAAAATACTAAAATTTTCAATATCTACCAAGACCTACACTCAAGATCTTTCGATAAAACTAACCAAAGGAAGGAAAATTTCTTTGATACTATGTAAGAGTTGGTTATGAAGATAGCCACCCAAGATGTAGAGGTATAATGGAAAGAAAAATGAAATGAGAAGATTAATATGACAAGAATAAATTGCATTCCTATCAATGAATGCAAGTATGCAATAATGATACAAATGAATTAGAAAGGAGATGCCTTGGTTATATAGGCCAATGTGAGACATAAGATATCATAAGATTATGCCAAGTTCCTTAATCTTATGATATGAAATATAAAGTGATAGTATCCTATTTGTACCCTAAGTAGAGTTAAGTGATGAAGTGTAAAAGGAACCTAATAGTGAATCTAGTTAGGTAATACCCCTATTACACCAACAATAAGAACATAGTTAATACAAAGATTGTTATCGAAGGTGAAACTCATTTGGTTATTGGACTAATAGTCAAAATTGAATATTTACATAGATCTAATTCCATCATTTTAATAACATTAATACAATTAATAAACATGAATATTTTTCTATAATTCATAGACATGATGATAGAGATATTATTGAATACTATTATATTGATTCTTATACACATTGCCAAACAAATGCTCTTGTGGGCATGGTTTATAGAGATTCAACTTCTTCCTCCTCACATATTTCACTATTGATCACATTTTTGGATAAGGAAATCCCATAAAACAATTACTATGATCCTTTATGAATACATAAAAGCCTTAGATGCACTTCATTTACAATTTGCTTCATAAATATTGCATGTTCATTTACAACATATGCACTTTGGAATTTCATTGAAAATAATTAAAGAGAAGTTGATTAAGACCATGTGATGAATCATTCTATATTTGAGAGTGGGATATTTCTTGGTACAGATCATGGATAAAAAATACAATTTTTTTCGTTTAGTGTTCCTTAAATGTTTTAAATTTGTATGTGAAGCCAACATGATACAAGGTAATAGAGGTTTTTATAAAGTAGATCCTATGCTCTTTTTCATGCTCCAATTTGAATTGTGTGTGAATACTATAAAATTTCATTCTTGATCCCACGTCGTGATAATGAGTACAATGTACGTCTTTAATAGGATGACATGGTAAGAGGTCACATAAACATGTGCTTGGTCATCACCTAGTGGCTAGTGAAAGAGAGTAGGAAAGTTGGAATTTGAGTGCAAAAGTTTGAATTAAAGGGGTCAAATCTGCAAAGTGCATACATAACTTAAGAATTGCTTACACCACACAAATATAATTCAAGACTATTAATAGATATTCAATTGTCACTAATATAATATATGACAATTGATGCAATCTACAAATAAATGTTTTACAAATATGATAATAATAGATTTAAAAAATATAAAACATATACAATTATTAGTATTCTTTACACAAAATTATATTACATCTTACAATATTATTATATTAAATCATTCCAATCAAAATAAAATAAATAAATAAATAACATGGATAAGTTAATTTCTCCTTTACAACTCTAACCCAACTTTTATTCATTATAGAATATTAAATAAAAAAAAAAAAAGAAAGTGATAAACCCCACCATAACTTGATGGTATTTATATTATCACTAATATGTGTTTGTTAATGGAACTCCTTACCTTTTTAAAATCTTCGTGCAGTGTGCCATTACATTGGGTGACACTAGCTTAAGAATGTTCGACTAGAACATGGAATGGAAAAGAAAGATTAAAAACCAAAAAGAAAAGGCGCATAGAAATGTTTGTCGGCCATTAAGCATTGAACACGGAAGGGATATTTCCCTTTCCCTCTCCCTCTACCATGCTAAAGAAAATGTCAAAAGTCAAAGTTGCATTCTACATTATTTTATTCCTTTCTCTTTAACCACTTTTATTCCTTTGGCATTTCATTTTATTTTGTTTTCATTGCTCCTCTTTCTTTTTTGTTTTATTCTTGTCTAAGTTCTCCCTTTAGTTTCCTTTCAAATTTAAATTGATTCATTTTTGGGTGCTTTTATTTGAAGTTTGTTCGTTTAATTTCTTTTCTCATGTGTGGTTTCCTTGCCTTGTATTGGTTGTCTCATTTTTCTCTAATATGATGCAAGATGCTATTTTTTATTTTATTTTTGCTTTGTTTGTCTTTTATTTTAGTCTTTCTTGGTATGGTGTCTTTTCAATTATCCTTCATTCCTTTTGTTCTAGTCCTTCTTCATTTTCAAACAAAATGTAAACCAATACCTTAATATATTTGTTTACATTATCGTTTTGTATTGTTTACATTATGTATTAATTTCCTTCCTTTATTTCCTTAGTTTGTGTTTTACTTAAATCTCTTTCATTATAATTGCCTCTCTCATTTTTTCTCTTTTAAATTGTGGTTTGTTAATTTTTGTTCTATTTACCCCTTAGCTTTATTTCCTTGTTCTTTTCTTGGTTCTTCTCCTTCTCATCTTGTTCCTTTTTCCTTCTTTTTCTCACACTTTAATGCTTTGGTTTTCATTTGTTCTTTCCTCCATTTTTATTGTTTTGCGATTTTCTTTTTATTGGTTCCTATGAATTATTTAAAAAAATTATTTTGGTTTAAATTTTATTGTTGCAATTTTTTTGTGAATAAAATTCACAATTTATAATTTTAATAAAATGTCTCATTCTTTTGTTCTCTTTTAACTTTCTTAATTTTTGTGGTACTTTTGACTCTCCTTGCTTTCTCTCTTTTTTAGTTTAGTTCTTTTGATTGTAATTTATCTTCTTAGTTTTATTTTTCTTTTGGATTTATGCTTTAGTTCATTCTATTATTCTTAATTTTTACTTGTTTTGTAATTTTCTATATATTGTTTCCAAAGATTTTTTACTATATTTAAATGTATTTTTTTCTAGTCCTTCTTTGGTGGGATTGGTTGTCTTTACAATTTATAATATTATTAAAATGTCTCCTTCAATTCTTTGTTTTCTAATTCTTATAAATTTCTCCTTTTAATTTTCTTAAATTATGCATGCTCTTCTCTTAATTATGTTGTTATTTTTGCTCTCTTTACTTTCTCTTTTTTGCATCAGTTCACTTAAATTCATTTTAACTTTTAAAGTTGTTGTTTCATTTGGCTTTGTGCTTTAGATTTTTCCATTTTTCTTCTTGTGCATTTTAACTAATGTCTTATTGTTTCCTTCCAAATTCTTGTATTTTCCTCTATTTTTCTTTTTGGCCCATACAATTTTCATTTTCTGAATTTCAGATCTCTTATCCCTCCCTTCCCCTCATCCTTTTATCTTCCCAAGTCTACTTCAAGTCATTTCTCACACTTCTATCTTTCTGCTTTGCATCTTGATGATGGATCTTGTTGTATGATCCGAAACATTGATGTAAAAATTGCAACATAGTTTTAATCCATAAATCTCATTACAATTTTAACCACTTTTTTTCTATTTTGTCCTTTGAATAGGTATATTAGACTAGGGCCATTTTGTCAACTTTATGTTATATTATAATTTTAAAATTTATCATACAGTATGGTTTGACTTAGGCTATTATATCTTTATCTAATCTACCATTTTAAATTATTTTAAAATAAAATATTATAGATAAATATAATAAAGAATTCTAATTTATAATATTCATTGTGTTATTTTATAATATTTATTATAAAAATAAATAGAATATTTTCAAAGATAAAATATAAATTTCACTTAACTTTTAGAATATTTTAAATAAAATTATGTTGATTTTTTTTAATTTAAATTTAGAGATTTATATTAAATTTAAGATTTTATTTTATGTATAAATTTTAAAAGCATTCACTACTATCATTGTTTTATTATTTTATTTTATTTTTATTTATACACATCTTATTACTAATGCAAATTTTCCATTAGAGAGATGAAGAAAAGTTGCTACTATTA
This sequence comes from Sequoia sempervirens, assembly GCA_007258455.2. NCBI lineage: Eukaryota > Viridiplantae > Streptophyta > Pinopsida > Cupressales > Cupressaceae > Sequoia > Sequoia sempervirens. The sequence continues at coordinate 222,551,371 of VDFB02000015.1, read as the reverse complement.
CATTGAGATCAAGAAAGTTACCATTGAAGTAAAAATTGTAAGTAATATCTAACTTATCACAAACAAAATTTGAGATTTTTTCTTATTATGAAATTTATAATAGTCAATACAATAATCTTGACTTGTTTAATTCAATTTCATCTACAATCTTGAAAGTACTTTTGATATGAATCCCATTTTTATTTATACTTTACATTCTATAGTATATACTTTTATTAGTATTGTTTTAAATTTCTTTCTTACAACATTTTTTGCATTATCTTCATAAAAAACCAAATCTAGAGGAAATTACAATTAGCTAAATCAATCATCATTATCGTACTTCTCCATTAATCTTTAGTCTTAACAAAGTTATTAGTTGCATTTCTCAAGCCTTCATAAGAATTAGAATTGGTTCTACTCTATGTCTATGAGCATATTGACTAATCCAACTAGGCCACGATCAACTTTCAAGGCTCCATCAAAATTTAGTTTCAATTTACCACTTAGATATTAGGCCAATTCATTCTTTCACCTTTATTCAACACCTTTCTACTCCTTTATCAAGAAAATATTTGAAAGCATTTCACTTTTTCTTTAGGAAGTCATGAGGGAATCATGTACCTAATGCTCCTACTAATTTATTATGCACCACTAACTAAACTCTTCATCACATAATATTCTTATTTTTATATGAAGTGAGATATTTTAGCATGATAGTTGTGATAAGGAAAACCAAATACATTTTAGAGGGATTCTTGAAATTAATTTACTAATAAATCAATTTAAATTATGGAGGAAGTTAGTAGTTGCATTTCTAACTCTATGTGAGAATCACCATTCAAGGCTGCTTAAACCTATACCACAAAAAATGGAGTAGTAAATCCTTACATCATTAAGTGGACTTTAGCCAAGTTTCAAGTTTTCATAGGATTTTTTATGAAGTTCTAGACATCAAATCATATGAGTTGAGTTTTGTACATTGAGTAGACCTTATGTATTCCCCATATTTCCTCAAAAGTTGGAAACCAAAAGATTTTAATACTAGAACTATATAAGAAAGCATTATTTAGGGCTTGAAAAGGCTTATTGAGTTGTGAATTCAAGAAAATCACGTCCTCCTTATCTACATTGATGTTGATTGTATTTATTGTTACTTTAGGACTTGAATAGTCCTTTGGAAACCTACATATTTTATACTTATTAAATTCAAGAGTGGAGGGATGACTTAAGAATTTTTAGTTGCAATATAAGAAATATCTATTTGGAGACTTTTGAGTAACATTATATAACTACAATTTATTTTTATTTTATTATAGATTTCAATGAAATTTTATTAAATGAAAATACCTCTTCAATTTCTTGTGGTTTCAATTGGGATTGGGATTAGATTTTTCTTCTACGATTGCATGCACAAAATATAGAATATTTATTTCACCTTCAAAATTATTCTTCATAAGAAAATACTCATTACACCTTAAATGTGCCAGTGCAAATTTTTGTTTTACCTAATTAGTTAACCTTGTGGGTCCTATTTACATGTTAAGTTTACTTATGTCCTAGGGAATCTTTCTAGAAAGTTGTTAGTTATCATAAAATCTTATCTATATTTTGGCATTTAAGAAGTATGTTCTAATTCATTAGATATTAGTTGTCTTGTAACATAAGATTAAGGCACTTGTCATGATCTTGTCTAACCCTATGTCTCACCTTGGCTATATAACCAGGTGGTGTCATGTGTAAATCAATAATTATACAAGATCATAATATATGATTTTCATCCTTTGATAGAATAATATTATTCTCTTATTGTTGATATTTTTTGTGCTTTCATGAAGTTCCTAGATACTGGGTGGTCATAGTATTCAGGTAAATATTACGTGGTGTAGATTATTCTATACCAAATCTTATATGGTATTAGAGCTTGTGGGATTGTTTCTTGTTAGTATTGATTAAGATATTTAGGTTGAAAGCATTGGTGAATCTTCAAAATTTTAGTATACTCTTCTCTCACATTGAATAATGCCCTAGAAAATAAAAAAACTTAAAATAAATACTATATTTGGTAGTTCCCCCTTTGTGGCTTTGTATTGTAGGTTTAAATCAACATTTTTTGGTGCTAATATGAACTCGCCATTGAGTTCAAAAGGTTCAAGAAACTTAGCTTTTCCTTTTGTTTCATCCAAATCAAACATTTGAGAAAAAAATTATGAGGATTTGAAGAGGGAGGTTTGTTTCCAAATCTAGAAAGAGGCCATCATTTTAGAGAAATTTGGGTCAATTTTGACATTTCCATTACAGTCAAAAAGCCTAAAACTACCTATTTTCATATATACTTCATTTTTAGCTTGAGAAAAATTTGTAATAATCTTTTTAATTTTCATGTGACTATCTTAATTCCGACAACCAAATGACCATTATCAAATATTATGTTAAAGTTTTTGATCATATGAGCATTAGAAGTATTGTCTTAAATTTGACAATCAAATGAATGTTATCTATTGGGTATGTGCAGGATCATGATGGGCCAAAAAGGGGCAATATGATGGGAATGTGGTTGACAACTTTTTCTTTACCCAAAATTGATGAAACAAAAACAGTTTTTAAAGGAGATTCTCAGCTTTCCACCAATGTACATTATACTTTAAGTTGAATTGAATAAGTAATTATTATTTATTTTCTATTCAAAATACGACTAAAGTCCTGATTGATAGACTGATTGAAAAAAATCTATAACTTTCAAATGGTATCACATTTTTTTATTCCAAAACATTTGTCACATTCTATTCTTCACATACTATAGGATTAAAAAAAGAAAAATTGAATTTCATGAAGTTTTGACCAAGTTAAGGTGGTCAGACATACAAATTTTTTATATTTTTAAAATTTGTAATAAAAATTCATAATCAATTATTTACTTGGAAAAAAATTACAAAAAAATATGCATCACATTGGGACATGAGTCCTCTACTTATATCTAAAATCTTATAAGAAAATATTATTATTTTATTGTGTTGTGGGTGCTCAAACAAACACCTACTTATTTTTTCCTAAAATTTAAGTACTACTGCATTGAAATTTCAAATTTCCACCAAATAATTTTTCTTTTTTTAAACAAACTTAGTTGTTTAGAAACTAAATTCAATTTTCTACAACTTCTATTCTTACATATTTTTAAAATAATATAGATAACTTATTCAAATTTTTACATCAAGTTGCCTAACTTTGATTTTTCTTATTTTTTTTGCCACTTAAGGGCCTATTTTATCCATGATGATCCTGCACATACCCTAATATTACTATGTTAAGTTTGATGACCAAATGAACATTACCAGGTCACTTAAATCTACCTCCCTTTGCATTAGGAGTTTTGAACTTTAGTCCAAATTCAATTGGCTTTAACTCGGTCAACCAACATCCTTTTTTTGAGATTTATTTATTTATTTATTTGGGATAGAATTTTTAACTCTTTGCAATGGTGCAATTGATTTTTGATTTGGGTGCTTTAGTTTTCCATAAATTGCATATTCTCATAGGTTTTGTTGAGCTATTCTCATTTTCAGAACTTTTGGGGCTCCATTCTTGCCCCTATGGTAAAATTTTTGGGTGCAATTTTTTAAAGTACATAATTTTTTGTGTACTTTACAGTGGTGTGATAAGATTGATCCCATTCTATGTCAAATTATACTTTAAGTTTGTGGCTTAATTTGACATTTGTAAGCATTAAGGTCAAGTCCACTTCATTTTTGGAAAGTGGCATTTGTAATAACACTAAGCGTAAAGTGTCAAGTCATATATTGTTGGGAGGTTTCTTAATTGAATGATTATGGGGGGGGGGTAATATTGTGGTGGTTGATTGATTTCTTTTTGTGAGTTATTTTCCTAGTCCTGCTAAAACATGAAAAAATAATAAAAAATTAGTCCATAAAGAAGTATAAACAAGAATTCCCCATGAAATTCATTCAAACACAAGAACATGAAATCAAAATAAAGTAATCAAATGAACTATTAATGAAATTCTATTCTAAATGCTCAAACCAACATACCATGGGAGAATTGGTGCTTCTTTGATGTGGAAAGAAGCCCTTTCCCAATTCCTTGATAAGCTTGATGATAAAATGTGTGATTCTTGATGCAAAATGTCAATAACTTAGCTATGGATGATGAAATTATATGCTAACTTGGATGAAGAATATGGATGAACTTGAGGATAATAACCTTGCATGAAAATGGTGTCAACTTGTGGATCCCAAATCAATAGAAAAGGTCTCTATTTATAATGAAGAAGGTTTGAAGAGTGAAGAATAGAATGAATGTGGGATTAGAGAAGGGAGCAATGGCATTGTGCCACTTGTCAACATGCTAATGAAGGGAGGTGGAGCACATTTTGAACAATCTGCATGTTAAATGCATGTAGGTAAATTTGAATTTGAAGAGGTGACTTGTGTGAGAGGAGGTGTAAGTGGTTTTAATGCCAAGGTGGCTTAAGGAGAGGTCATGTAAGATCTTTTAATGCCAAATTGGAGCCCGAAAAAGTCCTTTGGGAGGGAGAATTCAAATAAGTGGAATATTCTGAGAATATGCCATATTTGAATGAAAATAGGGTAATTTTAAATCAAATAAATTGATTTACATGTGCAACTTGACCAAGGTTGACTTACCCAAGGGTGGTGTCAAAAGATAGAGGAATGGGGGATTAGTGTTAAGAGCTAATTAATCTAGGATTAATTAACTTAGAGGAGATTAGTTGATTGTGACATTTAATTTAACTGCCTTGAATTTATTTAAATCAAATGAGAGGATATTGGAAGATTAGTATTTTAATTAAATAATTTTTTTAATTCAAAATTAAATGAAGAACATCAGGATTTAATTAAATAAAGTTGATTTATTTAATTAAAGGAAGAATAAAGTTGATTTAATTAAATAAAGTTGATTTATTTAATTAAAGGAAGAATTTGATGAATCAATTAAATAAAGATTATTCAATTAATTGGTTAGTAAATAAATGATCAATGAAGAATTAGTGTTAGTCAATTAGGCTTGAGCGCATGATATCAATTAGTATATTTGTAGTGCCCTTCCATTCTCATTTGGGATGTATAGGTACTCTAGCTAAGGAATCTAAAAATGAGGATGGAACAAGGACTTCTGATGGTACTCTTGTAGGTATGAGGTACATTGTGTTGCTTTGATGCAAAGATTTAATTGGCTAGCTTAGCTTACTTGCTGTTCATGATACTTATTTTATGAAATTGAGGTTATGATGATACACTGTGGTTGAATTTAACTAGTTATGCTTATATATAGATGTAGTAGTATATTGTGATGCAGTAGATTAGTGATTATTTCTCGATGATATGATGTGGTCAATTTAGTTTAACAATGTTACTTTATACTTGATGTTGTAGTTGTTATTATAGTTATGATGAGGGGACAGTGTAGCACCACTCATTCATGAGTGCCCTGCTACGCTGTGATTCCTTCTCACGATATGATGCATTTTTTTAAATATATATATATATATATATATATATATATATATATATATATATATATATATATATATATATATATATATATATATATATATATATATATATATATATATATTGTGCACAACGTTGTTTGTATGTAGGAATTACAGGAATAAAGTATCAATTCCATTTGCTTTGGCAAGACAGGGTGAGCATTAAATTATCCCAACAGGTATGATGTTGAAACAAAGATGACAAAGAAGTCTCCCCATCCCAATTCTGTCAACCCATCATGAGTCTAGTGGTATTGTGTGTCCTTGACTTTGGTTATTTCAGTACTATGTGATAGTTGTCTATCGTGAGTTGTATTTGTGTTATTTATTTAATATTTGTGTTGTTATGTATTTGGGTGGATTAATAGTATTATTTAATTTAAATAATTAAATAATTAAAATAAGTGTTATTAGTTAGTTATAAGGAATAACTTTATTAAAATTTAAAAGTGTTAAACTAAAAGTAATGTAACTAATTAAAGATAAATAAATTAATTATGTAAATAAAATTATTTATAATGTTAAAACTTAACATTTTTGATAATTTAATGTAAATAGTAAGTTGAGGATAAATAATGAAATAAATGATTTAAATAATTAATAATGTGCCAACTATGAGTTTAAATTAATAAAATAGAAATCTAAAATTTAAAGATTTCATTTGGAAAAGAAAAATCAAGAAAAAAATAAAAAGAACAAATGCACGTCCAATTTATTTTTGAAAACTAGAGAGAGAATAAAAAATTGTCATTTTATTCTAATTTTGGGTTTTTTTTTTTACATATTGGGATTAATGGGAAAAAATAGAAAGATTGGTTTTGGGTTTTTTTCACGGGAATGGATACAGGAATTTTGTGTGAAATTTGTTTTGGGAAAAATAATTGAAAAAGATTGTCGGAGAAATTTGTGGCTGGAATGGTTTTGCACATCTTCTGGAAACAAGGGTTTAGCTTCAATCTTCATCAATTTGACCTTGAGGATCTAGGTTTCTTGTTTTAAACATTTGTTTAAATTGTGTTGTTAAAATATTGTGTGTACAAAACTATAGAAGTTTATTTTGGTTTTGTGAAATTTTAAAAAAATAGATGATTTTTTTTTATATTTTGAAATATTGTCTATTAATTTGTCGTGAAATTTTGGAAACCTTTGTAGAAGGATTGTGAAAATCTTAGATCCTCTGGAGGGAAATGAATTTAAAATGGTAGGAAATTCAAAAAGAAAAACAATATATTATTTAGAAAATCCCACAAATAATTTAGAAAACCTTTGTAGGATTGAAAAAAAAGAAATCTTCTGATAAATTAGGGAAAATTAAATCCTTTGATAAAATAGTAAATATTTTTCTGTAAAAAATAAATAAATTAAAAAAGACAGTAGAGAGAGATGATCACTAAATTTTTCATAACTCGAAATTTACAAACTGGGTATAGCTGAATTTTTTATATGTTTTAAAAGACTTGGTGGCACACCTTTAGTAAAAAGTTTAGAAAAACTCAGATTCAAAAACAAAAGTTATTAAAGTCGCAACACACTAGTTTTATGATTGGTATTGTTTGAATATAGTAAATTATTTTAAATTTATTAAATAATATATATTTATATATATGTATAATTATATGTATTATATATATTTAATTATATATATTTAAATATATTTATTTAATTGGCTATTTTGATATAATAAATATTTTAAATATATATGTTTAAATTTTACGTTTGAAAGTTGTAAATAAAATATTAAAATATTAAAATGTTTAATATATATATTTATTTAAATACATTTTGACAATAGATGCATGCAAATGCATGAAATGAATTATTTTTATAATCTTATAATTTAAAAGAGGAAATTGAATTTAAGTAAATGTTTGATAATAAAATGATTTTATTAGAAAAAATAATTTTAATTAGGTGCATGAAAATGCACAAATAGTTATTTTAAGATGAAATGATTTTAAAAGAGAAATGAATATTATGTATTATTTGGTGCATGCAAAACACGAATAGTTAAGATGAAATGATTTTTATGGAGGAATTAATTTTTATTGTTATATGTGTTATTGTGAAAATTGAAGTTAAATTGTTAGTGTTAATTTTTCTTATTGCTTGTAAATTAAATTAAATTTAGTTGATTAATTTCAAGTAATGCGTTGATGATTTGATTGGATTTAAGGAATTTGGATGTTAGATTAATTATATGCCTAAATTTCTTATTGGTTGAATTTTTCTTTGTTTGAATTGTTGGAAAATTGGGTTGTTTGATTTTGTAAGTCTTTTAGAGAAGTTCATTCTATGTGGGGTTGTTATATATGTTGGTTCAACTTTTGATTTGCATTGGGTAGTGCACATGGGTGTAGATAGTTTGAATGTCTGGTTACCATGAAAGATATATGTGATATAGTAGGGATACCCGTTTACTACAAACATGTTATGTGACCATATATTTTATGGTTCAAATGTATTGTTAGTTATGTGCACCTTGTCTACCCATAGATTTGTGGATTTGAACCTAGTTTTTTTAGAAGGGTGGCTCTTTGTGATTGGTTGATTTTGCAAGTCTCTAGGAGTGGTCTATTGATGTTATTTTGTGATCTATTGATGTTATGATTTTGGAATCTATCGATGTTTGTTTGTCTATATATTCCCATGACACTCTTGTTTGGAGTTGAGTCTTGTCATTTCTGTTTGGACATCCTTGTTTGAGGATTCTTCCTTGTCATCTCCTAGCATGAGGGGTGGGTTTTTTCTAAAACCCATGTGGTTGGGTGGAATGTGCTACTCACCCCATTGGGTTCACCTATCATCGTCCATGCAGTGTCGAGTTACCAGTAGCAGAGTGTTCTAGAGTTCAGTATATTTCTTGATGTATATTCTTTATATCTATTATACCATGTAATTTATGTATTATTCTCTTGAGGTACTGGGAAAGAACTGTTGTAACTTATGTATTTGAACAACATAATATAATTATTGTAATGTATAGTGTAATGTTGATGTCCTTATGTGATTGATGATCATGGTTATTGTTATTTTGTTATGTCATGGGATATGCATGTTGGGGGTTCTCATGAAAATACCTAAAGAGGATTAGGAGACTTTTAATAATTTGTATGGAAAAAATAATAAGATTAGGGGATATTAGATTGATAATAGTTTGATGAATATTGATCCTAAATGTGTTGACCGCATCCAAGACTACATCTCTAAGATTAAGCAACTAATAACAATTGAAAGATTCCAATATTGATAAAGATGATTTACGATTGATTTTAAATGTGTTATCCAAGCTTGGTTTACGTATTCAATGATTTTTTCTAGCTTTTATACCCATAAACTTTCTATGGGAGCATCATATGTTGATCGTAAGTTGGAAGAATTTGCAACACTCCTAATCTATCAAGAAGTGAAGTTAATTCATATGGGTCTAATAATGTATTCTAAGTCACAAGCATTGTTGGATAGTGAGTTAAAGGTATAGAAAGAATCATGGAATATTGAAAAGAAAAAAAATAAGGAAAATAAAAAGCTACCTAAAAAATATGAATCATCTCCCTCTAAAGGGGAATCATCTAAGAAATAGAAGCCTACATGTGTATATCACACAAAAATAGAGCATGATGAACATCAATGTTATTTAAAATAGATTGATGAGTTGAAGCATCTTCTTAAGAAGAATCTTGAATTAAATTTCCTTTAATTTTTTATGGTTCATATTCTTCTTATTCGTCAGAGTCCAATAGACATAAGGGAAAAGTGTTGGAAGATGAATTACTCTGAGAGGGGGGGGTGAACTAGAGTAATGTGTAATTTTAATTTTTGTAACTTGAAATGAAGATATAAATGATGAATTTGAAAACAACTATGTGAATCCTCATGACTTACAAAGTGAAATTTAACACATTAAAGAACTTTTAAACAAAATGATTGTTTTTAGTGACTTTACAAGAAAAAATTCAAAAGCATAATATAAATTTTTCATATAAAAGTTTTTGAGCAATTCTCTATTTAATGCTTTGGATTCACAAGATTCTATGTACTTTATGACAAATTGAACATTCTTCTATAACAATTCAAACAACATACATTCATGAAAAATTGAACTTTATACTTTGAACCCTTTCAGAATGACATGTATCAGAGCATTGTGTGAAATCCTTTTGACATATGACAGAAAGGAAATATTAACACTTGAACACATGGGATGAAACACAAATGCATAGATTTTACTACATAATACATTATTTTCCTGAGTGGAAAAACCCTCTTGGGATATAAAAAACCAGTCATAAATTTATCTTTTTGTTCATTCAAAAGAGCATCTACTCTGTAACAATGTGGAGCACCAAATCCAAGAACAAATTGAAGCACCCACTTCAAGTTAAGAGCACCCACTTCAAGTTAGGATCACCAACTCCTTTTGAAAAGTATCTTTATGAAATTGCAAACTATTAGGACTTTATAACTACACTAATGTCTATAGTCACAAAATCTCAATAGAGTACAAATATATGATTTTCAATAATGCCCACTACAAAGTGTACTAAATATTACAATACAAAAGAATAACCTCACTGAAATCTATATGTAATCTTTGTTATTACAACCAGAGACATTAACAACGAAAAATTTCTTTTATCACTTTTTAAATTCAAGAATATCACTATCAAAACCTTTTTCAAAGTACTTTGTTTTAAAATCAAACCCTCATCATTGAGTAATGGCTAAAATCCATACATTTATACAATAAATGAATGCAGTTGAAAAAACAAAAACTGTATTTTGAATAATCAATAACTGTGAAACCCTTGAGTGAAGAACTCGGGTTATGTAATATTGAAACCACTTTCTATAAACCTTAACCATATTTAGTTATGTGTTTAAGAGACATAAATATTCAAGATTTGAGAAAAAATACCTATCATGGTGGCCAATAACCAAATAATAATCTCAATTTTTTTTCCACATTTACCTTCATTTCTAGCTGCAAGTCAACCAATATTCTTTTTACTTCTTTCTTCATTCCAACTAGCTCGAACAAGAGTTCAACAAAAACTCAAAAATAGCTTTACAATTTCTTTTTGGATAGTGGCTAGGGTTTCTCAACTATCTCCTTTGAAAAACTTTACACTTCCCTTTGTCAAACAAAACAATCATTTGGAGTTTGAACAAAACAGAATGAATATGTTTTTTATGTCTGAGATACCCATAATGTTGTTGCTGCCAAGTAAACCTATCCACATGTTCATTATGGTCCATGTGAGTCATAAATACCATAGTGTCATTATCTTCCCTCGAATGTCCAAGCCTCCCAATGCCCAACTGATAACAATGAATTTCAAATGAATTATATAAAATGTGATCGACTCGACAATAAGAACAACACATTGTATTTCAATGTGAAATAATTGATGCCAAAGTATAATATGAAAACTCGATAATCATATAACTTAGGCAAACCAACAGTTACTCATGTGACTTAGTCGATAGTCATTCTTTAATGACTTAAAATATTATCAAAAGCCCATAGTCATATGAATATATGACTTTAAACTTAAACATTTCCTTTCAATTGATGGTGGTCATAAACTTATGTGACAAATAATGTTATGTCATATGAATAGTGCTTATGAAAAATTCCTTTGTAATCTAAATATGACAATAATAGGGTATGCACAAGATCATGATGAGCCAAAAAGTGCTGATATGATGGGTATTTGTAGGGTATGTGGCTGACAACTTTTTTTTACCCAAAATTGTTGAAATGAAAAGGGTTTTTAAAGGAGATGCCCAGCTTTCCATTTTCCAATATAAATTATACTTTACTTTGAATTTAATAAATAATTATTATTCATTTTCTATTTCAATTATGACTAAATTCCTGTTTGATAGGCTAATTGAAAAACATCTACAACTTTCAAATGGTATCACATTTTTCTAATCCGAAACATGCATCACATTCTATGCTTCTCATACTATAGGATTAAAAAAAGAAAAATTGAATTTCATGAAGTTTTGACCAAGTTAAGGTGGTTAGACATACAAGTTTTTATATTTTTAAAAATTTGTAATAAAAAAATAATAATTAATTATTTAATTGGAAAAAAATTACAAAAAAATATCCATCACATCCAGACATGAGTCCTCTACTTATGTCTAAAATATTATAAAAAAATATTAAATAAGTTTATTGTGGTTAGGGTGGTCAGACATACACTTATTTTTTCCTTGAAATTTAAGTATTACTGCATTGAAATTTCAAAATTTCACCAAATAGATTTTTTTTTTTAAATAAACCTAGTTGTTTAGAAACTACATTCAATTTGCTACAAATTCTATTGTTATATATTTTTGAAATAATATAGATAACTTATTTAAATTTTTACATCAAGTTGCATAACTCTGATTTTTCTAAATTTTTTGCCACTTAAGGGCCTACGTTTTCCATGATGATCTTGCACATACCCAATATAGATATATCAAAGATGAATTATTTGAATTCATAATATTTTAAAGAATGAAGGCATTGGGTGGGAGTGGGCGCAAAGGCCTAATGAAGGTGTTGGGTAGGAGTGGGTGTGTAGACCTAATTTTGAAATCAAGTGAAGATGAAGGAAAGGGAAGCAATGGGGATGACGATGATGAAGAGGGAGATTGGGTTGGCATGGTCATGGAGGGAGTTGGGGTTTGTTGGAGCCACTGGACTTTCTCTCGTGCTATTGTCAGGTCTCTTTCGGGTGCTTGGCTCTACTACTTAGGTCACAACTACCTCTATGGATTTTTCCCTCGAGTGTTCATTTCCGCTTTATTGACTATAGATTAGGATGAGGTTATGGAGCTTGATGATGGGCCTTGGTTTATTGGTAGCTCATATTTTTGCATGTACTTGGTTAAGGATAGTTTTCTGGCCTGGGCCTTATTTTTTCTCTGGTGGTGTGGCTTTACTCGGGGCCTTTGTTTCTTTATCTTGTGATGATTAGGTGTGTAAGGCTACTAGAGGCCCTTGTCCCTATTTCACATGTGGCGATTATGGTGTTACCTCTTTTGGGTGTGTAGAAGTGGATTCTTTGACTCCTCTTGTGGGGTTTTGTATTGAGAGGTTCCTTTTTTCTGGGTCCTGGAGTGTTGAGGACAGGTTTTGGTGCCTTGGTGGTTTATTTGGGATGACTCTTGTTCTATTTCTTGAAGACCGTTTGGAGTTGTATTGGAGGGTTTTGATCTAGGCTAGTGGCAAGGGGTTTGTCTTTGCTTCCCAGATTTGGAGGTTTTCCTCTTTTTGAATTAATGAGGTGGAAGAGGGAGACTTTCCTTTTTTCTAAGGGTAGGGATTTGTCTTGGGTAAATGAAGCATGGATTCTAATGCTACTTGGAGAGCCACAGTGTTGCTTGGATTCAAATCTTGCAGCTGTTGTCACTAGGTTTCCATTTTCTGAAGCTTGTTTCCTTTCGTTTCCCTTAGAGTTGTTTGTTTTCTCTCCTATTAATCCTATGGAGGTGGATGATTCTTCTATAGAGGTGGAGAAGGTCTGTAGGGGAGAGGTAGTTTGCTGGTGCTAGGGGTGGTATTCTTTCCATCTTCTTTCTTCTTCTTCTTTAGCTCATTCTATTGAGGTGAATTCCTCTCTTATTGAGGTGGAGAGGGGTTGCTTGGGAGAAGAGATGTGTTCATTTAATAATGCCTCTCATATGGAGATGGGGAAGGGCTAGAAGGAAGATGCAAAGTGTAGATCTTGGGGCCTATTTGATTGTCTGAGTTTTTTGGCCTGTGGTTGTCATATGGTGGGAACCTTCATTCATGGTTATGGGATCCATGCAAAACCCATGTTTTAGGTTAAGGGATCCTATCAAAACCCTTATGCTGGGTTTAAGGTCCCTGAAAAAATCTTGTTGTAGTGGGTTGTTGGTCCTGTCAAAATAATGGGGTTCAAGATCCATGTAAAATATTGGGTTGTTTGTTGGCTTATGGCTGGTTGTTTCTCTGTTTCACTGCTGGATGTTATAGATTCTATTCTTTGAGTAGTTTGACCATTTTAGCTTGGGTTTTGGGTCCCTTCAAAACTTGATGGTTTCAGGTCCATTCAAAACTTGTTTATCCTCTAATCAAAAACATTTTAAAGAATAATCTATGCAATCTTCCACAAAGTGATCACTCTATGATGACACAAAACCACTTAAATGGAAATTCTGAAAAAAATAACACCAAATTCTCATCCCTAAAGAGAGAAACATGTTATCCAAGAACAATAAACCAGATATGTCAAAAATAAACCACCATATACCTGAACCTTGTATGAATAAGTAGGAATGATAGATCCCTACTTATGAGAACAACATGATCGATATTAGTATCAAAGCCAATACTAGAGTACCTATCATCAAATAACTGAAATCTAAAAGAAATTGAAAACCAATATAACTGAACAAGGCCACAAATAAGAGCCAATCACTATAACTGATCAAAACCATGACTAACATAATGATGCCATGAATTCCATCAATTCCATAGTGATGAATACTATGAATTCCATAGTGATGAATGCCATGTATAATTTTTCACCAAGCTTTTGACATCAAGAACAAACTAATTTCAACTAGAACCAAACTTTGCATTGTAACCTTAAAGAATCAGCCTTGATAGCAATGAAAATATTGAAACCCAACTTCTTATGAATTCCAATCAACATTGTAGCATTGCAACATCAAACCATTACTATTTTCAACAATCTTATATGTAGATGTTTTCAACAATCTTAATGATGTAAGTCTGCTTCATATCTTTCTCCACAATGTCTAATCTCATGATCACACCAAATTCAATAACTTATGATGTAAGTCTGCCACACCAATAAATTTTGACATCAATGAATAAACATGCCAAAGACCATTAGAAAGAACTTGTTGCAATTGTAGATTCTACACTAGAGAGGAAGATACTTGATTGAAGAGACTCACATCATATGGATTCATCTAGGAATATTTTTTCTCCCTTTGATTCTTATTCAACACCACACATCCTGATGGCTAACAACACATCTATGTGTGTTTCTCGAAAGAGGTACATTGACATGGCTAGTGGAGAATTTAATGACGTTCTTTGTTTTCCTTCATTATCAACTAATATCCTTTCATAGATATTAGATCACAAATGGTGGAGTAGACAAGAGTGTTGATTTGACACCAAATTCTCTCATAATCTAGTATTTGCATAACAAAGATATAGTTACATGTAGAGGTTGATCACCAATATTGTGCCTACACCTTCTGACATTTTTGATCCTATTATTCCTTTGGCTAATACTCATAGTTAGGTATCTATTTTAGATGATTTTGAGGAGATTTAGTATGTTCATTTGAATCTTGGAATTCGTTCATCTACTAAGGATCTAGTGACGTGTGCTAACATTCCATCTCCTTCATCGAATATTGTATCCAATGATGCTTTTTTTGTCATAGTTTTGGATCCTTGTGATTTAGTGCAATAGATCATATATTGTATTCTAGAGATGGCTATTTGGGATGAGTACTTTATTGACATTTCTATTTTTTTCGTGAGTCACACATTTCATATTTAGAGACACCATTGATTGCATACATATTCTCTTTCATGGAGATGATCCTTTCTCAACTTTTATGAGGGAACACTATGAACCTCTCATTCATTTTCTACATGATCATTCTTCAAAGTTTGAAATCAGTGTGGATACTTTTGAGAAATATTTTTAGGAGGCTTCTTTTTATTCATAAGAGGCATTGTTGTTTTTTTTTGTGATCTAGAATTATTTCTAGGAGATTTTTTATTATCATCTTCTATAGTGTGGCCTAGAACATTAGTTTCGAGTATGACAACTTTCAACATCAACATGTATACACTTGAGAATATTTTAGAGAAATAACAAATCATTCATCTTCCCTCATATCCCTCTTTCAAATGGGAAGACATCTTGGATACCATCTTGGTTTTGGGTAAGTGCACAAAGTTGAGTCCATGAAATGTGGAAGTTTTTTCCTTGGCCAAAAAAATGAAATCGACAATGCAAAAATAAGAACTCAATTTTTATAAATGGGATCTTGATTTTTAAAAATTGGGATCTCATTTAGCTTTGGGATCCTGAGCCTAAATGCAATACAAGATCCCACTTTTTAAAAATTGGGATCCCATTTGTTAAAGGGTCCTAAACCACTAGGCAGGGAACAAGATCATGATTAGTATGAAATAGGATGCCGATTTATAAAAATTGGGATCCCGTTTTGTAAAAATCGGGATCCTATTTCCTAATGGTATTTATTTTTTAAAAAATGAACAAACTACATTTTACTTGTGCATAGAATCTTGAGTTCTTAGCAACAACGACCTCCAAAAATAGTCTTTTGGTACCTATCCACCCCCATTATTTTGCATTTTTTCATTTTTGATTGAAATTGTCAATAGAATAACTGATTTTAGCATTTTTTTGTAATTTATTTGATGTTTTAAACATTTTATTTCTTGTTATAGTAGAAATGAGGAATTGTAGAAATAGATGAAAAAATGCAATGAAACCTAAAAATTTCTCAATAGAAATGAAAGAAAGTACCTTGAATTGTATTTTAGAAACATAACTTAGCTTTTGAAACCTAAATTATTCCATCAAACCAAAAAAAATGTATTTGAAAACCCTAATTGAAACAAAACAAAAAAAATTGCATTTTAAAACCCTAGAAATTGAAATGAAATAAAAAAATTGCATTTAGAAACCCTAATCAATATTTTTGAAACCCTAAATTCAAATTAAAAAAAAAAGAATTTGAAAAGCCTAGTTTGAAATGAAACAAAAAATTGCACTAAAAATCCTAGAATTGCTTAGAAATTGAAACACTAAATTGAATTGAAACAATTTTTTTTGCTAAAACCCTAAATTGAAATCGAACAAATCATTTTTATTTTGAAAACCCTAATGATGAGCTCAAGAAAATTCATTTGCATTGTTTAAATGTTTTAAATTTCATTTGTATTGTATGGAGAAAATGATATGTTAAACTTTAGTTTCAATGTTAAATTATAATTAAATTAGAAAACAATATGTTAAAGAATACTATTATAATTCATAAATTTTATCAATGTTTGTTTGCAAATTTAGTTAGCAAATTTGTAAATCCAAGTGTACAATCGATTTCCAATTGTCACTTAATTAGATAATATTCAACATTCATTTCTATTTTATGTTTTGATCTCTCTTAGTCATGCCTTGTTTCCATTTCTTGTTTACATGTGTTGTCTATTGTCTATTGACAATCTTAACCCTCATTCTAGTCAAGTACTTGTTAATTAGGCTTCTAGTTTAGTCTAAAATCTCTATTTTTGCACTAGTTACCTAGACACTAAAAGAACCTAAATATTTTTCTTTTCTTTCTTTTAGGTTCTTTTAATTCCAAACAATCGAAAATAAAATACATGATTCAACATTAACTAATTTTATATTATACATTTTATATCATAAAATTCATTTAAGTGTGAAATATTAATGAAAATAATGTTAAAGAAAATAATCTTATATTAAATTTAAAAAATATCGAGTTAAAATATACATCAAACTCAATCTTAATAATACATAATTATGTGTTTCTATTACAAAAATAGTTAATATATTCATAAAATCAAAAATATTCATAAACTAGGCACTAACTTGCAAGTCCATTATTTCAAGGGCCACCCAAACTTCACCCTATGTTCGCTAAACCCTAAACCCTAGACTCTAAAATATAAACCCTTAACACTAAAGCATTCATTTTGTCCTAGGACCTTAAAATGAAATTTGGTTTCCTTAAGCAACTCCACCAAATTTTATTCCCTTAAGCCATGTCATTTTGTCGTAGGATCTTATTACAAAGATCCCCTTAAGCCATCCTATTACCCTAAACCCTAAACCCTAAAGACATCATTTTTTCCTAGGCCCTTAATGAAATTTAGTTGCCTTGGGAAACATCGCCAAATTTTATTCACTTGAGGCATGTCATTGTATCCTAGGACCTCATTAGACATAGATCCCATTAAGCTATCCTATCACCCTAAATTGTAAATCGATGTCTTAAGGGGTCCTAATATGAAATTTCTTAAGGGGATCAAAGAAGTTCTCAAAATTTGGTGAAGTTTCCTAAGGCAATAAAATTTAGCAATAATAAGATCGTGCAAAATTATAATATGAATGACATTTCATGATCTAGGTTGGTTAGTTGAAATAAGAGCTATCTCAATCAACTATTCCACAAGAAAATGTTCTTCACTAACTTGAAAGTTCATTATATTCCAAGGGACACCAAAATTTTACCCTAAGTTCCATAAACCCTAAACCCTGAACTCTAGAATCTAAACCCTAAACACTAAAGCATTCATTTTGTCTTAGGAGCTTAAAATGAAATTTGGTTGCCTTAGGAAACTCCACCAAATTTTATTCCCTTAATCCATTTAATTTTTTTGTAACATCTTACTACATAGATCCCCTTAAGCTATCCTATTACCC
The DNA here is from genome assembly GCA_007258455.2 of Sequoia sempervirens. Taxonomy (NCBI): domain Eukaryota; kingdom Viridiplantae; phylum Streptophyta; class Pinopsida; order Cupressales; family Cupressaceae; genus Sequoia; species Sequoia sempervirens. The sequence continues at coordinate 222,533,368 of VDFB02000015.1, read as the reverse complement.
TAAACCCTAAACTCTAAACTCTAAATCATAAACCCTAAAGCCATCATTTTTTCTTAGGCTCTTAATGAAATTTGGTTTCCTTGGGGAACTTCACAAAATTTTATTTACTTGAGCCATGCCATTTTGTCCTAGGACCTCACTAGACATATATCCCCTTAAGCCATCCTATGACCCTAAACCATAAATGAATTTCTTAAGGAGGCCTAATATGACATTTCTCAAGGGGATCAAATAAGCCCTCAAAATTTGGTGAAGTTTCCCAAGGAAACCAAATTTAACAATAACAAGATTGTGCAAGATTATAATATGAATGAGATAAATAATGATCTAGGTTGATTGATTTATAGTTTAGGGTGATAGGATGGATTAAAGCGATCTATGTCTACTAGGTTCCTAGGACAAAATGGCATGGCTCAAGTGAATATAATCTGGTGAAGTTGCCTCAAACCTTAATGAAATTTGGTTGCCTTGGGAATCTTCACCAAATTTTATTCACTTAAAAGCCATGTCATTTTGTACTAGGAGCTTACTACATAGATCCCCTTAAGCCATCCTATTACCCTAAAACCTAAAATCCTAAACTCTAAACCATAAACCCTATAGCGTTCATAAATTGTCCTATATTAATAGTTAATTATATTTTCATTCAAGTAACATGCCTTAGACATAAATGGGGCTTGCATATTTTATCATTTGTATTCAATTAGGCCATTTATATTGAATGATTTTAGGGTATTTCCTAAATATGTATCTTACATTTTGAAATTACAAATCTAATGTAGGTTGACTCATATCTTAGAGATCACATTGATCAACTCAATAATAATTGCAATCCACCTTTGCACCATCCATATCCACCACCTTCACCTCCACCTCCACCCACTTCACTCATAACCCCCCACCTCCACCACTTAAAATCGATGGTGCTTATATGCAAGCATGAATCAATTCCAATGTTAGAACCATGCAAGATCAAATCAACATTATTCAAAATGAAGAATGTGTTGCACCACCTATGAGGATGATTACATCTAGGATGCAAACCATTGTTGATGTTGTCAGGTCTATGGATGGGATCTTAGCTGAGCATCGACAATGGCTAGAGGAGAGGAGAACTTCCAATTGTGAAAAGAAAAATGCAAAGAAATGAATCTGAGATGGAGTAGAGAGCCACAATAGTTTCTAAATTAAGACCATGATCTTAAATAGTTATGAAATTATGAATTTGGTGAACGATGGATATTTTGTGTGATGAATTTGTAAAATTGGTTGGATGGATATTTTTAGTGATGTGAATTTATGATTTTGGTTGTAGATGGATATTTTAAGTGACGTGAATTTATGGTTTTGGTTCTAGATGGATATTTTTAGTGACATGAATTTATGAATTTGGTGGAATTTATGAACTTATAATGATGAATTTATAATATTATATATTTTATGACTATCTACTAGATCAAGGTATGTGCAGGATCATCATGGAAAAAATAGGCCCTTAAGTGGCAAAAAATTCAGAAAAATCAGTGTTAGGCAACTTGACATAAAAATTTGAATAAGTTATCTATATTATTTCAAAAATATATAAGAATAGAATCTATAGAAAATTGAATGTAGTTTCTAAACTAATAGGTTTATTTAAAAATAAATAGAATCTATTTAATGAAAATTTAAAATTTCAATGTAGTAGTACTTAAATTTCAGGAAAAAAGTAAGAAGTAGGTGTCTGTCTAACCACCCTAACCATAATAAAATGATAATATTTTTTTATAATATTTTATATATAAGTAGAGGACTCATGTTCAGATGTGATGCATATTTTTTGTAATTTTTTTCCATGTAAATAATTAATTATGATTCTTTTATTACAAATTTTAAAAATATTAAAACTTGTATGTCTAACCACCTTAACTTGGTCAAAACTTCACGAAATTTAATTTTTATTTTTTTAATCCTATAGTATGTGAAGCATAGAATGTGACAGATGTTTCAGATTCAAAAAATGTGATACCATTTGAAAGTCATAGATGTTTTTCAATAAGCCTATCGATCAAGACTTTAGTTGTAATTCTAATAGAAAATGAATAACAATTATTTATTAAATTCAAATTAAAGCATAATTTATATTGGTGGAAAGCTAAGAATCTCCTCTAAAAACCCTTTGTGTTTCATCAATTTTGGGTAAAAAAAAGTCGTCAGCCACATACCCTACAAAAACCCATAATATTGCCACTTTTTTGCCCATCATGATCCTGCACATACCCATCATGATTTCTCATCCTGGAAAATTGTAATATATATATATATATGCGTTAGACATAAAATGAGATTTTTTTGAATGTTTCAAGTTTATTGTTTAGTATGTACACATGTATTAAAATTGCATATAGTTCTTAAATTTTGAAATTTGTATGTATGTACATAGTTTAGTTTAATGATGTATGCATGCAAATTATGCATTGTATTTTTTATTTTAAATGTATGTACATGTTAAATTTTTAATTTTGTATGCACATGCTCAAGTTCAATCAATGTATATGTGCATTTCAATTTTATATGATCTTAATATACGCATGCACATCCTATTTAAACAAATTCACATTTGAATTTCAAATTTATCTATTTATTGTCATTTTTAAGTTTTTATGTTAATTTTGTATAATTTAATGCATGTGCACACTTATATCTCATATCATGGATGATTTTAACATTGATGACATCATCAATCTACCACATTAGCCACCTCCCCCTCCACCTCCCCCTCCACCTAATATGCCACCTCCAACACCTATTGCATCTAATGAGGCTCGCTTACGAGCACACATAAATGATCAGGTTGCATCCATACAGAGCCAAATAAATGCTATGAAGAGTCAAGCATTGATTCCACCACATGTGAGACATTTTGCATCTGCAATGCAAAAAATTATGGATGCCATCAGGACCATTGATTCTGATCTAGATAGGCATCGATGAGACAAAGATCAGATGATATAATTTTATGCTGATAGTCTCTATTATAAATAAATTTTAGACCTTAAAATAATGAAATCCCACCTAGCCCCCTAATTTCTTGACCTCGTTACTCGACAACCCAATCCATCCAACAAATCTAGAATATCCATGAGGTGGTGCATACATCCACAGATGAGTGTACATTTTTGGGATTGATGGTATATAGTTTTTGATAGTCCCCCACATGCTAATTGGGAGTGCCCATTGTATTTTTTTAGGAAACTATATATAGAGTTTTTTATGGGGAAAAATCCTAATTATTTTGATTTTAAATCATTTTAGGGTGTTAGTGGTGGAATGCCACAATAGAGATTAGGGGAAAGGTTTGATCCCCAATGCCCTATGCATGCATAACCCCTTGTTGTTTCCCTTGCTCCTCCCATTCCTACACTTGTGCATCATCGAGCTCTGGTCTCAACATTAGGTTCTCTTAGTACACTTGCAGGAGACCTTGATCAACATGCTTCTACAAGAGTGGGTGGGGAGCATAGAGATGATGATTTTGGAGGAGTTTTCTATAGAGTTGGTTTGAGTACCACTCCAGGAGTGTCAAGGCCCGTCCCACATGTATGTACTAGTTTCCATCAAGTATACTATGGACCTGATTAGGCCACACCAAGTGCAAGTGGACGTGGAGATTTTGGTGGTTCATCTGGTCACATCAGTTCATTTGTAGAGTTTCTTACAACAAACCATCACCCTAAGGACACTGCGACACAGGTATAAATATGCATCTACACGTTCTTTTTATAAGAATTTTGATGAATGTTTATATCAAAGAAAATTTTGCAATATATTTTAACAATCAAACTTCTTGTTGTACAAATGACACTAACGATGGGGCAATCATCCATTCCACAAGTACATACATCGACAACAGTCTTACTTGGCAACCCTTATGAGGTATTTTGATTTCATTTTTTAAAATTATATATGAAATGATTTTTAACTTGAGTTTTAAATTTATAATTGAATCACATATATGTTTGAAATATTTATGTTGGTTTAGGTGAGTCAATCGACTCCCACGTCAATTACACCTGAGGTGTTGTTGAGCACTCCTCTAGCATCGGGCATCGTAGATCAGGGGTAGGTATATTTATATTATAAATTTTTTAAATTACATTAGTATAGTTATAGTTATGAATTTTAAATTCACTATATATGAAATGTGCACGTACACTTGTAAATATTATAAGCATTAAATGTCTACTTGTATGTCTAGGTTGATACCACAATGAGAATGGGCATTGGGAAAACATTCGATGTTGCGACTACTCATGAGGCCTCTAATTTTTAGGTTGTTTAAAATAGTTTCTACACAAAATGTGAAAACTTGAATATATATAAACCTAATTCAAGTACAGATGATTTAATTTTAGTCTTGTAGGAATTTGTTAGTGCAACTTTCAGGCCTAACCTAGACATAGTTACATCTCCAGGAGGACATGCAGAGCATGCTCCAGATCAAATGGTAATTTAAATTTTTTATTATATTTAAAGTCAATTATAAATTATATATTTTGAATATAACTTTAATTTAAAATTTAAAATTGAATATATATATTTAATATGAGCTAATACATGTTTTAATTTTTTTTCTTTTATAACATGAGACACATCTTGTGGTTGAGCATGTACACACAGGTCCTGGAGAAGAGGGTGCACAACCTTAGAATATGGTACAATTAAAATATGGTAAATTATAAATTAAATTGAATTAAATCATTTTTAATTGTAGACTTGTACATCTAATTTCAACTTTCTTTGTCTTATTTATGTAGATTGATTTTGAGAATTTAGGGGTTTCTTCAGGTGCACCCAAACATCGAGACCCATATATGATGGTAATTTAATTTTATGGTGAATTATAAATTAAATTGTCATTATATCATTTTTAATTGTCTTACATTTGATTTCATCTATCTCTTATACAGAGTGTTTTACGTCATCTACATAGTCCACATGGTGTGAAGAGGTCTCTTGATTATAGAGACAATACATGACCTAGAAACATGATTTTATGGGTTATATTGTTTATTTCATGGACTATATTTCTGGTTTCTCATGTGCTCAGGTGGACTTTATATTTCATGGCTCAAATACTTAGTTGGACTTTATTTCATGGCTTGTACTATGATGGAATTTATTTCATGCGCTTAATATATTGGTTTTATGCACTTAATATATTTACATAATTTATGGACTTTATTATTTTTTGAAATTCTAATTTACACATGTACATTTATGCATTTTATGTCCATAGTCAAGACATTAATATAGGACATTAATGTGAAATTAAATAATTAGTCAATAAATCATAATTTACAAACAAAAGCAATCCATTTCTATACCACAAAGTATAAAATTTTAAGAAATAAACAATACCATACAATATTAGAGAACAAAATCATTAATAAATTCTATAAATAATAACATCCAATAGTAATATATAAGTTGTCAAAACAAATAATGGCATCCAATAATAATTTATAAGTTGTCAAAACAAATAATGGCATCCAATACTAATTTATAAGCTATCAATACAAATAGTGGCATCCAATATTAATTTATAAGCAATCAAAACAAATAATGACATCTAATACTAATTTATAAGTTGTCAAAACAAATAATATCATCCAACAATAATTATAGGTTATCTTAAGGGGATGTCTTAAGGGGTTTGTAATGCCCGTCATGCAAACCCCAAAGGACAAAACAAAGAACACATTACAAAATCCATTTATAGAAGTCATAACCTCATGTGATGTGACCATAAACATTCATTATAAACAACTCATAATGAAAAGATAAAAGATAATGCTAAATAACTTATCTAAATTTACATTCATCAACATTACAAAGTCCATTTATAGAAGTACATCCATGTAACCATAAGTAAGAGAATAATACATGGTATGATACATCCATAATTAATCTCATACAATAATTTTTATAACTTAGGTTCACATACAATACAACGTCTATTAATACATTACATGATTAATAATGAATACAATGAAATATGCCATACATGTGGAATAAATACATAGTACAATTAATGTTTGAATTACAAAATGAACAATTGGTACAAGCTCCACCTGAAAAATATTGAGAAGAATGAACATTGATGGGGAACCCAATGGGTGTGGAGCACATTCCACCCGACCACATGGGTTATAAATAACCCACCCCCCGTGCTCAGAGGTGAAAAGGAAGTAACCATGACAATGAAAACCATAAAAAAAATCCAACAAAGGACAACATAGTACAATATTTCCAAATACATCATCAAGGATTACAAAGGACATAAACGACAACATCCATGAGTCAACATAATAAGCATAAAGCTATAAATATCATCTAAACAAACCAAGGAAATAACCATTAACCAAGTAACCAAAGAAATAATCATAAAACATTTTCAAAAGAATCTGAAACAACAAGAAGAACACAATTCCAAAGGCAACCAAGAAAACAATGCATAAGGGAATCTAGTGAAGAGTGTCATCGCATAGTCTACATGGGTTATCCTGGCCCTTCCTCTAACATGAGGCGCCGACCCCCATCTATGGTTATTCTGGCCCTTCGTCCTACTTGAGGCACCAACCCCATAGGGTGACTCATGTATAACCATTAACATCTCATGAGGATGAGTTTACGACGTTTCTGACCATGACCTTCTCAATCTACCATTGGTCTATGATAGCCCTAATGCATAGATGAGGTATCCAAGATTATCTTATGTATTTTAACTACCGATCCCCGTAAGTTCTATTATTAGGTTTTCACTTTTTAAACTACTCTTACATGGGTTATCCTAAGCCCTTCCTCCTTTTGAGGTGCCGACCCCCGCAAATAGCCACTCTCCCTGAGACCCCAAAACATAACAAAGCAAGCAAGGGTTGTACCATAAAGAATAAGGCAATAAGTCACAATAGAAGACATGTGAGGCATTACTCATCTTGCTATACACATAATCAAAATCTATACACAACTCATACAACCCTTCCAAATAATAATAATATTATTATTTTGCAACATCAAGAGCACATAAAATGAGGATAAACATTCAACAATAAAAACATGCCTCTGGAAAAATAAGGTTTGTATCAGCCATAATTGGGTTCATAAACACAATAGGATTCCCACATCGAAAAAAAATTTTAAACAATAATCTAATGGTATGAGAAAGTCTAATAAATTCATAGGGTTTCACATTCAATCAACATAATCATCTTTCCACTATGATAAACAATCCATTTTATTCTATTATATAATCTCTATTCCCATAATGAAATTTTTGCAATAAAAATTCAATGATAAATAATTTCACCTTTTCCCAATAATGAATAGAACCATAAATTCCATTTTCACAAAATAAAACAATCTATCATCATTTTAATTATATATATATATTAAAATACATATATATATATAATATTTGTGCCAAAATAGAATTTATTTAATTATTATTTTTATAAAAGAAATATAACATAAATAATTATATATATATATATATGTATATATATACAATTTAAATGATACAACAAAAAAATAAAAATGAAAATCTTTATTGTTGCCATCGTGGACTGTACAACAGTCCTTATGACTGCTGTACGCAACAGTCCACAGTCTGTGGCCCCATAGGGAGAGGGGTGGGTACGGCCCAACCGTCCCCCCCTAACCCCCAATGATATATATAATTTTTTTAAATTTTTTATATAAAAATCTTCGTCATTAAAAAAAAAATGCTAGCTTAGTTTGGTTCAGCTCATAAATTCATAAAGTTCAAACATAGTTACATTTATCTATATAAAAATATGAATATATATATATATTTTCATCAAAAAAATTCTTTTGTAAGGGATTGGTAATATTTTCAAGGTATCTACGGGTATATATATATATATATATATATATATATATGTATGTATGTATGTATGTATGACTTTAAAATATATATATATATATATATATATATATATATATATATATATATATATATATATATATATATATATATATACTCTCCATATATATATATTTCCTATTGAGTTCATATGCAATTATTATATATGTGATGCATATACTAAAAAATATATATATATATATATATATATATATATATATATATATATATATATATATATATATCACATATATATATATATATACTTATATCTTTTATGTATATATGTATATTTAAATTAAAGCATGTATATATATATATATATATATATATATATAAATTATATATATATATATATATATATATATATATTCATAAGTATATATATATACATATATATATATATTCAAAAACTCATTTGTCTAACAGGGGAATAAATTTTCATATCAAATCACAAAAGTATTGAACATTTTTAGAGGATAAATTTCTCTTATCTATTTTCTATCCAATTCTTTTTTCTAAAACTCCATAAAAAATTTCCATTCCTAGAAAACATATTCATTTATTTGTATTTATTTAATTAATTTATTTATTTTTCTATTGAATCAGAAAAATAAAGAAGAAAAGAAATGGAACCTAGAATCCTGTGCTATTGGGAATCTGATGAAGGTTTGCTTGATCCAGATAGCCTTTTGAAGAGCTCTCGTTCCTGCTTCAGAATTCTTCACCTGATTCCCTTGACCAATCTTCAAATCTAAATTTTTACTTCCAAAGAACCTCTCTTACAGAACAATGAAAAGCTAAAATAATTTATTGCAGAAGAAGCACAAGGGAAAATCCCCTTTCCAAAACTCAATATATTTTTTTTGTAACTTCTGTCCAAAATTTTCCAGTGAATGAAAAACTCACAATTTTGCAATTAGATAAAAAATATATCTCTTCTTTTTCGAAAGCTTCTAAAAATCCAAATTGAAAGAATTTTTCTATTTTTATTCCTTGCTTTTTAGCCAAACTCAACACCCATTGGTCCTTTTCATCTTTTCTTTTTTTTTTTTTTCCATTTATCAATACTTTTTGTTTTAATTATGTTTTTGCAAGATTTACTTGCAATTCACACAATCTAATTTATTTAATTATTTTATTTCATAATTATCCTCAACAAGCTTATTTCATTAAATTAACAAAATACTAATCTTAAATAATTTAATTAACACTTTAAATAAATCACATGACTTTTAAAATACAAATTTTATATTTTAATACAAATTATTCCAGCAATATTATAAACATTTATTAACATCGTTTAATTAAATAAATAACATCATACAAAACACCAACATAAAATAAATACCAAAATACACTCACACAAATTACAATAATAAATTGCAAAAATGACAAAAACAAAGACACACAATACCACTCAATCAGGACAGTTTGACAAACATGGGACATGGTGACTTCCTTGTCATCTATGTTTCAACATCATGCCCATTGGGTTAAATTGATGCTTGCCCTGTCTTGTCGAAGCAGGTGGAATTGAGACTCTATACCTATAATCCCTACATACAAACAAGATCATGTACATGTATACATATATAAAATAAAAACATCACATTGTGAGAAGGAATTACAAAGTAGCAAGGCACTCGCAAATGAGTGGTGCTACACTGTCCTCTCACCAAACTATTCTATCAATTACAATATCAAATATGACATAACATTTCTAAACTAGTTGATCATATCATAACATGATTACTAATCCACTGCATCATAATATACTATTGAAATCAAATTAACATCATCAAACCAATGTAACCATAATGTCGTATCATAATAACAATGTCATTAACTGAAGTAGCATAATCACCAAATAGTCTAAACTAACCAATCCACCAAAAAAACCAATAAATAGTACCATCACAGTCTCAAAGTATCAAACGAAAGCATAGAAAAATAACAAGTCAAAACAACAACATGAGGGGTATTACATCCTCCCCCCCATGAATCTGGCTTACTCTTGGAAGCCAATAAACAAGAAAGGGTAGGATTTCCTGATATGGGAGGTATCCTCCCATGTCACTGAAGTCTCATCATTGGGATCCCACTGGAGCCGCACCTGCTCAATATCCCTGCCTCTTAGAGCGAGTCTCCTATACTGCAACTCAGCCACGAGCTCTAGAGCTAGTTTCCCATCCTAGACTTGTAGAGCATTCCAATCAAGTATGTGAGTAACATAAGGAAAATATGGTCTAAAGAATGAAACATGAAAAATATTGTGAATCCATGACAGACTGCGTGGCAAGGCTAGGTAGTAAGCAACAAGACCAATTCTTTTTAACACTTCAAATGGTCCCAAAAAATGGGGCATAGGCTTAGAATCCTTTCCATAATGAATAGGGCTCTTCCGAGGACTAACTCTAAGAAACACTCGATCTCCAACTAAAAACTACCGATCAACTCTCTGTGCATCAACATACTTCTTCTGCCTATCTTGAGCTACTACAAGATGCTCTTAGATGCGAGCTACCTGCTGCTTCATATCTCGAAGCATTTTGGGTGCAAGAAGAACCCTGTCCTCTAATAGATCCCAACTCAAAGGGGTATGACAAGGACAACCATACAAGGCCTGAAATGGAGCCATGTCGATTGAACTATGATAACCATTGTTATAGGAAAACTCGACCAAGTGCAAATAATCTTCCCAACGAGATTGCTGGTGCATGATGTACATGCAGAGCATATCCTCAAGCACCTGATTAACTCTCTTACTATGACCATATGTCTTAGGAAGGTAGGCATAACTAAAATTCAACTTAGTTCCTAAGGATTGCTGCAAATATGTCCATAATGCAAATGTGAATACCACGTCTCTGCCAGAAATGATTCTTCACAGTATCCCATGCAATTGAACAATGTCTTCCATGAACACCCTGGCCACCAAAAAAATAGTATAGGAAGATCGGATAGGAGAGAAATGGGCTACCTTTTTCAATCTGTCAATAGTGACCATGATAGCATCATGGCACCTAGAAGACATAGGCAAGCTGACAATAAAATCCATAGAGATAATGTCCCACTTCCACTCAGGAACAAGATGAGGCTGCAAGAAACTTGCCAGATGATGATGCTCAGCCTTAACCCTCTGACATTCTAGACACCTAGCCACAAAATCAATGATGTCGTGCTTCAATCCTACCCAAAAATATAGTGAGCATATATCAGCATACATTTTCTTAACTCTAGGATGTGCCAAATAAGGAGCTCAATGAGCTTCAGTCAAGATTAGGGTACAAAGAACCTCTACAAGAGGTACATACATTTGGCCTACATAACACAAAACACCATCCGAGTCCAAAGAGTATCCAACAAATTTATCTTCCAATGCTCTGCTTGACTCAATCTCAAATTTCATCGCTTGATACCAATTATCTAAAGAAAGAGCTGCGAGGATCTGACTCCTCAAATCAACCTCTAGGGCCACAATAGATATCTCATGCCTACATCGAATCAATGCATCTGCCACCACATTCTCCTTGCCTTGAATATATTTCACTTCAAAATCATATTCACACAAAAATTCCATCCACCTTCTTTGTTTTGCATTTAGGTTCAACTATGTGAAGATGTATTGCAGACTACGATGATTTGTATGCAATTCAAACTAATGCCCTAAGAGGAAGTGTCGCCATCTTACCAAGGCATGAACAACTGTGGCTAACTCCAAATCGTGAGTGGGGTAGTTTAGCTCATGATTCTTAATTTTTCGTGATTCATAAGCAATCAATCACCCTTCTTGCATCAACATGGCCCCTAAGCCTTCCAACAAAGCATTCGTACACAACAAAATCACCTGTCAAATCTGACACTGCTAAGATTGGTGCACTAGTTAGTTTTTCCTTAAGAGTTTGAAATGCTAACTGACATTGATCTCACTAAAGAAATTTCTTTCCCTTCCTTTGGAGAGAGGTGATAGGATGTGCTATCCTTGAAAATCCTTGGATGAACCGCGGATAATAGCCTACAAGCCCCATGAAGCTACAAATTTTTGAGACATTTGTGGGTGTGGGCCAATCCATAATGGCTTGAATCTTTGCAGGATCAATAGAAATTCCCTCACTAGAAATCACATAGCCCAAATATTGAACTTCAGTCTTATAAAATTTACACTTTTCCAAGCTAGAAAACAACTGATTGTCCCTTAAGCACTATATAACACCTGTTTTAGATGTTCCTCATGTTCCTCCATAGACTTGGAATAAATTAATATGTCATCGAGAAACACAAGGATGAATCTATCCAAGTACGTTCAAAACACTCCATTCATTAAGCTCATGAAGACTGAAGGTGCATTTGTTAACCCAAACGACATCACAGTGAACTCATAATGTCTATATCGAGTGTGAAATGTTGTTTTATGAATATCTGCATCGGCAATCCACGACTGCTGATATCCCAATTTAAGATCAATCTTAGAAAACACCTTCGCCCCTTTTATCTGATTGAAAAGATCATCAATTATGGGCAAGGGATATCAATTTTTCACCGTTACTTTGTTCAACTTCCTATATTCAATTCACAAGTGAAGAGAGAACCATCCTTCTTCTTTATGAATATCATAGGTGCTTCCCAAGGGGAAAAACTTGGGTGGATAAACCCTTTAGCCAACAACTCTTCCAACTGTAGAGAGAGTTCTTGATGTTCATGTGTTGTCATCTAATATGGAGCTCAAGATACCGGCTTAGCTCCAGGTACCAAATCAATCCTGAAATCTATATCTCGCTTTGGTGGCATACTAGGTATCTCACCCGAAAATACTTTAGAAAACTCCTTAACAAGAGGGTAATCATCCAATGAAACCCCTTGACTATCCTCTGACTCTAGATCACTCATAGATACAACAAAGAGCTGACAACTCTGTCAGAAGTACCTTTTAAGTTGCATGGCAGAGATCATTTACAATGAAACGGGTCTTTGAATACCCATGATCTCCACCTCCTTTCCGAAATCATAAATGCACTGCACTGCCTTACGCAGACAGTCAATCATAGCACGATGTGCACTCAACTAATCCATGCCCAAGATGACATCATATGAGCCAAGTGGTAGGATTCTAAGGTCCACTTTAGGTGACAATGCCCCTATACTCAAACTATAATTCTACACAAGCTTCTCTATAACAATCTTTGACCGCGAGGCCAATTCAACTTGCCATTTTATGCCCTAACTAGATGCCACTAGTCTACATTACTAAACTACTGAAGGAGATATAAAAGAATCAAATGCACTAGAATCAAAGAGCATAGAAATACTAGTATTATGCAACACACCTGATGTCTCAATGACGGTGCTCTGGTGGTCTTCCTATCAAATATCCACTATTGCAAAGACACGATGAGATCTCCTTGCATCACCTACTATTGGCTCTAATCCAACTAGTCTCTAATTAAATCTTGAGGTTCTCTTATGTGGACACAATCAGTGATATGCCCTTGCTACCCACATGAGTAGTATCTAGTACCCTTGCCAAATCCTCTACCCCCTAATGGAGCATTTGACTGCTAAAAGCTTCCTTGACTCGGTGCTGATTGAAAACTAGGTGTAGGCTGCATAAAACACTCTTGACGAGCTTGGTTCATGTTCCGATCCCTATGAAACTAAGAGTTGCCACCCTGCTGAGATTGAGAGTTCTTCTGCCTCGGCTGCTATTGCTAAGGTTACTGTTGTTGTTGCTGACCCCTTTTAGAGGGTGGATACTTGTTCCTAGAATATCCTGCACACTATGACTAACCTCCATGAGTGTTAAACCCAAGTGTAGGCACACTGCCAATCTGCACTCCAATATGATCACCCAAGGCCATGGCCAAATTTTCCTCTACTAAACGAGCCTTTTCAACCACCATTTCCATCATCTTCGGTTTGAAGACTCGCACACCACCACTAATGCGAGCATTTAAGCCCCAAACAAAATGTTGCACCAACATCCCTTCATTATGGTTGATCCATGCATACTACTTCAATTCGTAGAAGCATCGCTTATACTATTCAACGGACATAGACATCTATTTAAGGTCATGAAACTCATCAGCACTGTGTTGCCACCAATGATCTGAAAGGAAGCGAGCTCTGAACCTTTCCGGAAATAATTCCCATGTGACCATGCTGATATCTAGATGTAACTTTTGTTCTTCTAGTTGCCACCAAGTAGATGCGAAACCTCGCAGATGCATAACTGTGCATCGAGCTTTGGTATTGCTACCATAGGGGTGCATCACGAAGCAATGATCCAAATCAATTAACCATGTTTCTACTTCCAATCCTCCTCCAGAACCATTGAATGTAGGTGGGTGAGCTCTCATCAAATATCTCATATGGCCCGCTATCACTGCATCCTGATCTATAGTTATTTCCCTTTTCCTTGGTGACCTTTCCCTTTCTCTTTCAACCTGTTGTACCTCCTCTGGCTTGGGTCCCAACTGATCAAGAATCTCTCCCAGAATGTGCTACAACTGACCATCTAAACTAGGTTGTTCTAGGTTCATACCAACAACTGATGGATTTATATGTTGTTCCTCATGCTTAGAGCCATGGGAACTAGGAATTGAGGGAATTTTCTAGTTTGCTCTCTGACCAACACCACAACCTCTTGCTCAGCTATGTCCTCTACCTCAAGGAATTTTTTTGCACAATAAGATAAAGGTAAAAGTCAGCTTAAGATTCAAATGCAAAGGTTTCCTAAAGGACATAACTACCCGGAGACCCTAGCATTTGAAAACCTTAGCTATGATACCAAGTTGTAACGTCCATCGTGCAAACCCCAAAGGACAAAACAAAGGACACTTTTTTTTTTTATAATCCAAAGTAAACATATAATGAAAAATCAAAAAATATTTACATTACACACTAACATCATAACATCAAGTCCTCTAAGGCACACGAACTCACATTGCATAAACAACTCATAACGAAAAGATAAAAGATAATGATAAATAACTTATCTAAATTTACATTCATCAACATTACAAAATCCATTTACAGAAGTACATCCATGTAACCATAAGTAAAAGAATAATACATCGTATGATACAACCATAATGAATCTCATACAATAATGTTTAAAAAGGTTTACATACAATACATCATCTTTTAATACATTACATGATCAATAATGAATACAATGAAATCTCCCATACATGGATAAATACATAGTACAATTAATGTATGAATTACAAAATGAACAACTAGTAGAAGGTCCAACTGAAGAACATTTTGAAGAATGAATGTTGATGGGAAATCCAACGGGTGTGGAGCACATTCCACCCAACCATGTGGGTCATAAATAACACACCCCCCATGCTCAGAGGTGAGAAGGAAGTTACCACGACCATGAAAAGCGTAAGAAAACTTCAACAAAGGACAACATAGTACAATATTTCCAAATACATCATCAAGGATTACAAAGGACATAAACAACAACATCCATGAGTCAACATAATAAATATAAAGCCATAAATCTCATCCAAACAAACCAAGGAAATAACCATTAACCAAGTAACAAAAGAAAAAATCATAAAACATTTTCAAAAGAATCCGAAACAACAATCAAAACACAATTCCAAAGGCAACCAAGAAAACAAGGGATAAGGGAATCTAGTGGAGAGTGTCATCGCATATCCTGCATGAGTTATCC
Organism: Sequoia sempervirens; assembly: GCA_007258455.2. Classification (NCBI taxonomy): domain Eukaryota; kingdom Viridiplantae; phylum Streptophyta; class Pinopsida; order Cupressales; family Cupressaceae; genus Sequoia; species Sequoia sempervirens. The sequence continues at coordinate 222,517,757 of VDFB02000015.1, read as the reverse complement.
TAGCCCTTCCTCCAACATGAGGTGCCGACCCCCATCTATGGTTATCTTGGCCCTTCCTCCTACTTGAGGCACCGACCCCATAGGGTGACTCATGCAGAGTTGTTAACCTCTCATGAGGACAAGGTTATGACTTTGCTAACCATGACTTTCTCAGTCTACCATTAGTCTGTGATAGCCCTAATGAATAGACAAGGTATCCAAGATTATCTTATGTATTTTAACTACCCATCCCCGTAAGTTCTATTAGGTTTTCACTTGTTAAACTACTCTTATGTGGGTTATCTTGAGCCCTTCCTCCTTTCGAGGGGCAGGCCCCCATGAAGAGCCACTCTCCCTGAAACCCCAAAACATAACAAAGCAAGAAAGGGTTGTACCATAAAGAATAAGGAAATATGTCACAATAGAAGACACACGATGCATTACTCATCTTGCTATACACATAATCAAAATCTTAACACAACTCGTACAACCCTTCCAAATAATAATAATATTATTATCTTGCAACATCAAGAGCACATAAAATGAGGATAAACATTCAACAATAAAAACACGGCTCTGGAAAAATAAGGTTTGTATTAGCCATAATTGGGTTCATAAATACAATAGGGTTCCCACATCAAAAAAAATAAAAAAAATAATCTAATGGTATGAGAAAGTCCAGCAAATTCATAGGGTTTCACATTCAATCAACATAATCATCTTTCCACTATGATAAACAATCCATTTTATTCTATTAGATAATCACTATTCCCATAATGAAATTTTTGCAATAAAAATTCAATGATAAATAATTACACCTTTTCCCAATAATCAATAGAGCCATCAATTCCATTTTCACAAAATAAGACAATCTATCATCATTTTTATTATTATATATATTTATATATTTATAATATTCATGCCAAAATAGAATTTATTTAATTATTATTTTTATAAAATAAATATAATATAAATAATTATATATATATATATGTATAAATATATATTTATATATATATATGTATATATATATTTATATATATACAATTTAAATCATACAACAAAAAAATTAAAATAAAATGAAAATCTTTATTGTTGCTGCCACAAACTATACAACAGTCCTTATGGACTGTTGTGTGCAGTCCGTAGTCTATGGCCCCATAGGTAGAGGGTTGGGTACGACCCAACCGTCCCCCCTAACCCCCAATAATATATATAATTTAATTTAATATTTTTTTATATAAAAACCTTTGTCATTAAAAACAAAAATGCCGACTTAGTTTGGTTCAGCTCGAAAATTCATAAAGTTCAAACATAGATATGTTTATCTATATAAAAATATGAATATATATATATATAAATATTCATCAAAACATTTTCTGTAAGGAAGATTGGTAATATTTTCAAGGTATCCTTATATATATATATATATATATATATATATATATATATATATATATATATATATATATATATATATATATATATATATATATATATATATATATATATATATATATATATATATATATATATATATATATATATATATATATATATATATATATGTATATACTTCAAAGACATGTATATATATATATATATTCAAAACTCATTTGTCTAAGAGGGAAGAAATTTTCATATCAAATCACAAAAGCATTGAACTTTTTCAGAGGATAAATTTCTCTTATTTGTTTTCTATCCAAATTTTTTTTCTAAAAATCCACAAGAAATTTCAATTCCCAGAAAACATATTCATTTATTTGTATTTATTTTATTTATTTTTCTATTGAATCAGAAAACTAAAGAAGAGAATAAATGGAACTTGGAGTCCTGCATGTTGGGAATCTGATGAAAGTTTGTTTGATCTAGGTAGCCTTTTGAAGAGCTCTCATTCTTGCTTCAGAATTCTTCACCCGATTCTCTTGACCAATCTTCAAATCTAAATTTTTACTTCCAAAGAACCTCTCTTATAGAACAATGAAAAGCTAAAATAATTTATTGTCGAAGAAGTACAAGGGAAAATCCCCTTTCCAAAACTCATTATATTTTTTTTGTAACTTCTATCCAAAATTTTCCTATGAATGAACAACTCACAATTTTTGCAATTAAATAAAAAATATCTCTTCTTTTTTGAAAGCTTCTAAAAATCCAAATTAAAAGAAGTTTTCTAATTTTATTCCCAGGTTTTCAGCCAAACTCAACACCCATTGGTCCTTTTCATCTTTTCTTTATTTTTCTTTATTTTTCTATTTATTAATACTTTTTGTTTTAATTATGATTTTTCAAGCTTTACTTGCAATTCACACAATCTAATTTATTTAATTGGTTAATTTCATAATTATCCTCAACAAGCTTATTTCATTAAATTAACAAAATATTTATCTTAAATAATTTAATTAACACTTTAAATAAATCACATGAATTTTAAAATAAAACTTTTATATTTTAATACAAATTATTCCAACACTATTATAAACATTTATTAACATCATTTAATTAAATAAATAACATTATACAAAACATCAATGTAAAATAAATACCAGCATACACTCACAAATTACTATAATAAATTGCAAAAATGACAAAAACAAAGACACGCAATACCACTCAATTAGGATGGTTTGACAAACATGGGACGGGGTGACTTCCTTGTCATCTCTGTTTCAACATCATGCCCGTTGGGTTAAATTGATGCTCACCCTATCCTACCGAAGCAGGTGGAATTGAGACTCTATACTTGCAATTCCTACATACAAACAAGATTGTGTACATGTATATATATATAATCGAAACATCACATTGTGAGAAGTAATTGCAGCGTAGCAGGGCACACACAAACGAGTGGTGCTACACTGTCCTCTCACCAAACTATTATATCAATTACAACATCAAATATGACATAACATTTCTAAACTAGTTGATGATATCATAACATGATTACTAATCCACTGCATCATAATATACTACTAAAAAAAAATTAACATCATGAAACCAATGTAACCATAATGTCATATCATAATAATAATGTCATCAATTGAAGTAGCATAATCACCAAATAGTGTAAACTAACCAATCCACCAAACCAACCAGTAAATAGTACCATCACAGTCTTGAAGTATCAAATGAAAGCATAGAAAAATAACAAGTCAAAACAACAACATGAGGGGTATTACAGGGTCATAATACGACATCTTAAGGGGATGTCTTAAGGGGTCCTAATAGGATGTCTTAAAGGGATGTCTTAAGGGGTCCTAATAGGACATCTTAAGGGGATGTCTTAAGGGGTTTAGGGTTTAGGGTTTAGGGGATGTCTTAAGGGGTCATAATACAATGTCTTAAGGGGATGTCTTAAGGGTTCATAATAGAATGTCTTAAGGGGATGTCTTAAGGGTGCATAATACATCTTGAGGAAATAATTGATTTAACAATACTATATGCATGATATTTAGTGATTATAAAATCACATATAAAGTTTCAAAGTAGGAAAACATGCACATTTAACAAACAAAATATATATAATATCAATTTTGATACATAGAAGTACATAGAGTACATAACTGTGTATGTACATGTATTTGTAATTTGCACAAAATGTTCAATTTTGAAAGTATGTATGTCCATATATGTGATCTCAAAACAATGTTTACAAAATTTGGATATGTCCTCTCAAGAACATCTCAAACTTGTGCCCAAAATGTAGTAGGTCTTCACACCACCTGATATCAAAAAGGTACAAGCAATATCAATGAAATCATCAAAACATGCATATTTAAATTTATATAAAACTATCTATATGTACACAACTCAAGTACCCACATTTAAAAGTATTCCATATATGTGTGTAGGTTGAATCTGCATGGACAAGATCCTTTTTCTAATTATGTCTTAAGGATCTATAAAAGGACAATTTAAATCAATTTCAACTAATAACACACTTGACCAATATCAAACATGTATCTAATCTATTTAAAAGGACAATATAAAACTAAAACAATATTCACCTATATTTAATTATTCCATTGTACCATCCGCATCCTCTCATTTTTGCAATGCATCTGTGATTGTCTCATGCTCTTCCATGAAAATTGTCCATAGAACTTTATTTGCAAGTCTTCCATGATACTGATCTAGTTTTATATTTGTTGCCACCACCATATGTGAATAATGTATAATCTTTTATGTGTTTCATAATCTTTGAATGTAGGTAGACCATTCTTCCTTGCCATGTATTTTTGTATCCAAGTGCCTACAACAACCACCAATCCTATTGGAAAACATGAAACCCCATCATCAAATAAGTTCTCAAAATTTTCTTAAGGGGATCAAAGATGTGTTCTAAAAAATTTCTTAAGGGGATCAAAAACTTGTTACCAAAATTTTCTTAAGGGGATGTGTTAAGGGGATCACCATACCTATTGGATAATGATAGCCATCATCATCTTCTTGAGGTGCTATTAACTTATGTTTAGTCTCTACACAATGAGGCAACCAATATTCTATTTTCTCTTCATTCCTCTCAAGTGCAACAAGAGCATACACATGTCCTGCAAACAAAAATTGATTTAATAACTTATGCATATCCATATAAATAATTTAGTATTAAAAAATAACTTAATAAATTGAAATAAAATTAAATAGATTGAATGAAATTACTTTATTGTACAAGGTCTAAAACATGGTCATAGTCTTCAGATGCAAACACTTGATCATTTTCTTCAATAGTTCTTTCATATTCATCATGTGCATGTGCAGGTGTCAATGATATTTGCTAAATTGTTCAACACATTCTGTATTTTCACATGCTTCAAAATCTATGGGGATACAAAACTAAAAAAAACATGCAAGCTCCCTTGTACAGATAGTCCATGTGCTTGTTTTTGAACTCCTAAATGAATTCCATTTGGTAGATCCACTGATTGTCTCATAGTCAACTCTAGGTACAATGTTCTCTTCTTCAACCAACCAAAATAATCAATGAACTATAGAATACTCACTCAAACCAGGTGCAAATAATCTTGTATTACAACAATCCACAATCCCACATGCATCTTTAAATTTTACTGCATCCTCAAATTTTATTTGTTCTCTAGCAAAAATTCTTTTGACACACACATTGCCTCCATCATCTTCTCCTTTACCATGCGCAGCTTCAAAAAAACTCCATATATGTTGGACATTAAGTTCCTTGTGAACCCTCATTAACCAATAGAACATTCAAACATTCTTGAACTATCCCCTACAATTATCTGACCATATAAGGTGTTCTTTCATCTAGATTCCTCTTTCTCTTAAATTTCTACAAAATATACTGAAACAATATTGAACAAACTCTGATGAGTGTAATCAATTGTCACTCAAATAAAAATTATACTCCCTCAAAACTTTTCTATCATCCTCAGTGCTATTATATGTGTTTACGGATATATTTATCATGATGTGTGTGTTCAGACATGACCATTACTATGATGTATGTTATTGACATATTGATGTGATGAAAGTGTTTTGTTACCTTTGGGGTTCTCACTTGATTCTAATATATTATTATTGTGTTGTCATATTATTATGATTTTGATTATGGTTATCTTTATTATCATAAAATATACTGATTTATGTTTAAGCTTTGTGGTTGCAAGATGGGGCATGAGCTTCTATTAGTGTTTTGGTGAGTATGATGCATATTGTTATGTTATTGTTATTATGCAGAGATTTACTTGGATAACTGAGTAATACAGTAGTATGTTTGTTTCGATAAGTGGAAAGGGTGGCATCGTACGATTGCTTGAGTATCTTTCCTAGTGCTTCGGCTATTATGCACATGTGCTCTAATTTGTATGTTTAAGTGAATAGGTACAAGGCTACGTCTCTACCTAAATTAGCAGGTCTAAGCGTGCCTCTAATCCCAATGGTGGTTGAGGAGATAACATCTAGGCCCAAATTATAACCTAACCCTACCCATTGTTCTCAATTAGAGATAATTGATGAAGAATGTGTTAACTTTTTCAAGTTGTCATGAGACAATGTCCAATCTTCTTTACCCTATGTCTGGAGTGTTGCATTTATTCGATTGTTTCTTATGTGATATGTGATTGTTTGATTTTGTTGTCTAACTTTAGTTTTGGATCCCAACCTGTTGTTGTTTAACCTTGTGGTTAGTTGTGTTGTTATAATTGTGATTAGTGTTATTTATCTTTTGATGTGAATGTTGCTCTTTCATATGAAGTTATTTTATGATTTATATTTTACCTTAGTTTGTGAATTATTTGAGTGAAGTTAGATATTGAATCTATCATATTTATTGTTATGATTTTTATTAATGTGTTTGAGGTGTGATATAATATTATTCATAAGTGACATTTTTGTATATTATGTTTTATTATGTTATTATTTTGAGGAATAATTATTTAATTATTGTTTATTATTATCATTATTTGGTATTTGGTTATTGTTTATTGAGTAATATTTATTTTACTTTTGTTTGGATATAATTTTTGCATTATTAGTCTCTTAATTCATTTTATTAAAATAGTCACTAAATTTATGTTTTATGGAGTCTTTATGTGGTTTTAATGATTTAAAATGTTTCCTATGTGATAGCTTTATGGGTGAGAGGTATTTTTATTTTATAAAATTATATTTTTTGAGTCTAAAACCCACCCTAATTATTCCATTATGAAAAGTGACGAAAATGGAAGTTGAAAGGGTAGCTGAGAGGTTGTCTTTTGGTCTTTTGGGTTCTGGAAGTGTTCTTTTTATTTGGGAGGAGAAAAAAAATGGTTTCTCTCGGTTGGGTTATTCTTTTGGGAGTGCATGTTAGATGGGGATTCTTTTCATGAGAGATTTTTTTTCCATGCTTGTAAAGAGGAAAGAGCAATGAAAATTTTGTTGCAATTTGAAGGTTTTGGAAGTTGAAAACTTTGGGAGCTCAGCATCAAATTTTTTTAGTCATTCCCAAGCGTTGGATCCAGGCTGGATTTTCAGATCTTGTGTTAAAATTTTCTTTCGTATGCATGAATGATTTGATTGATTTCTTTCTTTTAATTTTTGAAAACAAATATTAGATAGTTTTATTTTTTTGTATGAGTAAAACATTTGTTTATTCTAAAATAAAAGTGAATATCTGTTATTTATTTTCTATTATTCACAATAAAAGGGTCTGAGTGCGTCCCTTATAACTCTATTTTTACGAACTGGGTTAATGATATTTTTAATGGGTTTTTTCATCTCGCTGTCTTTTAAATTTTGTCCAAAGATCTCAGAAACCCAAATCGTATTTTGTGAGATATAGTTGAAACACGAGACTGCTGTCAAGTTGCTCCTCTATGATTGAAAATATTTTTATTTCTCCCTGTAATTAGCTAAAGGAAGATTGAGATTTTAAATTTATAGGGGTTTGAAATAGTTTAAATTAATTTAAATATTCTTTCTTTTTATTATATTTTATTTTGAATAAAATCTGGTTGTTATGTTACTCATTTTGTTATTTGACTGTAATCGAGTATTGTCGAAAAGAGGGTTTTATAGAATCTATATGTATTTTGTATTTTATGAAATTATTATTCATTTTTAGTCAATTTTCTTCTGCGTTGCTGAGTAGTCGACGACTAAATCTGAAATGGGTATTTTACAGATTTTGATTTCGAGTTAATATGACTATTTTATGGGTGTTTTATTGTTAACATATTTGAGTGTTGTTAAGTGAGAATCAGTTTAGTTTTAAAAGTTGTATTTGAGGGTGTAACTATATTCTTTGATCTGTATTATGTTGTACCATTTTTATTTAATTGTGTTTACTATTTTCATGTTATAAATCCTTTCATATTTATGAGATCTTGTATTGAAGCTTTTGTATTTGTAAAGATCAATTATGTCAGGGATGTGCATTGTTGGTCTTGATTGTGAATTACTAAACTAAAGTGTGTTATTATGTTATAATATTGTGAGTTTGATGTAATATACTTTATTGTAGTGTTGTGGTTTAATGATAAGCTTTTTAGTTTTCTATCTATTTGTGTTATGTGTTTGGGTCTATAGAAGTACCTAGAAGTATTTATGAAGTTATTGTGATTTTCAGTTGATTCTTATTTTAGTAGTTTTCTTGAGATGTTTAGTGTCAGCCACTTGTTGTTTCTATTATGTTGTTTTCTTGTTTGTGGGGCCTAGTGTTGTCTCCTAGCACAGAGGGAGTGGGCCTCAAGGTTCCACGTGGTAAGGTGGTATTTCTGAACCATCTATTGGGATTTAGGTGGTGCAATTTGTGCGCAATATGGAAAGTCTTTCCTTTCGCTTCATTCTATAGTTGAATTTATGTGCAGGTGATATTTTCATTAAAAAAATTATGTTTAGTGTATTTTATACATATGTACCTCTTAGATTTATGAATCGTATTCATGGTAGCATTCTTGTATAAGAAAAGTGAGTGAATTGTTACAATCTTGATTATACACATTTTTAGTATTGTTTAGTATGTAATATAGAGGTTTAATATAGAAATATTGTATTTATAATGCATGAGTTTAATTAAGTAGTAGATATGATATATCTTTATGTACTTATTTTATAACATTGATTGAGAATAGATTTATATTGGCATAGTATTATTTGTGGTTTGAAGATAATTTTGATATGTTATCATATAAATTGATGTATGAGATTTATTTACATTTGAGTGTTAATAAAATATGGTCATAGTATTTCAAATATGTTCTTTAAGCTTAATTAGTGTAGGTGTATCTTAGTAGCGACGTTACGGGACCATGGTGGATAGGTGTGCTAATGGGTTATATTCAATATTGCTTTTAGATTATAATGTGATTATAATATTATGTTAATGTAATGATGTCATTCATATTAATTAGTTGAGTTGCATTAGTTAGTGTTACTTTAGTTTCTTTAAAAAAAAAAAATTGGCTTGGTGTTGATGGTCTTTTGTGTTAATCCACTTGGTCCCTTAGCGGGGCGTTACAATTTCTCCATCTTTTAATGAATAGTGAACATTCTTAAATCTTTTAACATCTACTAATTGTTGTCCAAAATTGTTATCAAAACTTTCATCCATACAAATTCTTAAGAATGAAATATTTCCATAGTCAATGCATTGTCCAGAAATACAAGAACTTAAATAAAATAATTTACCATTAGATATTTCACAAAAAAACCTGAAATAAACTCCCTTATTACTTCAGGTGTCATATTAATACCACATTCTTGTATAATCATTTTAGTATGCAAGGTACAACATATATATTGAAAAAAAAAAAAATAACAAAATTGAACATGCATTTTACAACAACAAGATATTCGTTGCTTATTAATTTTTACATACCATAATTTACATTTTTCAAAAGACCTTTGACTTATTTTAATATTACTAGGTAACACTAAATCACCACAAAATTTTCTATAAAATTTAGATTGTGTTGTATCTAATAGGTGTTTTGGGTGAGGACAATGAACTTTGGACCCCACCCTTAATTTTAAAACATCTCTAGCATTAGATGAAACCATAGTATTATCATGCCAATATTTTTCGATCAAAGATTTAATTTTAACATTCAATTTTATATCAGACCTCGGGAGTCGACCATTGAAACTCTAGCATTGGTTGATAGGATAATTTTCTATACTTTCTCTTCTTTTTGCCACTCTTACTAATGTTTTAGGATGTATTTTTAAAACTTCACTAATATTGCTTACCATTCTTTTATTCAAACTTGCTTTATTAACAATAGCAGTTGTTATAGCTCTTCTTACTGCATTTTTATCTTTAGATCAACTATTTTTCCCAATATATTGAATGGCACTAGCAACAGTAGACATAACATATTTTAATGATTGATCTTTTCTTTTTGGTTTAACAAAAAATCCTAACCTTTTCATTATTTTCCTCTTTTTTTGCATTCTCATCAATCACATCATTAGTTGACATTGAATTGCAAATTTTTTATGATAAAATAATTTGTTGTATATTTTATTCAAATGTGTTCCTATTTGCCTCCAAGAAATTTGACCAGGAAGATTATTGAAAACACCACTTTCAATTTAAAAAAAAAAGTATTTTCATTAAATTCAACATCACATTCTAGATTCTCATCTTCATCTTCATTATCATTTTCATTTTCAACTTCAAAAAGATTTACATTTTCATTTTCATTTTCATCAAAAAAATGGTTTTTATTTTCATCAACAATACGGTTTTCATTTTCATCAACAAAACGGTTTTCATTTTTATTTACATCAACAAAATGGTTTTTGTTTTCATTTTCAACAAAAGGATCATTCTCATTTTTATTTTCAAAAAATTCTATAAAATTTTCATCTCTCTGAATATTATCAATGTCAACATTATTGAGTCCAACATTTTTTAAAACTTCTACATACAAATTTACCATTTCACTAACATGTGAATTTGAAGATGTACCTGAATTTGTGCATATTGAAATATTCTCCATAGCATTGAAAGAGGAATTTGAAAACATAGTAGGACTTGCCTGTATAATCATATTCTTCTCCAAATTGACTTCTTGCAAATTAGCTTCATCTACAACCATGGTTTCTTAAATATTTTCATCTTCAATAGTTGGGTATGTGTAGGATCATGATGGGCCAAAAAGTGGAAATATGATGGGTATGTGGTTGATGACTTTTTTTTACCCAAAATTGATGAAACAAAAAGGGTTTTTAAAGGATATTTTCAACTTTCCACCAATATAAATTATGCTTTACTTTGAATTTAATATGTAATTATTATTCATTTTCTATTCAAATTATGACTAAAGTCCTGATTGATAGACTGATTGAAAAACACCTATAGCTTTCAAATGGTATAACATTTTTCGAATCCAAAATATGTGTCACATTCTATGCTATGTATACTATAGTATTAAAAAAAGAAAATTTTAATTTCATGAATTTTTGACCAAGTTAAGGTGGTCAGACATATGAGTTTTTTATATTTTTTAAAAGTTGTAATAAAAAAATAATAATTAATTATTTACTTGGAAAAAATAACAAAAAATATGCATGAAATTTAGACATGAGTCCTCTACTTATATCTAAAATCTTATAAAGAAATATTATCATTTTATTGTGGTTAGGGTGGTCAGACAGACACCTAATTCTTATTTTTACCTTGAAATTTAAGTACTACTGCATTGAAATTTCAAATTTTTACGAAATAATTTTTTCTTTTTAAACAAACCTAGTAGTTTAGAAACTACATTCAATTTACTACAGATTGTATTCTTACATATTTCTAAAATAATACAGATAACTTATTCAAACTTTTACATCAAGTTGCCTAACTCTAATTTTTCTAATTTTTTTGCCACATAAGGGCATGTTTCTTCCATGATGTTCTTGCACATACCCAATTGTGGAATTGGATGCTCCCCCATCATTCATTGATTTATTTTTCATTCTTCTTTCTCTTTGTCTTTGTCTCTCCTCTTTTTTTCCTTCAATTTCTTCAGGAGTCAATGTCTACCTCCTTTTATTATGAGCTTTATCTTCCATGATTGTAAAATTCTCAAACACAAATGAATGTAAATAGTCAAATTCTTGAAAAAATTCAATCCAAATTGGTAGTTGAAGACCTATAAGGAAAAAATTCTTCCTCTTGTGTTCCTCAAAACAAGTAGAAAACTAGCACAATTCCATTTTAAAAACTATTTTCTTCATGCCTCCTTTGAAAAAAATCAATCCATATTGCAAGTTGAAGACCTTTTGTTCCACCAAACATGTACAAAACTAAGAAAATTCCACTTCAAAAATGGTTTACACAATGCCTCCTTTGAAAAAATTAATCAAAAATCCAAGTTCACCACCTATAAAAAAAATAGTTGACAAAAAATATCCAAATTTTACTCCTCTCAGCCATACATGTGAAGTTGTAGACTTCATAGTAATTTTTGACAATAAATTTAAATAAATGGTCAAAAAATTTGAGATCTTGTTTATAGAACGATATCCTGTTTATTAACAAACATGATATCGTTCCTAATATTTAATTTGGGGACCATTGACAAAAGAAAAGGATCCCATTTATAAAGCGGGATCCCATTTCCTTGTCAATGGTCATGCCATTTAATATTAGGAAACGAGATCCTATTTTATAAAGTGGGATCCTGCTTTACAAAATAGGATCCTCCTTTATAAAACGAGATCCCGTTTCTAAATAAATGAATTTGCTTTGTGGTTGGGTTTCTTCCTTGTATTTTGGTTCACAAAAATCATTGGGAATCTGAACCTAGGCCTTCAACCTAGTTTGACCTACAAGTTGAAGGTCCTAACAATGTCAGAGAAAAATATCGAGCTTGGACATATGGCTGACAACATTTTTTGTAAAAACTTTTGACGAAATTCAAATTCATTTTAGATGAGTCATTGTAGATTCCAAATATGTAAATTTTTTTACAATTGGAATATTTTTTCTATTTTTCAATTAATTTCTGATGAAACTAGTCCATAAAATTTAACTATCATGGTTTTTTAATATTTTAGTAACCTTTTATCAACATAACATTTTGACAAACGAATTACACAATAACAAACTTTAGACAATTCGTTTCAATTTAAAAAAAAATTAAAAAATGATAAGTTTAGGTCATCTTATGCATGTCATACATGATGATTTTTCAAAATGACAAATATGCCTAATAAAAATTTAACAAAAAAAAAAAATTACAAAAAAAATCAAGAACAAGTTTTAGTGAGTCACAAATCTTTTCCCAAAAGGATTTAGAAAAATATGATAATTTAGGTCAAAATATGGATGTTGTACACGTGCATGGTATGGTATAAAAAATGACTTTGAAACAATGGTTTTTAGAAACACCTATTGAAACTCAATTTGTACAATTTGGGTATTGAAATAAATTACATATTTCAAAACTAGACTCTGAGTACTACATTTTTTTATTAGTGACTCTTTTGAAGATTCCATCTCTAAGTGCTTCAAATTTTATGGTCAAATGTGTCAAATTTTGAAAATCAGGAAAAACACTTCCACTTTTTGGCCAAAAAGTGGACTCAACTTCTTGCCAGCACCCTTTCTTTTCTTCCTAATGGGTGGAATGTTGTTCGACAATTCTGGATCATCTTCAACATTCAATGTCAAGCCTCTACCATCATTTCAAGAGGGTGAAAATGGATGGGGTTTTCATGGTCTCTCTTTCTATTTTTTATAGGGGGTATTTTTCCACACATGGGGTTTTTCCTTCTCATTCTTCATTGAGAAAAAATTTCCTTCAACTCTCCCTTGGGGAGGAGCTTTTTCCCACTAGGCTATCTCCTTTTCTTTGTTTGTGAGAGATTCCAATTGTATATGGGTACATAACATAGCCTCATAGTAGGGACCCATCTTTGCATAATAATATAATCCCTAAGTTGCATGGTATTACTGTAAATAGGTGGTTTACTTAACTAGTTCACCTAGTGAGTTGTATTTACATGTTGAGTTTACATAGGTCCTAGGGAATATTTCTAGAAGGTTGTTAGTTGTCATAAGATCTTATCTTATCTTTTAACATTTAATACTTATTTCTTAAGTCATTTGATATTATTTCTCATGACTTAGGATTAAGAGACTTGTAATGATCCTATCTAATCCTAAATCTCAACTTGGATATATTACTAGGTGGTCTCATGTGTAAATAAAAAAGCATACAATATAATCTAACATTTGCATCCAATGATATAATAGTATTATTCTCTCATAGCTGATGTTTGTTGTGATTTCATGAAGTTTTTAGATCTTGGGTAGCTATAATCTTTAGATGAATCTTGTATGGTGTAGATTATTCTATACCAACTCTTCCAAAATGTGTTGCTAGTAAAATAATATTTAATCATAGTTTACCTAAGAAATGTAGTAAATTAAGACACATTGACACTCTCTTTATCCACCCATTCATATTTCATCACCATTCTTGTATGAAAGGTAGCTAAACCCATTAAGGAAACTAGTAGTTTGCATTGATCACTCAATATATTATTCTTTAAGTATTGAATTCTTGGCATTCCTCTATAGTAGAGGTTTTAAACTAGATTAGTAATTTGAAATTAGTGATCTAATATGTTAGTTTTTTATCATACTATTTGAAAGTGATAACATTCTTCATAAATTAAACACTATTTTTGGTAATTTATATTTTTATTAATATATCAAATCAAAGAAATTTAAATGACCAAACCATTATAAAAAAATTATATGATAGGTAGGGTTGACCATCAAATTCTAGGTCAGCCTTCAAACTACATAAGTTTATCCTTTTTGGCTTAAATATTGTACCTTTTATCAAAATATTTATTACAAAAAAATTGAAGTGTATGTACACTATTTTACACAAATTTTATTGATTTTTTTTTAAAAATTATTATTATTTTAATAAAATCTAATTTCACATCTTAAATAGACATATGATTTCCCTCAAAATTAAAACATGCTAAATTAATGACTAGTCAACACTTAGGTTTGAGGAATGATTTTTGGAGGAGTCATTTAACTAAATAAATATGCTAGTCTGGGAATAACACCATGGTCTAAAACTAGCTCGGTCTAAAGGATTTAGGATGGTATAGCTTGAGGTTGACTCTTGAAATGTTATTAATTTCCTTAAAAATATCACCACTCCTTTTTGGTCTATTGAACTTATTATTATTAATGCATTGGCTATATTAAATACCTTTGAGAAATGTTTCATCTCTCACATTTATTGTGAGGGTAATGGGCTTGCAAATAAGTTTGTAAATTATGCAATTCTTGAGCCTAAATTGTGGGATAGGATTGAACCCCTCCCCATTGATTTTCAATCTATTATTAATCAAGATATATAAGCTATTTAGGGAGGGGGTTCCCTTCATTATTACTTTAAGTCACATGTTGATTCTCATGAAGAATTTCAAGTCAAAGTATGCTTTTTTGAGGAGAGATCATTTCATTTTAATGATGTTGTTGATGCCCAAAAATATTTGAATTTAAGGATAATGATGATTCCTAATCTTTTCTATACTTCCAAATAGTTTGTGGGTGTTTGTAGAGCCTGTTCCTTCTCAATGCTTCTTCTCTTTTGTATCATTTGAAAATAATTGAATTTGTTGTGGCTCTTCTCGGTGTTTGTCATGGGTGGAAAAAGGAATCGCATTGAGCCTATTTCCTACAACACTACTAAAGGAAACAAGAAGATATGGGGTCTTTTGGAGGATCGTGGTATCACTCCTTATATTGAAATAATTCATGGCTTTGATGAATATTAGATGAATATTAGATTGATAATAGTTTGATGAATATTGATCCTAATTGTGTTGACCACATCGAAGAAGCTACATAAATAATATGAATCATCTCCCTCTAAAGGGGAATCATCTAAGAAAGAGAAGCCTACATGTGTATATCACAAGAAAATAGAGCATGATGAATATCAATGTTATTTATAATAGATTGATGAGTTAAAGAATCTTCTTAAGAAGAATCTTCAATTAATTTTCCTTCAATGTTTAATGGTTCATATTCTTCTTATGAATCAGAGTCTAATAGACATAAGGGGAAAGAACTTGTTGCAGTTGTAGATTCTATGCTAGAGAGGCAAATACTTGATTCAAGAGCCTCACATCACATGGATTCATCTAGGAATATATATTTTTTATTTGATTCTTATTCAACACAACACAACCCAATGGATAACAACAACACATATATGTGTGCTTGTGGGAAGAGGTCCATTGACATTGCTAGTGGAGAATTTAATGATGTTCTTTGTGTTCCTTCATTATCAACCAATATCCTTTCCATAGATATCATATCACAAATGGTGGAGTAGACAAGATTGTTGAGTTCACACCAAATTCTATCATAATCTAGCATTTGAATAATAAAAATATAGTTACATGGCTGATCACCAATATTGTTTCTACACTTTCACATTTGATCCTATTATTCCTTTGGCTAATACTCACACTAATGCATCTAGTTTAGATAATATTGACGAGATCTGGTATGTTCATTTGAATCTTAGAATTATTTCATCTATGAAGGAAAATGCAAGTCAACCATCTAATAGGTCATCCACCTCCCAACCATGTTCAGTGCATTGCAAGGGCGGAGGACTATTCAAAGGAAGAATCATAAGTGTTGAACTAGGGGAAGTACTAGGTTCTTCACTTGGTGTGAGAGATTTATCATTTAAGCTTGTGGAAGAGGAGAATAAAGAATTCAGATCATTATGCACCTTTTCATCTATTTTAGAGATCTCCTCCTCCTCATCATCATCATCAAGATTAATCACAACTAGAGGAAAAATGGTAATTTCCAATGAAGGATGTACCAGGAGTTCCAGTTAAAGTATCAAATCATTTTGTGGCGATTCAGGAGGAGGGTCATTATTTATTGCTTCTATCAAAGGTGAAGATCGATTTTCTTTGTTTTCTTTAGTTTGTAATTGATGAACAAGGAGGCAATGACAATGCTGAAGCTCCTTAGCACTACAGTCTCTTTTCATTCTATTTTGAAGTTGTGTGTGTGTAAGAGCAGGTTGATCCATCATAGGGTTCTTTTCTTCCTAAGGAGGAGGAACCAAAGGGGGGGTCAATCACTTTCTCTTTTGCTTTATAAACTTGTTTTATGTGAGGGGGCATGATGGGATTGATTTCATTATCTCGTGGACATTTGGATGAGGAAGGTGAAGTGTTCATGTTTGGTTGGCTTGAAGTTGGTAGCTTAGGTTCAGGTTGAAGCATTGTCTCATCGAGGATGGAGGTGTTGGAAGTCGATGGGGAGAGATTTCTTAGGGACAATTCAAAAATTTTATTTGCTTTCAACTTTTGATAAGCAATGAAAAATAAGTCTTTGCGAGGTGTGATGGGCTCCATGGGCTTTCGCCAAAAGGCTTCTAAGGTGAAATTTCCTTTAGAAGACAAAGGGTTAAATCCACTATGGTGGATAGTGAATATGTCATTGTCTTGTGAAAACTTTAAATACTTATGTATGACTAAAGGAATAGCTTTCATTGAGCAAAGCCATGGATAGCCTAGATAGCCTAGTCATAGACAAAATTGATCCTATTTTTGAATGATAGAGAATGTAACATCCATTATCTTAGGTACTATTTGTATTGAAAGAATGATCGATCCAATCATAGGGCACACGAAACCATTGTGTTTTGATCCGTGCTCTTGGTTTTTCATAGTTATCTTGTTAAAGATCATGTAAGACCAAATATTCCTCAGTGATCACATTCTCGCCACATGCAGGATCTATGAGTATCCCATTAGTGGGTTTATCATAAATATGACCAGTTATATAAAGAGGACCATCAGGAAGATTCAAAAGAATATTCTTAGAAGAGAAAGTAATATCAAGATTTTTCTTAGGTTGGCCCTTACAAGGGATTACATCTATCACTCCTACCATTTCATCCATATGATTAATAAAGGGTGTATGTGGAATAGGATCAAGATGTTTAGTCTCTTTATGAACAATCATCACATCATTGTTTTGAGTTTCTCTAGATTTAATGAATGACATGTTATGTTTAGGCATAGGATTGGTAAAAAATTGTAAATTTTGATTATGTGGGACAATATACATATTTCCTTTTGCATTAACATTTGAAATGGATAGACGGCCAAAAACAATGAGGTCTTGCACTATGTGTTTAAGACACTTACATTGTTTTGTGTCATATCTATGATAATGGAAATAGGTGTTAGGTTGGAAAGTTTGAGGAAAAGGTCTATTTGTATCTAATGGTTTAACAAGAGGTAAAGAAATCATTTGTTGTTGTATAAGTTGGGTCATAGTGTTATGAAGAGTGTCTGGTAATGGTGTAAACTACCATTTTGGATCTCCATAACTGTAAGGTATCACGGCTTTAATAGCTACTAGACCGATTAAGGTGGTTATTGAGGAGGGGGTTTGAGTTGTAAAAACCATTTGTTTGGTTTGTGAAATGGTTGTGAATTTTTTGAAGTGTTAGGTTCAAATTTCTTAGTTTGGTTGGAAGTGGATTTTGCATTGCGACTACTAACCATGTTGTGATAATCACAAAGGGTTGTGCATAAGTACAGTAAAGAAGGAAATTTCATCATGGTCAATTTATCTTAAATATGAGTTTGCAAGTTTTTGATAAACATCTTTTGGAGATGTGAATCAAGAACCTTGCATCTATTTGAGCATATAATAACTCATAGTGTGAAATGAAATTAGTTACTTTTTCATCCTCATTTTGTTTACATCTCATTAAATCAACCATTGTCTTTTTGGGAGTCATATGGACTTGGAAATGATTTATAAAGGCTTCAAAAATTTCATTAAATAATCAAATTGAATGATTGTGTAAAGAGGAAAACCACTCTAGGGTATGTGCAAGATCATGATGGGCCAAAAAGTTGCAATAAGATGGGTATGTGTAGGGTATGTGGCTGAAGACTTTTTCTTACAAAAAATTGATGAAACAAAAAGGGTTTTTTAAGGAGATTTTCAAATTTCCATCAATATTTAAACTAGTAGTTCCGTGTAATAACACACAATGATGAGCCAATAGGAAGAGAGCGACATGAAATTCAAGTGAAATGCATGAAGTGTCTATGGAAAAACATTCGAATGTGAATGGCATGAGTGGTTACAATAGCTATATGAAAATGTAGATAATATAGTTATACATTAGGGAATCCAAAGAACAATACAATGGATTGCTATATATATTATAGAAAATAATTAAAGTGATTGAGTGGGAACAATATTGTATCCCATTTTTACCTTACAGTTTAACATCATTATTTTATTTTAAATTATAATGGGGATTGAAGGAGAGTGTTAACCCTAATGGGCTGAAAGGAGGATAAGAATATAAAGGATAAAGTGTGTAAGAAATAGTTGGTGAAGAAATAATTTTTTAGAATATATATATATATACATATATAGAGGTTTGGTTGGAGAATAATTGTATTGACATTCAATTAATTATTTGGTGATAACATCATTATTATTGGTAATTGGTTTAACGGGGTAATTAATAATATTATGTAGTTAAGTTTTTTATTAAAGAAAAATATTATTATTAAATTTGAAATGATTTCATTACGTAACAATATTAGTAAGTTTTATTAGCTAATCAAAATATAATATTATTATGGATAGGGTTCAATGTCTAAGTTGATGACATCACTAATGTGAAATTAGTTGGGAAATAATAATGTTGATATAAAATTAGTTGAATTCATCATTATATAAGCCCACCCAATAATTTAGCCATTGCGTCAATTCTTTATCATACAAACTACAAAACTTTTCATACCTAGTAAGAAAGAACCCTACATCAATTATAGTTAAAACAATCTAAAAGTAATATCAATATCATTAAGTTTCATTAGTCAATCAAAATATAATATTATTATGGATAAGGATGAATGTCTAAATAATGGATGATATTACTAATGTGTATTTAGATGGGAAATAATAATTGTGGCATACTATTAGTTGAATTCATGATTATATAAGGACACCCCATAATTTGGCAACTACATCATTATATAAGCACACACCATAATATAGTCGTTGCATCAATTCTTTATGATACAAACTAAGGATATTTTCATAGCTAGTAACAAAGAACCATACATGAATTATAGTTAAGAACTGGGATGTTGATTCATAACCACAATTACAATCACCTCATCTTCACAGTTGGTTGAACTTGATTCACAAAGGTTGTCCATTTTTTACCATATAAACTAGAATATTAACACCCAATTTCACAAACTATATCTCCCAAGGGAGAAGAGCAATTAGATGATCAGTAAGGTAATTTAAAAATTCAAGCACAAAATGCGAAGCATAAAGGGAGAGCAAGAGTGAATTGACAACAAATCAACACAACACTATAAAAAATTGAAACAACATAGCCTTTTTGACAACACCTTCTCAATAATAGAATGCTATACCTTAGGCAAAAGAACAATAATCAACAATGCCCAATTGAATCTAACATAAAGTGTATAAGATCAACTAGTTCACTATGTTGTAAACATAACCTAAAGCATATGATTTTTGTATGAATCCTATGTTAGAAAGATAAATAATTGTACATAAAAAATATAAAATAAAACTCAACACAATAAGACCTGCTCTCCACCCTACCATATTGGGTCATGAAGCCTCATGGAGTCTCACCAAACCCCTGAGCAAGAATATACATTGCCCACCACTTTGATAAGTGGTGAAATGAATATTTCTTATTACAATCAATATAGAGTACATTAGGATTTGATTATGTAATTAACCATTATTACTAATTTTCCAGTGATTATCGAAGCCTCATGGAGTCTCACCAAACCCCTGAGCAAGAATATACTTTTCCCACCACTTTGATAAGTGGTGAAATGAATATTGCTTATTACAATCAATATAGAGTACATTAGGATTTGATTATGTAATTAACCATTATTACTAATTTTCCAGCAATTATCATTATTGTGAAAGGTTTTTTGTAAGAAATTAGTCCAACAAATACCACATTATTGTTGGAATAAGGTTTGGAAAAATAGAAAAAAAGTGTGAAGTCTAGTATGTTGATTATGCAAAAATAGAATGAACTACATAAAATTAACTATTTTATTCCATTATAGCCATCACAACAGAAAGCTAAAAATTGATACTTACGTCCCTATGAAAAACTTTTATTGCAAAGGCTAGACCTTCTAGTCGCAATGCATTGAGGTGTGGAGACAAAAAAGGTGCCATGCTCTCCACCCTACCATTTTGGATCATGAAGCATCATCGGCTATCACCAGACCATTGCAATTACTTACCATAAAGTACAACTTTTGATGATGATGCCAATGAGCAGTATTGTTCAAGTGAGCAATTCAGTTGCAGGCATAGCAAATATAAAATAGAACATAAAAAAATGAGGCCTACTTTCTAATATTTGGTGGCCAGTACTATGATGAATAGTGAAATCAATGTTTCCATTTTCTTACCTAGTCTTATAATCTCTTCATCTTCACAGTTGTTTGAAATCTCATTCATTTGTTTAGCATCTATACTAGAATATTAAGATCCCACTTCTTGAACTCTCTCCCAAAGGAGAAGCATGTTCTCTAGGCCAACTGTGAATATGAAGAGATTATAGAACTAACTAAGACCAAGAAGATGATGGGGGTGGAAGATACACCTCTTCCTCCTTCCTTCAATTACATCTTTGTCTTCTTCCTATCTCTTCCCTCTATTCTTTCTCCACCGCCTACAAAAAATTAACACAAATTTATTAGAACCCACAACTTTTGAAACCATGAACATATGCAAAGAACACAAGATAACATCCAACCACCTGCAACTAAGGGTAAATTTTTTGGATTAGATTCAATCAATAAAGCATATAAAATAAACCCAAAGCAATTACAAAACACAATGGAAGTTAAAACAAAGAACAATTATACCTGTAAACTGCTGAGTCTTCCATGATTCACTTTTGTAACACCTAGCTTGTTGGTTGACATGTTGCCCTCAGATCGAACATGCAAGCAATCTACAAATAAATTTCTAAGTCCTACACCAAGCTTTGAAGGATTTGATAAATGCCTAAATTCCTATGACTATGACAATACAATTGAAATTCCTATGCCTAAATATGCCAAGACTAAATGAAATAAGATGACAAATGTTGCAATGTCTATAGAATCTATGTGCATCTAATGTCTAAAATATTGCCTAATGCCAAAAAATGAGAGGAAAATGGAATTTTATAGAAAATTCCATTTTGAATGGATGGAAGAGATGAGAGATTAAGAAAATTCCCTAGAAACAACAGTTAAGATTCAAAATGGCAACTCTCAATTAGGGTTAAGGCAAAATGCCCAAATGTGTGAATAAGATTTAATTAAATAAATTAAATCATGGATAAATGTGATAGTTGAGATGAAATTAGCAAAAATCAAAAGATAAGAAGATGGGATTTTAGCAAATCAGTAATTTTATAAATTACTTGATTTGTAGAAGAATATTTCCAAAATATGGATTTTGTGAGATAATGAGTAATTAATTTTTGAAATTAATTACTAAAAGAAGAATCAGTTAACTATGTGAGACATTTTTAAATAAATTGTTTTATTTAAAAATAAAGAAGTGTCACATACAACAATTAAATAATTAAAAATAATTATTTAATTTAGAAGAAGTGATTAATTAATTAAATAAATTAGAAAATCTATTTAATTAAAAGAGAGGATTTAGGAATTAGTGACATATTGAATAAATATTTTAAAATATATTTATCTAATAATCAGGAGGACATTAATGGCAAAGATTAATTAAATAAAATGAGAACTTTATTTAATTATGAGTTGACTTTAGATAATTAGTGACGCATTAAATAAGTATGATTTATTTATTTAATAATCAAGACGAATAGAAGACCCTAAATTAATTAAATAATTGTGAATTATTTAATTAATAGTTGAAAATGGGTTAGGAACATAATTAAAGTGTCATAATTATGCTAGGACGAAAAGTGGTAAAATAGTGCTCATAGGCATAAGTCATTTTTAGGTGTCTACATTTGCCCCTCTTTGTCATAATGTTGTTTGTCACATTGTGACCAAGAAAATAAGTCAAAAATATGCCCCAGTGCAAAATAAGATGAGGAAGAATGACGAGGAAGGTTACAATATGCCCCCTCGAGAGGAAAGATGGGTTCCAAGAACATGAGTGTGCTCTCGAAATTAATGAGAAGACTAGAATATGAAGAGACAAAGAAATTTTAGTGCAAAAGATATGGATGATGATATAGATGCAATGCCTATATGAGATGAGTGATAGAAGATGACACGACTAAAGGAGATGCATATTAGTTCCTAGACCAAATCCTTTAAAACATTGCCATAGGACTTTAATATTTATTGCTCATAATCATCATTGGGCAGTAAAATGATACAAACGAACAACAAACACTATGATATGATGTAGACCAAGGTGTGCAAGGTCATCCACTTGAAAAACAGATAGTCACAGACAAGGAATGTCCTAACTCATACTAAGGGCGAAGTTGCCCCAGTCTTTTTGTTAGGACAATCCACATACAATAGTCAAAGAAAATAAAATAGGCCAGGGGACATCACCGCACCTCTAAATCCTTCATGGGACATCCTCGAGGTAGCTAGTAACATGACCAAAAAGACAACATAGTAAAAATATAAGACAAAATAGCCAAGATAGTCAAAAGATAAGACAAGATAGACCAGAAAGATTAATAGCCATTTTATTTTGTTTGACAATGTTTGTTTTCCAAAGATTAAATTCTTGTTGGTTTGACAATTTTGACAATTTAAGAGTTTTGCCAATTGGATAGTGTTGACAGTTTGACGGTGCCTATTGTCAGGAAGGACACATCCTGAAAAGGAAAAGGACATTTTGACGAGGTCTAACTCCAATGACACATCTTGAAGAGGACCAAAGAGTGATTAGATTGAAATTGTTTTGAAAAATATGTTTTGGCAAGTTGACTGATGTTGACTGTATGATTGATTGGACTGTGATGTTTGATTTTGAACAATTTTGGCATTGATGTTTCAAATGACTGTCTTGTGTCTCAGTTTGACTATGTCAGACTTATTTGACTGATGTGATGATTGTGACAAATGCCATAATTTTATTTGGACCATCCTAAAAGGACTGACCTAATGTCTCAGGGACTCTTCAACTAATGGCCTTGCCTACATAGCAAATGCGTAGAGACAACATAGTTTGATAATGACATGCACTAACTGACATGACTGAATTTGAATCCATTTTTAGGATTTTAACATTGATTTGGATGTTTTGTGTTTTTATTCAGGATGTTTTATGATTTTTAGGTCTTTCTTCATGACATTTTATGATGTTTTTATCTTTTTGTCATTTTATGATTTTTTTGGATTTTGACATTTAAGAGGATAATGAAAAATGCATATGACTGATTCCTACACTTGAGAATCCAAGGAAAAACATGATTGTGCCCCTAGTCAAGCTGAATACCGATTGATAGGTAATGACAATGCTGTTTGACGTGGGAAGGACACATCCCGAAACAACATGAGGATGATGATGATAATGTGATGAAAGTATGGAGGTCTACAGCCAGGCTAGGAATTTAGTCAAGTAAAATTTTGGATAATGTGCTTGTATGGATTAGACTCATTGCATTTGGAATGACTTGGTTAGGACTACATGGGATGATGATTATCCTTAGACCGTTTGACAAGGGAAAGCCAAAATAGGTGACAAACATGAAAGGATGAGAGGTGGCCTTGGTAAAGGATGGGACACATGAGACTAAGGGAATTGTCATATGATTTTCAAGGACTATGTCACATAAATATAATGAGGTTTACATCAGCAATGACATGATGTTTCATAGATAATGTATGACCAAAGGATAGGCCTGTCAAAAGTTTTCCCAAAGCATGACTTATATGTGCCTGTTTTATGTCAAGACAGAGGTAGGTGGGAAAATGGAAGGAAATGATAGGGCTTAGATGGACGTAAATGTCATGAGGAAGGCATGGGAGAATGAGATGACTTTCCCCTAAGTATAAAATTCCACATAGATGATTTATTTTACACATGATGCCTATTTGCCAAGTTTTCATCATGGTCCTTATCCAGGACGCCTATTTGCCAGGTTTTCACTGTTGGACAAATTTTTTCTCTTTACTATTTTCTTGACTTTTTGATTTTTTTGGTGTCACCAAGATGCCTATTTGCTAGGTTTTCATCAGGGTTACAATTTTTTGATTTTTGATTTTTTTCTGTGTATTTTTTATTTTGTGGATAGCCTAGATGCTTTAGATAACCACTGACTGTTTTGAATCCACTGATGGTGCTGATGTAGAGACTGGTGCCATGATATGCCAATAATGACCTTTCTGAAGGAGTTGTCTTGTCAAGATCATAGCGCTTGCATACAATTGATCAATGTCATTGTGATCCTTCCTGATACTAGAGTTGGCCTTATTAGAATACGCACATTGCGATAGAGTGCCATGAGAATCCTTATGGTAAGGAGTTGCTGCCAAGATGTGTCAGATTTGTGACATGAGATTTTTGGACTTTAGGTGAGATGCAGGGTTATGACAGATGATGGTAGATGTGGAAAAGTTGTTTGGACATTTAGATGAATCACTTTTTATTTTCCAAACTTGGTATGGTGGGTGATGGATTTTGGAGGGATGGTGTTTGGAACCAACACCCTTAGATTCCTTGCTTGATGACCATTTTGAAGGAGGTGGGCATGTGTTATATGTGGGAGTCCTCTTGCCTTGTGTCTCCACATTGTGATTGACTTTTTCTTTTGACATATATTCTTTGCTTGATCCACTTTTCTTTGGGATCCATTTTAATTTCATTTGTCCACTTTTCTTTTTGTTTGGTTCAATGGCCTTTGGCATTTTATTTTGATCTTTTGACTTGTAAGAGTTTTGTTTTTGTTGGTTCCAAAGGGAAGGTTTATTTATGATGGAATGACTATTCATGGTGTGGGTGGAGGGGGTGTTGGTGGAAATCTTATGACAAAGGTTTCTCATGGACTCCATTTTGATGTTTGTATCTAACAAGGTTTCCCCCAATATCGAGGAAGTACCACTAACATCATTTGATTTGCTGACTAAAGAATACCTAAGACCTTGATATTTGCAATTTTCCTGAAGTTGTATTGGTTCTCGAATGCTTTGTTCATGTATGCCTAGTCCTTTTCCTTGATATTGCATGCTTTGATAGATTTTGTTAGCGATGGGGTATTTATTGTTTTGAAAGAAAGATGCTAACCCATCATGGTATATGTGGGCACTACTACTTGTAATGTTCTCATCTACGAGAAAACCTACTCTAACAAAGATAGATGACCCTAGTTGATAAAGTTTCTTAGCTTCATTGTCATGTTGGACATATTTCTGACTGATATCTTTGGTCTGATCTTGCAACATGTTAGGTTCAAATGATTCTATTGGTGCTTCCAAGTCAATTTCAAAACCATCTTGATGGTCAGTGTCATAGATTCTAGTAAATTCAGCTATAACATGGTCATTTGCAAATATGTCGATAGTGGAAGAATCTTTTTCTGGAGGAAGATCGTTTATGTGTGTCATGGTGGCAAGTGTCTCTTTTTGGAAAGTGTTAATAGTTGGGGCCTGAATAGAGTCGTCAAGTATTTGGTCATAAATGGTGTAAAGGTCAAGGAGTGGATTGTTTTAGATTTCTTGGTCAATTGTAGGGTCTTGGTCGAAGATGGGGTTGTCATGGATTTGGACTTCTTGGTCAATGGCAAGGTCTTGGTCAAAGATTGGGTTGTCATGGATAGGTGTGTTTTGGATGTCATGATTGTCTTGAAGGACTTATTGAATGGACTTTAAGATAGGGTCATGGGATGGGCTACCTTGTTCTTGACATGAGGGTGATATTATAAGGTCATGCTTTGGGCTTTCATTTTGACATGTATCCTCAAGTTTATTAAATGGGATTTGGCTTTGGACTATGATAGAGTTTTCATGACTAGATGTGGCTTGTGAGGGGGTGAATTGAAAAAGATTAATGAACAAAGGACTAGGATAGGACATGGGAACTTGGACTGGACTAGTATAGGAAGGACTAGGATAGGACATGGAGTCTTGGACTGGATGTGTCATGGAGTCTTGGATTGGATTAATTGTTGGAGGACAAGGATATGACATGGAGACCTTAACTGGATTGGTGTGGTATGTTGTGGGGACTCGACATGAGTTGGTAGATGGTTGATAAGGGATGCAAACTTGGATGAGATTAATAGGTGAAGGAATAGCATATGGTGTGGAGACATGGAATGGACTAGCAGATAGTTGACTTCCCTTGTCAATGTTAGGATAAGGGTGAGTAATGGATGTTTGTTGTAGACTAATCTCAGGAATGGTATTAAGTGAATTTTGGTAGTGGGGGTAGATAGACAAAGGACTAGGACTGATGGGTTGTTGGTATGAAGGACATTGACTTTCAGCTTGGATAAATTGTCTCCTAAAGTCTAAGGCCTCTTGGTATTGACCTCTACAAAGTAGTTCGTATTCAACTTTACTAGCAAGCCTATCAACATTTTTCTGAAGGGAAGACAAGGTGGTGGATGTCATGATGTCATCTAAATGCAAAAGTGATTGTTGACCAAGGGAAATGACCAATGCCAAGTCTAGATGCCAAATGAGGACTATGATGGACAATATTTTAGTTCTAGTTTCTGACAAAGATGTTTGAAAAAGATATTTGACAAAAATGTTTGGATTCAAATTCTTGATGTTTAGTTTGTTGAAGTTTGTCTGAGTTGTCTAAGGTCGATTGTTTGTGTCCAAATTTGTGACTGTTGTGTATAATGTTTGAGTAATCCAGCAAGCACTTGACAATCACAATGTTTTGGGTGTAAGCAAACACACATAAGACAAGTACAATCTTAAAAGGCCAATAGGCCAAGGGTTTGTATACTTGATATAGCCCACTGATATACCCCAAATTGGTGATAAACACCTTTCCTTCTTGAGAGCGGATTGCTTAGAATTTTGGTGGCATGGGCTCCCCTCCACGGCTCATTAACGTCATTCGAGCACACCAAATTCAGATTCTTTAGGTAATGACATCCCAAGAATTGCTATCTCTACTCAAGGGGATCAGTAGTGAGTGTCTTCGAGCATGCTACTGTACCCTGCACTATATCAAGTAATGACCAATAGAACGGTTGGATACTAAGACAAGAGGTGTTTAATATAGGCATTCTGTTCGTGAGGCATGATCCATGAGGCGAGAGTCCCCTTTTGGATCCATCTCATCGGAACCACACCTATGATTCTTGGGTTTTCCCCAAGAATCCACTTTTATATATTGGCTGGAAGTCCCTCGGGTTCAGGGTGCTACCGGTTTGAGTCATCCTGGGGTGAGTATTTTTTTCCACCAGAACAGGCCCAAGTTCTAGAGTTAGTAACCATTTCTCTTACACCCAGGATAGCTCGAGAGCATAAGGGGAGAGGATACACTGATATACCAAGTTGTGAGGGTAATAAGAAAAAAAAAAAGGGTTTGGTTTTCTGATCACTGAGTTTTCACAAGGTGAGATCATACTCACCTACCATTTTGCAAACATAGTCATGCAAATTAGAAGACATTGTTCTTTTTAATTGCACTAAAAGTAAGTGTGTACTAATCTAAGAAAAATACATACACAATGTTTTAGTGTTTATTCTTTGACATTCAAACCTACAAGACCACGAGTTAGAAGTTTAAATTTTTTCCTTTGACCCATGAAAAGTAACCACCAAATGCTGCCAACAAAGATTAGTAACCAAAAATAAATAAAATTTTAGTGACAGCAGCAAATTAAAACAACGATAACTTTCTCAAAACTTAATGAAATTTTAAAGTGTAGATATCTATGGAAAGCCGAAAATCAAATCTTCAAAACCCAGAAAGTATTTTCCAAGATTCTACACAAGAAAAATGTTATAGACAAAATAAAACGCAAGTTTTAAAAGCTAGATTAAAAAGACAGCAAATACTAAAACAGCCATAACTTTCTCAAATCTTAACGAAATTTTAAACAATTTAAAATTTTGAAAATTTGAGAACGAGATCTACAAAACCCATTTTTTTTTTTAAATATTATATTCACCCAATTTTCTATGCTTAGAATAATTTGATGGGATTTCGTATGACTTCTTGGCTGTAACCTACAAGAAGTGAAAACAAACAAGAAAACACAATTTTTTCTACAAAATGTTAGGTTCACCAATGTAACTAAGGGTAAATTTTTTGGATTAGATTCAATCAATAAAGTATATAAAATAAACTCAAAGCAATTACAAAACACAATGGAAGTTAAAACAAAGAACGATTATACCTGTAAACCACTGAGTCTTCCATGATTCACTTTTGTAACACCTTCTAGCTTGTTGGTTGACATGTTGCCCTCAGATCAAACATGTGAGCAATCTGCAAATAAATGTCTAAGTCCTACACCAAGCTTTGAAGGATTTGATAAATGCCTAAATGCCTATGACTATGACAATACAATTGAAATGCCTATGTCTAAATATGCCAAGACTAAATGAAATAAGATGACAAATGTTGTAATGTCTATAGAATCTATGTGTGTTTAATGTCTAAAATATTGCCTAGTGCCAAAAAATGAGAGGAAAATGACATTTTATAGAAAATGCCATTTTGAACGAACGAAAGAGATGAGAGATTGAGAAATTTCCCTAGAATCAACAGTTAAGATTCAAAATGGCAACTCTCAATTAGGGTTAGGGCAAAATGCCCAAATGTGTGAATAAGATTTAATTAAATAAATTAAATCAAGGATAAATGTGACAGTTGAGATGAAATTAGCAAAAATCAAAAGATAAGAAGATGGGATTTTAGAAAATCAGTAATTTTAGAAATTACTTGATTTGTAGAAGAATATTTCCATTTTGAATTAAATTAATTCAAAATATGGATTTTGTGAGATAATGAGTAATTGATTTTTGAAATTAATTACTAAAAGAAGAATCAGTTAACTATGTGAGACATTTTTAAATAAATTGTTTTATTTAAAAATAAAGAAGTGTCACATACAACAATTAAATAATTAAAAATAATTATTTAATTTAGAAGAAGTGATTAATTAATTAAATAAATTATCAAATCTATTTAATTAAAAGAGAGGATTTAGGAATTAGTGACATATTGAATAAATATATTAAAATATATTTATTTGATAATTAGGAGGACATTAATGACAAAGATTAATTAAATAAAATGAGAACTTTATTTAATTATGAGTTGACTTTAGATAATTAGTGATGCATTAAATAAATATGATTTATTTATTTAATAATCAGGAAGAATAGAAGACCCTGAATTAATTAAATAATTGTGAATTATTTAATTAATAGTTGAAAATGGGTTAGGAACATAATTAAAGTGTCATAGTTATGCTAGGACAAAAAGTGGTAAAATAGTGCTCATAGGCATAAGTCATTTTTAGGTGTCTACACCACCTTCACAGAGATTCCATATCCAATGAATGCACTTGCACCCCAAAAGAGGCTTGTGATGCTCATTGACAACAACTACCTTCAACAACAATAGACACTTAGGCAATGAAACCAAACAATACACTATTGATAACTACACATGGATTTTTTTTGTATGTCGAGGAATTTAAAATAGATGTTAATTGCACCATCACCACTATGTGGAAACCATACAACAATTAATGATGATCTTATTTTGTTGGTCTCCACATCTAATTTGAACAACAACATAAACTCAAAGAATGAGACCGAAAAATACATTATCGATAACTACACAGACATTTGTTTTGTTTTCCAAGGACTTTAAAATAGATGTTACTTGCATGATCACCACTACATGGAAACCATACAACAATCAATGTTGATTACATTTTCCTGGCCTCCTGTATAGCCACTCTATTTTCTCGACCTCCTGTATGGAACAATATAGCTTAAGCATCAGATAAATTATCAACAATGATCAATGTAAGCTAACATAAAGTATATAAGATAAACTATTTTAGTACATTGTAACCAAAACCTTAAAAAATGATTTTTTTTGTGAATCCTATGTGAGGAAAATAGAAATTTGTACATTAAAACTATAAAATAAAACTCAACACAACAAGGCTTGCTCTCCACCCTACCATATTGGGTGATGTTGCCTCATTAGCTCTCACCAAACCACCAAGCTATAATATACATTGCCCACCACTTTGATCAATGGTGAAATGACTATTGCTTATTATAATCAATAAAACATACATGTGGATATGATTGTCTATTTGACCATTGTCACTGATTTTCCAATCAGTATCAATATTTTGAAAGGTTGTTTGTAATAGATTAGTTCATCAAACACCACATTATGGATGGAATATGGTCTGCAACAATAACAAAAAAGTTTGAATTTTACTAAATGGTGATTATTCAAAAATAGAATGAACCACACAACATTAACTATTTTATTGCATAATAGCCATGGTTGTGGGAAGGTAAAACTCATAGTGACAGTTCTATTGAATAGAGTGATTATAATTTAGCCATACCCGGTGTGTGTAGGAGAATACACTATGCCCAAAACAGAACAAGGCCTGATTTCCACCCTACCATATTGGCTCATGGAGTATCATGCACTCTCACCAAACTCCCAAGGAAGAAAATAAACTTTCCACCACTATGATCAATGGTGAGAGCAATGTTTTGGTTTCCTGTTACTAAATACAAGATCTAATTGCATGAAAAGGCCTATGAAGGACAATTGTTTTGATTAGTAGAAAATAAACAAATGAAAAAATATAAAGACTTATATAATTAATTACAAATGAGAGGCAATAGAGTTACAGTAGAACAAAATAAGTAAATAAAATGTAGAATTTCCTTGTGTACAAAATGGATTGGAGTGTCCACACAAAAAGGGAATCCTGCTTTCTAGCCTAGCATATTAGGTTATGGAGCATCATTGGCTATGGCCAAACCCATGAGAAATAACATTAATCATGCACCACTTTGGTGAATGTTGAAGGAAATGGTATGACATCCAAGCCAATCTATTCAATGGAAATGAACGTTATACATTTTTTATAATTTGACATGGAGTTGTGAAATGAGAGATAGAAAAAGGATACATAGATTTACATTATATACAGATGGAATATAAGTGAAGGACATACATGTAAATGTGGAATTGTAAATCCATTTAGCATTTTTGGGGAGCACTACATCTTGTACATGAATACAATGTAGTTATAATCTAAAATCATTTTAGTGGGATAAACCTACATAGAAACAAACTATGAACTTTGGTACTAGACAATCACGCTTTATTGGAAAGTTATATATAGAACACAAATTTAAGTGGCTATATAATTTATAGGAAAAATATATGTAATAGGATTATTACATGTCACATATAAAATATGATATTGAAGTGAATCGAGTGAGGGTCCAAATTCTATATGCATAGAGGTGAAGACGAAAGGAGAAGAAATTCACTTACCATAAAGAAGAATAACTTTTGATGATGATGATAATGAACATTTTTGTTGGAGATCATCTTTTTTTATTTACAATGCACTATAATTGTCAATATGTACACTATAGTTTGTAGAAAAATACAAAGGCAGGTCTACACAGTTGAGGTCAGCAATTCAGTTGCTTGCTATTTGGTGCAATGTTTATGTATGCCTAACCTTCAAGGAAAATCCAAGCCTTTCTAAAGAGGTGCATATATGTACGCATTGTTGATTGCACAAAGTACACAAAGATTGTGACTGGCAAACCAATGGGTGAGAAAAATTTAGGGTAGTGAGCAACAAACCATAAAAACAAGATTGGATTATATTAAGAATTTGTAACGCCCACCTCTATGCTATATCTAGTAAGTGAACTATTTTAAGTTTAATTATTTATTACGCCGATGACACCATTGATGATAGAAGATTTAGACATTTGTGTTCGTGTGATGATTTGATTAGGACTATGCTACAACTAATACTTGGATTATTTTGAGTTTGGTTATTGTCTATCCCTACTGATACCATTGATGATAGGATATTTGAATAGTTAAGTTAACATGATTATTTGATTTTGATTATGTGACATGCTAGCTAACTATGATGATTGATCTAATTTTATGTTGGTTATTGATTTTTTTTAATTTGAATCTAAAAACTTGATGATGAATTAATGAAACAAGTGATGTGAACCAATCATGTTGCAATTAGATGAGTATGAAAATTAAGGCTAATGAAAATGAGATAAGATAGGTGGTTAATGATTTTTCAATTATTTTATAGGATCTTTATGCTATACAAATTATGAGACTTGTGTTAATGCATTTTTGATTCATATGGTTTGATTATTATATGAATATGATTTACTTGGATGGATTGATGTGTGCATTGACTGTGCAGGAACATTTTCCATGGCCAATGGAAATTGGAGGCAACTCTTGGGAATGCTAAGTAAATTAACCAATGAAAATGAGCTAAAGTCCATATGGAGGGACTATAGTTCCATCATGTAATGTATTTTATTATTGATGTTATTTGTGATTTTTTTTAATTTGGTTTTTATTGCCATGTCAGTCCATCCAAGTGGACAAACTAGGATTTGAACTTCTAGGCACTTTTGGGGATTGAAAAATAATATTTTTAAAGTATTTTTATGGTTTTAAGGTCCCTATGTCAGGCTCCTAGGGGTTAGGTACCTTTTTAGGTCAAAATAATGGGCCAGTCTCAAGATTGGGCACTCTTTTTGAGGCCCTAAAGAGGTTTGACGAAAATAAGGTTTGGGAAGTGGGATGGGGACTAGTCTCTTTCCATCCCCACTTCTCCAAGTGTCCTTGGAAGGCTACCAAGATCCCACACATGTGAGCATGCATGGGTGAGTGTGCTTGGGAGGGTGAATGGGAGGCTGAAAAATGTCAACTCCCTATTCAAAGGAATTCAAACTTGAGTTCTTATAAAAAAAACTCAAAACAAGTGTTAGGGGATTCTTTTTGCATTCTTTATTTTGGTTGAATTTTGGGGTTTTGAGGAGTTTGAAAAAAAAATTCTTGGAAGAAGAGGAGTTGTGTGGATCCTCAACCCATCCTTCCCCAAGCTTGGTTTTGAGGTAGATTCACCACTCTTTGTGTTTCTCTATGTTTTTATTTGAAAGATTACATGTGTATGTGCTTGGTATTTTATCTCTTGTGTTTTGCATGTATGCTTATTTCAAAATTCTTTTGGTTCATGTTTTCGTGTATTGTTGAATGTGGTTTGTGTTATGGGAAAAGGGTTGTGTAGGGATAGGCTCACCCAAAATATGGGAAGAGCATCCCTTGTTGGGATGGTATGGAGTAGGAACCTCCATGGGGAATTTTAATCCATCCTTAAGAGGAGAGGCTCAAAAAGGGTATGAGTACCCATATGTAATTGTGAAATGGTAGAAATGGTTTTGGTGGTATGGGTTTTGGAGAAAGAGAAAATATTAAAGAAGGGTTGCATCTAAAATGATGGGAGTATGATATTGAATTGTTCTTATTGCTATTATTATAAATCTGCATATGGATTGCATAGTCCACCCTGCATCCCCCACATTAGATTCTTGATGGAATCCTAAAGTTATGTGAAAATCCCTTTGGTGTGTGTGAAAGTAATCTTATGTGTATCATGTGTGTGTAAATATTGTTTAGTTTGGGTTTGTTTGTACTTGGTTCCCTCGGTTGCCTCCTAGCTTGGGGGTGGTTGGTTTTCCAACCAAAGGTTGGGAGGTGAGCACTACCTTGGCTATGAAAGAAAATATTGTGTTGCTTGTGTAGGTGGGAGAGACTTGTGCAGTTTTTGTAGATTTGGGAAGAACAATGTTACATTGTAAACTAGGGAAGATAATACTCTTACTATGAGAAAAATGTGTTGAGATCATTTTTGTACCAATGAACCCCTCCTTGTTGGTTATGTGTAAGCATTGAAAAGTGTATGTATAGCTCTTGAATGTTGTAAATAAAAATTGCATTTGTTGTGATATTGTGGAAAATAAAATAAGGTAATAAAATCTTTTGGAGTAGTCATTTAGCTTAGTGAAATGTATTCTTGTTTAATACCTCTACTTATATTGAAAGATAAATAAAATAAATAAATATATTGTTGCTGTTGTTATTTGCCACAATAAGAGTATGGATTGTTCAAAGTATGGAAATGGAGGAATAGATAAAGCTGATGTATTTCTATAATTAAAATTAAAAGAGAGAGAGAGAGAGAGAAAATAAATCATGTTGTTATGGATCTATCTTGTTTCATGGCAAGAAATGTAAGAAAATGGATGTATGGGCATATGTATGGATGTATAAAATTCTCTTTATAAACCTCTGTACTATGACAAAGAAATTTTACTTTCATATATATTTCTTGAGAAGGATTCTATCATCTTTGTTTTTCAAATATAGTAACTAGTGATAATATACTTACTTTCTGATTGTCATAGAATCATCTATATGTACTCATAGTTTGGAAAAATGCATTACTAGTATTTATCAGAGTTATGCATCCTTATGTAAAGTAGCTTATCTACCATGGTTATGTAAGACTAACTTCCTCTGAATGAGATGATCTATAAATCTACATAAATGGAATAAATAGTATGGGCCTCTCTCAGGCTAGATAGGCCAGTATGCAAATTAAATATCAAATATAGATAACTACCCTTAATTGTACTAATCTATTTTAAATCTCTCAATTTATATCTTCAGTTAGTTATAGGCTGTCCATGATTCATTACCCAGATAACACCAAAAAGAAAAATGAAATAAAAAGAAACAAAGATAACTCTTATAAAACATTCGTGGCTATGGAATATGTGGGTTCTGTTTGATCAACCATATTTTCATATATATGATTTATTGAGGAAACACTATGTTTTAAATCAAAAGTATATCATCAACTCATCTTAAAAATAGTCATAAACATATGACTAAAATAATTTTGTATTTCATGGTGTGACTATAGAAGTGGAATAAACCTAGTTTTGTATGCAAAATAGTTACAGGTATTGGAGTTACTAAGTTGCAAATGTATACAAACAATGTAGAGGCATGTCTATATGTTTTTTGCTCAGTCATTCATATATATAAAATGTTTTACTGATCACTATACAGAATGTTATGTAGAAGAAATAAATATAGAAAAGAGGCGATCGAGCAATCATTTTCATAATAGTATAAAATTCATTGGCATATTGGAGACCTATTGGGTCTCTCTCTTCAGTTTCCCACAGTTGATGCTGCCCCATCATTCCACTCTCTTTGTTGGTAGTCAAATCCACCTAGATTAGAGAGAAACGGTAACACCTTCTTTCCCTCGAATATCTAACCTCATTGTGATACATGAATGTAGGAAACTGTTTAGAGGTCGTGCAGGTAGGATGAAAAGTGAGCATTATCATATAACTATTTCAACAGCTGCAAAATGTTTGTGGGGTATGGATGGTTTAAGGGTGTTTCATAGTTAGTAGGTGTGAGTCTTTATTGATAGTGGATAGTAGGGTCAATGGTACTCAGGAAACTTTTCTTCTAGATGCATGCAACATGCTTAGCTTCTCCTCTAATAGGTTAAACTAGCATGAGAAGATATAAATCTTTACCAATCCCACTCCTTGATGTTGGATCAAAGTCTCTCCTCGTGACCTATCATGTCCCTTACCATATGAGGAGTTACAATTTAAAAAAAAATAAAACACTTGCACGGCCTAACAACATTACCATTGAAGTCATGCCAATTTTCATTGGAGGTTTTGCCTTCATATTCGTTCCATTCCTCCTTGCTCACACCATTTATTTTTCTCGTCCACAGTATGAATAGTACCACTCGAGCATTGGGATGGTTGTACGTGGAGTGAGAATGTATATTGTGTCCTGGGAGAAATCATATTCTGTCTGATTCATGGTAAAAAAATATTTGTTAATTTTCTGGGCTTTTCCCATGTGACTCTCGGGGTGTTCCTCTCTACCACCCACCCTTTTTTGTGAATATGCATGTTTATATTTAATTAATATAGATACTTTCCTATTCATAAAAAATAAAAATGTATAAGTATATTTATGGAAATAAGGAAAAAGAAAGAAAAATTGTGTGAGTGATTCAAATCATCTATCTTGCCCAATGACCATCGCATAAGTGTGTCAGGGTAGCTATCTTGAAAATAGGTGATATAAATTTGAGAACCTAACCATTAATTTTGTGCAAAGAGGTAGTTGGTGGAATGGCCATGAATATTATCTTCTAGACACCCCATGTAATTAATATTGTAAATCACGTATATTTTAGTGCTTCTTATTTTCCATAGGCGTAAGAGAGAGTTAAAAGAACTTTGGTTTAGTCGACAAAGTGCTAAAAGTAAAAGAAATGGGTAGGATGCAAGCTTCGACCTATAGTCACATCATGTTCATATGCATGACTCATAATCAAAACGTGGTTTCGTTAATGCTATGGTCAATAATAAGTGATTAATAATTTAATGGTTCCATATGATTTAAGATTACAAAAAAATAAATAAAGAAGAAATCAACTACTAAATAATCCTATATATATGCAAGCCCTCTGTTATGTCTGTGGCAATAAAAACAAAATTTTCAACTAAGGCCCACTTCGTGAGAAGACACTAGAATATAAAAAGTTATCATAGTAACACTTAGATTGTAATACTCATATAAAATAAAAGAGAATATAAAAGATTCTACTAGTTTAACAAAGAATATATGTAAGGAAAAGAAGAAAAAGGGTCCACGTAATATTAGGGAATCTTTAAAAGGGATAAATTCTCCTTATTTATTTTTATCCTTCCTTTCCTTAAAAATAAATAATAAAATGTAAATATAAAGGATTTAATATATATTTATTTTTGGATAGTTTTATGAATTTGAAATTTTACTTCTTAGAGTAAATAAAATTTATATATTTATTCATCTGGTAAGGGCAAGTAAATAGTTGAATTAGAAATAATAAATAAATAAAACAAAGGAGGGGAAGATATTAATATCATAAAGTGGGGAGGTATTAATATTAATGTTAGTAATGGATAAATGAGTGTAGTGATAATGATTACATTTAGAATAATATGAGCTACGTCTTATCAAGTGACCAATATTCCTGATAACATTATTTGAACATATTAAAGAATGCTTATAAGGGCATTGCAAATAATCTTTAACTACATGTAGTTTAATTGGGAGTTTTAGTATCGGCTTAGGAGAAATCAGTAAGGCATTGGTAATGTAGATGTAACGCCCATCGTGCAAACCCCAGAGAACACACAAATAGCAAATATTTTTTTTTAAATAATTAAATTAAACATGTAATAACATTTAACCATAAACACATAGCATATTACATAACATTAACACACTTTGTTCTTTGGGGCATGTGAGGTTACATCACAACAACTAAATGGAAATAAAGATAAAGATTACAACACAACCATTTATATTATAAAAACCAAGAATAAGGATACATCCTATAACCATGATGCAAGAATAATAAACATCACATAATACAACCATAATAAATTTCTTAATAAAGATACAAATGAGCCTAACTATTACATCATTGTTTTAATATTACATTACAATCTCTTGATAAATGAATTACATTGAATTTCCCAACATGGGGATTGATACAAGAACAATGAAATCTGAAATACAAAGTGAATAGTGGTACAACTCCAACTGTGGATATGCTAAGAAGATAGGATGCTGATGGGGAACCCAACGGGTGTAGAGCACATTCCACCCAACCATGTGAATTACAAGTAACTCACCCCCCGTGCTCAGAGGTGACAAGGAAGAGAACCCAACCATGAATGCCATTCCGACTCAACAACAACATAGTACAAAACAAGTACAACACAAGGCATACAATGAACAATCATCAACGTTCACAAATTACATAACAAGTGAAAACTATGAAACTCATCACAATTAAACAAAGTATCACCAATTATACAAGTAACTAAATAGCAATCATAAACCATATTCACAAGAATCAGAAACAACATAAAGATTACAATATCCAGAGACAACTACAAACAAAGCACAAGGGTGTCAAGTGGAGAGTGTCATCGCATAGCTCTCATGGGATTCTCCTGGCCCTTCCTCCAACTAAGGTGTCGGCACCCATCTATGGATATCCTGGCCCTTCCTCCTAACTGAGGCGCTGGCACCATAGGGTAGCTAATGCAGAGCTGATAATCTCTCATGAAGACAAGACTATGACTTTGCCGACCATGGCCTTCTCAGTCTATCACTAGTCTATGGTAGCCCTAATGCATAGATGAGGAATCAAGTTTTAATTATCTTGTGTGTTTTACTACCCATCCACCTAAATTCTATTATTTAGGTTATCACTTGTTTAACTACTCTTACGTGGGTTATCCTGAGCCCTTCCTCATTTTGAGGTGCCGGTGCCCACGAAGAGCCACTCTCCCTATGACCCCTAACATATCTCAAATCAGCAAGGGTTGAACTAGCACATAAAAACACAATACTCAAATCAACACATGTGAGGCATTATTCCTCTCGCAACAACACATAACAAAAGTCCTAAGAAACCGTTATGGCCTTCCAAGCATAAACCATTAAGCTTCAAAACCAAAGGTGTAACTAAGATGAAGACAACTTAAAAAAAAAAAACATGCCTCTACACTAGGGTTACAAGACAATAGGGTTCCCACATAGACAACACTAAGCGATAAAGAAAACATAACATAAAAGAAAAACTCATATTATATTTTTCAAGGTTGCACCATTAAGTTTGATTCCAATCCCAATTAAATAACTAAAATACGATTGTCTCAATAAGGTCCACAATCACAACTAAAGGCTAATTCTTGTCTAAACAAATTTGTTTAACCAAAACAATAATTAAATAGTGCCCTTTTAAAATATATAAAAATTACCTAAATATAAACAAAATTGAAGATTTGAATCCAATACAAAATTACATTCTTAAAATGTAATAAATTAACATTAAAATTAAATAATTATAATTCCATTTTAGAATAAATAATATTAAATAAAATGATTATAATTTTACTTTTTTTTAAATAAAATACATTCTAATTATATTTAATATATATATATAAATATAAATATATATACATATATATATATATACATACATATATATACATATATATATATTTAAAATATATAATAAATAATAAACAAAAAAATATATAAAATAAATCAAAGAGCCGTAGGCCCCATACTGTACACAGGAGTCATAAAGATTGTTGCGCACAACAGTCTTTAAGACTGCTGTGTGCAGTACACACAGCAGGGCTGAGGGCGAAGGTACGGCTTCGGCCGTCCATTCTACCCTCCCCTGAACAAAACATTCTTTGTTTTAAATGAAAAATTTTAATATAAAAACAAAGAAAATACCTTTTTACAAAATCCAAAAATTATAAAATTCATTCCTTGTCAGGCGTACGGCCAACACACAGATACACTATATAAAAAAAATATAAACCAAATACTTATATATATGTATATATTTATATATATAAAGATTAACATCCAGAGTAAAAGTACAGAGGGTTAAAGTATAGATAACAGAATAAAAATATAGAGCAATGAATAGATCCATTCATACATAAATATATATTTACAAAACCTCAAATTTATTATTCTAATTAAGGAAATCATTTTTCCTAAAATCCTATTATTGTTAAGTTGAACATTTCAGAAGCTAAAGGTTTTTGTTTTGACAAATTGGAAGCAGTTCAATAACTCTTTTTTTTTTTTAAATTCTAACCTAATATCTTTCACTAGTTTTCAATTCAAACAAGAGTTTTCTTTCTTCACACAAATCATATTTAATAAATTTTATTTTTCTCTGAAGCATAAAGATGAAAGAGGAAGTACAAGAAGGAAAATACAAGTGGAACCTGGTGTCCTGTGCTTATTCAAAAATCTGATGATGTCCATTTGATTCTAATGACCTCGAAGAGCTCCCTGTTCGTGCTTCCAAATCTCCTCTACAGAATTTCACCCTTGAATTCAAATCTGATTCTTTGTTCAGAAAACTCTCTAGGACAACACCAATAACATATTGAAAATCCCTTTCTAAAACTCTCCTCAAAATATAACCAAAGATCAAAAAATCTCTTTTCAAGATTCAAAAATACATAACCAAAGACTTGTGCAACTTTTGTATCACTAATCCTCTGTGTGTGAGAAAACTCACAAAATTCATAATTAAATAAAAGATATTGTCCATTTCTTCCAAAAACTCTAAAAATAAAAAATAAAAGAAAATAATTCTTTAAAAGCAAGCTTTTTAATTAGATCTGTATTCTTATTCATTCTCACAACTTTTTTAGTCTTTTATTTGTTTTATTGTTTTAATTTCTATTTTTACCACTTTACTTGCACATCACATTATCTATTTAATTTAAATAATTTATTCTAATAATTATCCTTAACAAGATAATTAATTAAAATAAATAACACACAATTTAATGTTATAAATATCACATAATAAAACTCATGACTTTTTAAAAATAAATAAATCATCTGAACATTTAAATACAATTTAATCTAACATTAAAATAAACAATTATTTCCATCATTTAAATCGAATACACCACAACATATAAAGTACCAACATTAATCAAAATACGAGAAAACACAAAACACAAACCACAAATGACGACAATTACAAAAATGAACAATACCAATCAAACAAGACGGTCTTACATCATGGGACAGGATGACTTCATCATCACCTCTATTTCAACATTTAACTGTTGGGCTATTGGTGCTCGCCCTGTCCTACCGAAACAGGTGGAATTGAGACTTGTACCTGCAATACCTGCATACAAATGAAGTCATGTACATGTGGATACATATATATATATAAAATCATAACATTAAATCAAAGCAATGCATTGTGAGAAGGAATTGCAGCATAGCAGGGCACTTGTGAACGAGTGATGCTATATTGTCCTTCATCACACCTATTCTAACAATTATAATATAACCAATAAATTAACATTTCTAACTAACAATCATCTCATAACATATTTAATTAAATCACTGCATCATATCATAATTCTGAAAATCAACTAATATAACCAACCATAATGTCATATGAAATAATCATGTCCATAATGAAATAATAGCATCATCTAATGTCTAACTAACCAAATGAAACAATAAAAGTATCATCATACTATCTGAGTAGCAAAACAAAACATAACACTACTGAGTCCAACTAGCAAACAGGAGGGTTATTACATCCTCCCCCCTTAAATTTGGCTTACTCCTGTAAGCCATAAAACAAGGGTACGATTCTCTCAGACGGGAAGCATCCTCCCATGTCGCTGAAGTCTCATCATTAGGATCCCATTGGACCCTCACCTACTCAATATCCCTGCCTCTGAGAACAAGCCTCCTGTGCTACACCATGGCCACGGTCTCTAGAGCTAGCTGCCTGTCCTCGACCTGTAGAGCATTCTAATCAAGTACGTGAGTAACATCAGGAAAGTAAGGTCTAAAAACTAATACATGAAAAACATCGTGAATCTGCGACAGACTGGGTGGAAATTCCAGGTGATAGGCAACATGACCAATACACTCTAACACCTTGAATGGACCCACGAAATGGGGTGTAAGCTTAGAACCCTTTCCATAATGAATAGGGCTCTTCTGAGGATGAACTTGAAGAAAGACTTGATCTCCAACTGCAAACTGTCGATCTACGCT
The DNA here is from genome assembly GCA_007258455.2 of Sequoia sempervirens. NCBI lineage: Eukaryota > Viridiplantae > Streptophyta > Pinopsida > Cupressales > Cupressaceae > Sequoia > Sequoia sempervirens. The sequence continues at coordinate 222,475,501 of VDFB02000015.1, read as the reverse complement.
ATGTGCATCAGCAAACTTCTTCTTCCTGTCTTGAGCTACTACCAAATGGTCTCGGATGCGAGCTACCTATTGCTCCATGTCATGAAGCATCTCAGGTCCAAGAAGAACCCTGTCCTCTAATCGATCCCAACTCATAGGGGTATGACAAGGACGTCCATACAAAGCCTGATATGGAGCCATACCAATCGAACTGTGATAGCCATTATTGTAGGCAAACGCAACCAAATGTAGGTAGTCTTCCCAATGAGACTATTGGTCCATGACATACATACAAAGCATGTCCTCGAGCACCTGATTAACTCTCTTATTCTTACCATCTGTCTCAGGATGGTAAGCAGAACTAAAATTCAACTTAGTCCCTAAGGACCACTGAAGGGATGTCCATAATGCCGAAGTGAATACCGGATCTCTGTCAGAAATAATCCTGTGTGGTATCCCATGTAATCTAACAATATCCTCCATGAACACCCTAGCCACCACAGATGCAGTATATGAAGATCAAATAGGAGAGAAATGGGCTACCTTGGTAAACCTATCAACCATGACCATGATAGCATCATGTCACCTAGAAGACATAGGCAACTCGACTATAAAATCCATAGAAATGATGTCCCACTTCCACTCTGGAACAAGATGCGGCTGCAACAAGCCTACTAGATGATGATGCTCAGCCTTAACTCTTTGACATTCAAGACACCTAGCCACAAAATTGGAAATGTCATGGTTCAATCCTGCCCAAAAATATAGTGAGCGAAGATTAGCATACATTTTCTTAACCCCTGGGTGTGCCGAATAAGGAGCTCTATGAGCTTCAGTCAAGATAAGAGTATGAAGACCCTCTGTAGGAGGTACATACATACGGCCTGCATAGTGCAAAACACCATCTGAATCCAAAGAGTATCCTACAAATTTACCTTCCAAGGCTCTACTCGACTCAATCTCTTCCTTCACTACTTGATACCAATCATCAGAAGAAAGAGCTGCAATAATCTAACTCTTCAAATCAACCTCAAGAGTCATAGCGGATAGCTCATGCTTGCGTCTACTCAATGCATTTGCTACAACATTCTCCTTTCCCTGAATATATTTCACCTCAAAGTCGTATTCACACTAAAATTCCATCCACCTTCTCTGTCTCGCATTCAAGTTCAACTGCATGAAGATGTACTGCAAACTACGGTGATCTGTGTGCAACTTGAACCGATGCCCAAGGAGAATGTGTCTCCACCTCACCAAGGCATGCACAACTGTGGCCAACTCCAAATCATGAGTGGGATAATTAAGTTCATGGTCCTTTACTTTTCATGATTCATAAGCAATCACTCAACCTTCCTGCATCAACACTGCCCCTAATCCTTCCAAAGAAGCATCTGTACAAATAATGGAATCACCTGACGGATCAGGAACAACTACGATTGGAGCACTAGTCAACTTATCCTTCAGAGTTTGGAAAGCTAACTGACATCATTTGGACCAAAGAAACTTCTTTCCTTTCCTCTACAAAGAGGTGATAGGACGAGCCAACCTCGAAAACCCTTAGACAAACTGCCTATAATACCCTACAAGTCCCATGAAGCTGCGAATTTCTGAGACATTTGTGGGTGTGGGCCAATCCGCAATGTCCTAAATCTTTGCAGGATCAACCAAAATTCCCTCACCAGAAATCACATGGCCCAAATACTGAACTTCAGTCTTGTAAAAGTCACATTTTTTGATATTGGAAAACAGTTGATTATCCCTTAAGCACTACAACACTAGTTTTAGATGTTCCTCATGTTCCTCCATCGACCTAGAATAGATTATAATGTCATCAAGAAACACTAGAATGAATTTATCCAAGTATGCACAGAATACTCCATTCATTAGACTCATAAAGACCGAAGGTGCATTCATTAACCCGAACAACATCACAGTGAACTCGTAATGTCTGTATCAAGTTCAAAATGTGGTTTTGTGAATATCTACATCTGCAATCCTCAACTGATGATATCCTGATTTGAGATCAATCTTAGAGAACACCTTTGCCCCTTTTATCTGATCGAAGAGATTGTCAATTCTGGGTAATGGATATCGGTTCTTCACTGTTACCTTATTCAACTGCCTATAGTCAATACACAAGTGAAGAGAACCATCCTTCTTTTTCACAAATATCATAGGTGCTCCCCAAGGAGAAACACTTGGGCGGATAAAGCCCTTGGCCAACAATTCTTCCAACTGAAGATGGAGTTCCTAAAGCTCTTGCATTATCATCCAATATGGAGCTCGAGATATTGGCTCGGCTCCAGGTACCAGATCAATCTAGAAATCCACATCTCACTTTGGCGGCATACTAGGAATCTCCTCTAGAAACACAAAAAAAAACCTTAAGAAGAGGGTAATATCCAATGTCAACCCCTGACTATCGTCAGATTCCAAGTCACTCAAAGATACTGCAAAGAGCTGACAACCCTGTCAGAAGTGCCTTTTGAGCTGCATGGTAGAGATCATATGTACCGAGATGGGTCTCTGAATACCCAAGATCTCCACCTCCTTACTAGAGTCATCAATGCACCGCACTGCTTTACATTGGCAGTCAATCATAGCATGATGTGCACTCAACCAGTCCATACCCAAGATGACATCATAAGATCCAAGTGGTAGGATTCTAAGGTCCACTTTAGTTGACAATTCACCTATACTCAATTTACAATCCTTCACAAACTTCTCTACCACAACCCTTAACCCTAAGGCTAATTCGACATGCCATTTTATGCCTTGACTATTTGCCACCAGACCACATCGCTCAACTACTAAAGGTGATATAAAGGAATCAGATGCACCAGAATCAAAAAGTATAGAAACACTAGAATTATTCAACACACCTGATGCCTCAACTATAGTGTTTTGATGAACTGCCTAACGATTATCCACTGAAGTGAAAACACGATGAGATCTCCCTCCATCACCTACTATTAGCTCCAATGCTACTGGCCTCTGATTAAAACCAGAAGTGTTCTTCTGAGGACACATCCTAGCAATATGCCCCTGCTATCCACAAGAGAAACACCCAATACCTCTGCCAAAACCTCTGCCCCCTAATGGAGCGTTTGACTGCTGAAAACTCCCTCAATTCGGTGCTGACTAGAAACTAGGTGCAGGCTGTACAAAACGTTCCTGACAGAAACGGTTCCTATTTCGATCCCTGCGAAATTGAGAATTGCCACCCTGTTGAGATTGAGTGTTCTTCTATCTTGACTGCTACTGCTGATGACCCCCTTTTGAGGGTGTGTACCTGTTCTTGGAAGATCCTGCTCCCTGCAACTACCCTCCATGAGTAACATAACTAGGTGTGGGTGTACTGCCAATCTGTACTCCAATGTGACCACCCAAGGCCATGGCCAAATTCTCCTCCACTAAGCGAGCCTTCTCAACTGCCATTTCCATTGTCTTCGGCTTGAAGACTCGCACTCCACCACTGATGTGGGCATTAAGGCCCCAAACAAAGTGCTACACCAACATGCCCTCATCATGGCTAATCCCTACATACTACTTCAACTCATAGAAGTGCCTCTCATACTGCTCCACTGACATAGACAATTGCTTGAGATCATGAAACTCGTCCACCCTATGTTGCCTCCAGTGATCTGAGAGGAAGCGAGCTTTGAACCTATCTAGTAACAACTCCCAAGTGACCATACTGAGATCAAGATGCAACTTTTTTTCTTCAAGATGCCACCAAGTAGATGTGAAACCTTGCAGGTGCATAACTGCAGACCGAGCCTTGGTATTGCTATTGTAGGGGTGCATAGCGAAGCAACAATCTAAGTCAATTAGCCAAGTCTCAGCATCTAGACCTCCTCCAGAACCATCAAAACGAGGAGGGTGTGCCCTCATCAGATCTCTCATATGGCCTACTATGACTGCATCCTGAACCACATATGTATCCCTGTGCCTCAGTGACCTTTCTCTCTCTCTCCACCTAGTGCACCTCATCTGGCTTGGGTCCCAATTGGTCAAGAATCTCTCCAAGTATATGATATAACTTATCGTCTAAACTAGGCTGTGCTGGATTCTGGCCACCTGATGGGATGCTGTGAAAACTCTGTTGTTCCTCATGCTCAAAACCATGGGAACTAGGAACTGAGGGGCTTCGCCAGTTTTTTCTATGACTGGCACCATGACCTCTTGCATGGCCAAGTCGTCTACCTCGACGCATAGTTTTTCGCAACAAGATAAAGGTACAAAATGAGCTAAAGAGTCACACACAGTGTCACCTAATGGACTACACTACCCAAAGACCCTAGCATTTGCAACCTTGGCTCTGATACCAAGTTGTAATGACCATCGTGCAAACCCTAGAGAACACACACATAGCAAATAATTTCTTTTTTTAATAATTAAATTAAACATGTAATAACATTTAACCATAAACACAGCATATTACATAACATTCACACACTTAGTTCTCTAGGGCACGGGAGGTTACATCGCAACAACTAAATGGAAATAAAGATAAAGATTACAACATAACCATTTATATTATAAAAACCAAGAATAATGATACATCCTATAACCATGATGCGAGAATAATAAATAGCACATAATACAACCATAATAAATTTCTTAATAAAGATATAAATGATCCTAACTATTACATCATCGTTTTAATATTACATTACAATCTCTTGATAAATGAATTACATTGAATTTCCCAACATGGGGATTGATACAAGAATAATGAAATCTAAAATACAAAGTGAATACTGGTACAACTCCAACTGCGGATATGCTGAGAAGACAGGATGCTGATGGGGAACCCAATGGGTGTGGAGCACGTTCCACCTAACCATGTGAATTACAAGTAAGTCACCCCCGTGCTCAAAGGTGACAAGGAAGAGAACTCAACCATGAATGCCATTCTGAATCAACAACAACATAGTACAAAACAAGTACAACACAAGGCATACAATGAACAACCATCAACGTTCACAAATCACATAACAACAATTAAACAAAGTATCACCAATTATACAAGTAACTAAATAGCAATCATAAACCAAATTCACAAGAATCAGAAACAACATAAAGATTACAATATCCAGAGGCAACTACAAACAAAGCACAAGGGTGTCAAGTGGAGAGTGTCATCGCATAGCTCTCATGGGATTCTCCTAGCCCTTCCTCCAACTAAGGAGCTGGCAACCATCTATGGATCTTCTAGCCCTTCCTCCTAATTGAGGCACCGACACCATAAGGTAGCTAATGCAGAGCCGATAATCTCTCATGAAGACGAGACTACGACTTTGCCGACCACGGCCTTCTCAATCTATCACTAGTCTATGGTAGCCCTAATGCATAGACAAGGAATCCAATTTTAATTATCTTGTGTGTTTTACTACCCATCCCCCTAAATTCTATTGTTTAGGTTATCACTTGTTTAACTACTCTTACATGGGTTATCCTAAGACCTTCCTCATTCTGAGGCGCCAGCGCCCATGAAGACCAACTCTCCCTATGACCCCTAACATATCTCAAATCGGAAAGGGTTGAACTAGCACATAAAAACACAATACTCAAATCAACACATGCGAGGCATTATTCCTCTTGCAACAACACATAACAAACGTCCTAAGAAACGGTTCAACCCTTCCAAGCATAAACCATTAAGCTTCAAAACCAAAGGGATAACTAAGATGAAGATAACTTCAAAAAATAAACATGCCTCTGGAGTAGGGTTACAAGACAATAGGGTTCCCACATAGACAACACTAAGTGATAAAGAAAACATAACATAAAAGAAAAACTCACATTATATTTTGCAAGGTTGCACCATTAAATTTGATTCCAATCCCAAATAAATAACTAAAATACGATTGTCTCAATAAGGTCCACAATCACAACTAAAGGCTAATTCTTGTCTAAACAAATTTGTTTAACCAAAGCAATAATTAAACAGTGCCCTTTTAAAATTTATAAAAATTACCTAAATATAAACAAAATTAAACATTTGAATCCAATACAAAATTACATTCTTAAAATGTAATAAATTAACATTAAAATTAAATAATTATAATTCCATTTTAGAATAAATAATATTAAATAAAATGATTATAATTTTACTTTTTTTTAAATAAAATACATTATAATTATATTTTAAATATATATATATATATATATATTTATATCTACATATATATATATATTTATTTATATATATATACATCTATATATATATTTAAAATATATAACAAATAACAAACAAAAAAATATAAAATAAATCAAGGGGTCGTAGGCCCCATACTGCACGCAGCAGTCTTATTGACTGTTGTGCGGAGCAGTCATAAAGACTGATGTGCACAACAGTCTTTAAGACTACTGTGTGCAGTACACACAGTAGGGCTGAGGGCGAAGGTATAGCTTCGGCCATCCCTTCTACCCTCCCCTGAACAAAACATTCTTTTTTTTAAACGAAAAAATTTCAATATAAAAAAAAGAAAATACCTTTTTACAAAATCCAAAAATTATAAAATTCATTACTTTTCAAGCGTATGGCTGACACACAGATACACTATATAAAAAGAAATATAAACCAAATACTTATATATATATATATATGTATATATTTATATATATATATAAAGATTAACATCCAGAGTAAAAGTACAGAGGGTTAAAGTATAGATAACAGAATAAAAATACAGAGCAATGAATAGATCCATTCATACATAAATATATATTTACAAAACCTCAAATTTATTATTCTCAATAAGGAAATCATTTTTCCTAAAATCCTATTATTGTTAAGTTGAACATTTCAGAAGCTAAAGGTTTTTGTTTTGACAAATTGCAAGCAGTTCAATAACTCTTTTCTTTTTTTTAATTCTAGCCTAATATCTTTCACTAGTTTTCAATTCAAACAACAGTTTTCTTTCTTCACAGAAATCATATTTAATAAATTTTATTTTTTTCTGAAGCAGAAAGATGAAAGAGAAAGTATGAGAAGGAAAATACGAGTGGAACCTGGTGTCCTGCGCTTATTCAAAAATCTAATGATGCCCATATTATTCTAATGACCTCGAAGAGCTCCCTGTTTGTGCTTCCAAATCTCCTCTACAAAATTTCGCTCTTGAACTCAAATTTGATTCTTTGTTCAGAAAACTCTCTAGGACAACACCAGTAATAGATTGAAAATCCCTTTCTAAAACTCTCCTCAAAATATAACCAAAGATCGAAAAATCTCTTTTCAAGATTCAAAAATGCATAACCAAAGACTTGTGCAACTTTTGTATCACTAATCCTCTGTGTGTGAGAAAACTCACAAAATTCATAATTAAATAAAAGATATTGTCCATTTCTTCCAAAAACTCTAAAAATCAAAAATAAAAGAAAATAATTCTTTAAAAGCAAGCTTTTTAATCAGATCTGTATTCTTATTCATTCTCACAACTTTTTTAGTCTTTTATTTGTTTTATTGTTTTAATTTCTATTTTTACCACTTTACTTGCACATCACATTATCTATTTAATTTAAATAATTTATTCTAATAATTATCCTCAACAAGATAATTAATTAAAATAAATAACATACAAGTTAATGTTATAAATATCACACAATAAAACTCATGACTTTTTAAAAATAAATAAATCATTTAAACATTTAAATACAATTTAATCTAACATTAAAATAAACAATTATTTCCATCATTTAAATCAAATACACCACAACATATAAAGTACCAACATTAATCAAAATACGAAAAAACACAAACCACAAACCACAAACCACAAATGACGACAATTACAAAAATGAACAATACCAATCAAAGAAGATGGTTTGACATCATGGGACGGGATGACTTCATCGTCACCTCTGTTTCAACATTTAACCATTGGGCTATTGGTGCTCGCCCTATCCTGCCAAAACAGGTGGAATCTAGACTTGTACTTACAATACCTGCATACAAATCAAGTCGTGTACATGTGCATACATATATATATAAAATCAAAACATTAAATCAAAGCAATGCATTGTGAGAAGGAATCGCAGCATAGCAGGGCACTCGCGAATGAGTGATGCTATATTGTCCTTCATCACACCTATTCTAACAATTATACTATAACCAATAAATTAACATTTCTAACTAACAATCAGCTCATAACATACTTAATTAAATCACTGCATCATATCATAATTCTGAAAATCAACTAATATAACCAACCATAATGTCATATGAAATAATCATGTCCATAATGAAATAACATCATCATCTAACATCTAACTAACCAAATGAAACAATAGCAGTATCATCATAGTATCTGAGTAGAAAAACAAAACATAACACTACTGAGTCCAACTAGCAAACAGGAGGGTTATTACATTAGACACCAAAATTTGATCGCTCCCATATGATCAAATTTACCTCTTTATTCATCAATTTTGTCAATATTAATTTATCTAATTAATATTACACTTCCCACATAAGATTCTTAAAGTATTTAGTTTAACAATTAAACACTTTGTTTGGTACCTTTCTCCTCTCTAAATTAAATAAATACACCAATTTATTTAATTTATTCATTATAATCTTTTTGAATTAAAATCAATTTAAAATTCTTCTTTTCTCTCTCCTTGTCACATCCTCCATAATCCATCTCTAATTTGGATTTATTTAATTAATTCATATTTAGGGTGTGCATCCTCTTAATTAGGGATTAATGTCACATCCTCCTACATTTTCCACTTGTCTTTAATATTCTATTAATTATCATAATCAAGTATTTGCACAACCTTAATCAAAGTCATTAGCCATTTTTAGTACCACTTTTTGGTCAATCCTTCCATTTTCCTTTCTTAGCATTGACCCTCTTTCCTATGTGAATTTTTAATTCAATTTTATTCATCCTAGGTCTTTCTCCTTCCCATGTTAATTTTTAATTCACATTTTATCCTTCCAAGGCTTCTAGAATATTTGACTTGTCACCTCATGCACATGTGACCAATTCCCACCTTTTTGGAGACTCTCTATTATCCATTAGATTCTCCTATGAATGTTAATTCACATTTATTTCTCCAACCACTTTCTCTTTTCCCATGGAGATTTTTGAGGAATTCTAAATTTTTTTAAATGTCATTTTCACTCTCACTTGGGGACAAGAAATTCCTTTTTGAGAAAATCTTCTCACTCCCCAAGCTACTTATCCTTCCTCCACATCATGCACTCTCCTTCCACATCACCTACACATCATCCTACCTTTATCCACTTCACATTCCACATGTCAAAATGTAAGGGCTTGTGAGTCCTCAACTCACCTTAGCCCCTCATCTTAGCCTTGTTGGATAAATCTCAACCATTGAATTCTCTAGAGAATTCAAGTTTCTCTATAAATACCCCATCCTCTAAGGAATTTGCAACACTTAGTCATTTTGCAACTAAATGCTGCCATTTTGTGCACTCATCTAGCCATCAAGTTCATCCATTTACATTTACATCCAAGCATATAGTTAAGCCTTGCATTTAGCCATATCAAGAGCCATCAAGGAGCATACAAATCATATCAAAATGAAGGGCCAACCAAGGAGTTTCAACTCTAAAAGGGAGGTATATCTATTTAGCATCATTTTACACTTTTCCTCTTTGCATTTACAAATTTCTTAGGCTAATCTTGAGGTGTTTCCTTATGTTTTTCCATTGTATTTTAGTTGCTTAAGAAAGGGTTAAAAATTTTTATATCACATTTTTGGCAAGCCTAGTGGGACCCACAAGCAGGTTCCTATATTTCATGTTTGATGTTGTTTAGTTTTTTGCAGGAATACGTCACAGAAGGGCGATTGCGCCCTCCTAGTTACTCTAGAAGGGCGACTGCGCTCTCCTGGTTACTACAGAAGGGAAACTACACCCCTTGGTTTACTGCAGAAGGGCGACTATGCCCTCTCATTTTCTTTAGAAGGGCAACTGTGCCCCTTGGTTAAGTTTGTTGTACTAACTCTTTTCTGCAGAAGGGTGACTATGCCCCCTTGGCTAAACTTTCTGTACTAATGTTTTCTGCAAAAGGGCGACTACACCCCTTGGTTAAATTTTTTGTACTAACAATTTCTGTAGAAGGGAAACTATGCCCTCTTGGCTAAACTTTTTGTACTAACGTTTTCTACAGAAGGGCGACTATGCTCCTCAGTTAAACTTTATGTGCTAACACTTTACTATAGAAAGGTGATTGCACCCCTTATTTAATACAGAAGGGCAACTATGCCCCCAGATTTATTGCAGAAGGGTGACTGTACCCCCTAATTTATTACAAAAGGGAAACTGCGCCCTTGATTTACTACAGAAGGATGACTGTGTCCCCTTATTTACTGCAGAAGGGTGACTGTGACCCCTGATTTACTGTAGAAGGGCAACTGCGCCCCCTGATTTACTACAGAAGAGCGATTGCACCCCTGATTTAATGCAGAAGGATGACTGGACCCCTGATTTACTGCAAAAGGGCAACTATGCCCCTTGATTTACTGCAAAAGAGCAACTGTGCCCTCTTGTCACTGGAAAGCAACACATTTTGGAAGGAAAAACTGTCATTTTAGCTTCAATTTTTGCTATTTTCAGGTACTAACCCCCTAACACTATTTTCTTGCAAGGATATTGATATTTTTGCTAACTTTTTGTAGCATATTCTTGTGGAATTGATGAAGAAAGTGAGATAAAACAATTAACATATGCTTGAAGGGTTATCCATTTGCTCAATTTTTTAAAGCTATCCTTGCTCTTTTCATTAATATGAGAATATAGTTTAATTAGGGGAAGTAATATTCATTGCTTGTTGTGTTTATATTTTTGTGTTACCCAAAGGGACCATTAGTTTGTTTTCACTTTCCCCTTGCACTTCATGTGAGCCTAGGGAGTAGTTGGAGGTGATTAGTGTTTTCTTTATAGTGGGACCTACTTGGGGATTTCATCACCCCAAGGGACAATTCCAACCACGTGTACCAGTGGGGTATATAAAGGGGGGCAGCAAAAACTATACCCCAATCTTGTCGCGTCATAATTGGTAGAGCATCGAAGCTAGGGTAATACCTAGATAGACGTGAAGAGTTGGTTTGAGCCCTTCAATATCTCACTGGGGTTCCCGACTCACGCTTGTGACAGGTTGATGTTCACAGTTGTGCCTCACGTACCAAGAGTATATTGAGGACTCCCTAGACACCTTATGCATCCTAGATTAAGACCTCTTTGGCCATAACCTTAACAGTATTTGTAGGGTTGTGTTTGTTTCAAAGTATTTTCTTGTGAGAAACTAGTAAATTTTTTGACAAATTAACCTTATTTTTTTCATCTTAAAGTCCTTGCCATAGTCATTTTCATCAAACGAAGTCCCTAATTTACTACAGAAGGGTGACTATGCCCTTGATTTACCACAGAAGGGTGATTGCGCCCTCTTGGTTACTACAGAAGGGTTACTGTGCTCCCTGATTTACTATAGAAGGGTGACTGTGCCCCTGATTTACTGTAGAAGGGCGACTACACCCCCTGATTTACTACATAAGGGTGAATTTTCCCTCCTAAAAAACTGAAATCACCCCATTTGGATCTGTTTAGCCTCTATGCCATCATTTAATCATTCCCAACCATTATCTCATCATCTCAAGGCTCTGTTTTGTCATTCTAAACCCCCACAAACCTCCATTTGACCATTTTAAACTGCCACCTTATGATTCCAAACCTTCGTTTAACCATTCTAAATCCCCATTTATTCTCCACAGACGTCCTCAATCCATTCACTCATTTTAAATTTTCCCATAATCCATTCAAAAGCCCATATCATCACCTAGTGAACATAAAAATTTTACCATTTACATCACCAAACACGTATTTCATAAACGCCAACCATAATCAAATTGCCTTAACCTTGTGTTACAAAGTGGTTACCCAAATTGACCTTAGCACTTGAATTTGATTATTAGTCATTAAATTCAAACCAAATCGATTTACTTCCATCTTGAGGTGAATTCGGTGTCATAAGTTATCATCCTCGGCAAAAATTAATCCAATTCTATCTTGAGGTGGATTCAGTGTCGTGATCATCCCACTTAATCAATCAATACTCTAGGTCACTAAAGGTAATTTTCTTTGATTAAACTCAGGGTCTCTCATATCTTTCATCATCCAATCATACCCATCCAATCATCCAAATATATCAAACCCAATCATTTAATCAAGTTATCCAATTACCTAATCAATCAAATCACATTCAATCAACATAATCCTATCGATCTTAACAATCCAATCCAATCCAATTTATCCAATCAAAATCTGATCCAATCACAATCCAATTCAATGCAGTCTATCCAATCAAAATTTGATCCAATCCAATCTAATCTATCTAATCAAAATTTGATCCAATCACAATCCAATCCAATCTATCTAATCAAAATCTGATCCAATGAAAATCCAATCCAATCCAATCTATCCAAACAAAATCTGATCTAAATCCAAACCCCATCTCATCTCATCAAAATTGGATCTCATCCAATCACAATCAAATCATTCATCAAAGACATCTTTCTAATCCACCCATAGCACACTTGCATGCCCATTCAAACTAGGTCACAAGTTAAGAAACAAATGGCACAACAACAAAGTCAAAATTCCCAAGAGAACATGACTCAAGACCTTAATAACAATACAAATCCCACCAATGGTGCAAATATTGTTCAAGATCATAACAACATCCCCCAAGATCCTCATAATGGTACTTCATCACACTCCAACACCGAAAATCAGAACAACTCACCACGCAGTGAAGAGAGTATGGCTAATCAACCCAAACTCACGCTTGAGGAACATTTTAGTAATCCCACCAATGTAAAAATGATTGACCATCTGTTTGAAAAACATGGGGAAGAAATTTTGGCCCACCTAATTGAGAAGGGTATCAAACCTCCCTTGGGTGTTGACTTATCCAAATATAGGAGCTCCACACCTAACGTACCCCACAATTCACAAAATGCACCAGAGGGTTCGTACATCCCCAATGTTCCTCTAGTTGAGGGTTGGCATCAAACTAAATTTTGCAATGCTATTCTTTACCATGTTAACCACCCCCCACATGCTCCAATCTCAGTTATGGGGGGTTCTCAAGTGCCTGATCCCAATAATCCCTTCACCTATGGTATGCCACAAAATGTTCCACAACCTACGCCATTAATGCTAACATCACCACCTCTTTCGAGTCAACCTACCATCAACATTGGGGGCACCCCCTTTACCGCATTGCTTCCATGTCCTGGGGCTACAAATCCACCATCACTTTCATATACATCTCAATAGCTTCATCAATCCAACCTTCCACCTCAATTACCTCTGCAAGCCACATCCCAACCAAATGTTCTAGTTGGTACCCAACAACCTCCTTTATAGAACACCTCTACACCACCTCATCAGTAAAAACCCCTCCATAATGCTTTGGTTTCTTCTCAACAACCACCATACCAATCACAAGGAAATCTATCCTGACCTATCCCTTAGACCATATCCCCATTCCTCGCATCCATTTTATGTCCGCAAACAAAACCACAACACAACACCCCATCTCGGCCCACACAACAGTTGGCATCACAAAAACCTCCTCAGCACTATTACTATCATAATCAACAGCAATTTCATCAACAACCACCTGATGTGGCCTCCCAACAATCACAATAGTACTTTCAACACCCACAAATCAATCCGCAACATCCCATCCAGGCTCCTCAACAACCTACCTCACACTTCTATTAAACAAATCCATACTATACCCCACAACAATAGCCCCTGTATCAACAAAATCCCCCAGCATACCAACAAGGGATGTCATTATCCAACTATCAAAATATACACCTCAACAATTTGACACTCTCTCAGCAAGATCCTTTATCATCATATCATCCATATCCCCCAACCCACCACCAGTCAACTTCGATCTGTTGGAAATCAAAGCCACTCTGAAGGATCTTAAAGATGGGACTATAAAACAATCATTCAAATTCGAAGACATATACCCGTATCCATTTGATCCTTCCATCTCATTAATCCCCTTTCCTAAACATTTCAAAATGTCAAAGTTTGACAAATATATAGGGAACAAAGATCCTAAGGCCCACTTACAGGAGTTTTACTCCCAGTGTCAAGAGGTTATGCATAATGACAACTATCTCTTGCGCCTATTCCCACAAAGCCTGACAAGAAACACCCTAGATTGGTTCATGACCCTCGAAAAAGGGTCCATAAAATATTTTGTGGACCTGTCAGAAAAAATTATCTCCTACTTCTTCAATTTGGAGGGCACTAACACCTTAGATGTCCTCAAAGAGAAGCAATTTGAGGGTTAAACCTTTACTAGCTACCTCCAAAGGTGGCATGCACTAGCAAGCCGAATGAAAACCCATTTGAAAGAGAAAGACATGGTCACTCTCTTCATGGAGAATTCTCATCCTGATATGGCTCATAACTTTAGGTTACATTGTGTCACCACATTTGTGGAGATAGTGGAAAAGGGACCTGTCCTTGAATGTGCCCCTGTTACTAAAGGGCACATCAAAATACATGGCCATGATAAAGAAAGGTCATTTGGAGACAAACCACATTTTTGGAACAAGAACAAGAGTAGAGTCAATGATGGTGTGACTAATACTAAACATGTCCAAGTGGCTAATACATCCCTGAGATAACAACCCTCTATACCTAACACCATATCTATACCATAGGGGGCACCTTGTCCTCCTCAACAGTCAAACAACAAGGGAAACACCAAGTGCCAGTATGCCCAATTAGGGGAAGCTCTAAGTGTTGTCTTCAATAAATTGTTACAGATCAATTATCCCATCACATATCCTGTCACCAAGCCACTTGACGAATCCAAACCTAAGCCCACATGGTTTAGGGAAAATGAATATTGTGAGTTCCATAAAATCAAAGGACATTCTTTGAATAAGTGTCAGGGTCTAAAAATCTATGTACAAGATCTCATTGATCGAGGAGATATCAAGGTTGACTCCAGTCAAGCTTTGTCATCCAATGCTCAATTACAGATATACCAAAATGCCTTCCCAAACCATAATCAAGGATCAAGCACCTCCCACAGTAATCCCCAAGACAACAACACAAATAACATGAGCTATAAAAATGTACCCCTCAATTACGATGGTATTATTCATTACATTGAGCATGTAGAACCCCGTGTACCTATGATACATGTCAAAGCCAAAGACCCTCAATGTGTTGTTACTACATGATGAGCTCACATCACTATCCCTGTAGCCTCCACATCCACCCAATCAACTCCTGTAAGTTCTCATTACAACATCCTTGATCACTTAGGAAAGACCCTTGCTCATATCTCCATTTTAGATTTGCTTAAGTCTTCTTCTATACATCAAGAAATCCTCAAGAAAGCCCTATAGGAAACCCATGTACCTAATGACATTGATCCTACACGATTTCAAGCCTTGGTAGGACACCTAGCTTTATCTTATCAACTACACTTCAACCAAAATTACATGCCAAACATCGATGTCAATCATAATCACCCCTTACATATTGAAATCATGGTTGCCCGTCATAAAATAAAAAGGGTCTTGGTAGATAATGGCTCTTCCCTCAATTTGTGTACTCTAAAATTCATAAAATAGGTGGGGTATACTTGAATAGATTTAACTAATCAAATCATCACAATCAAGGCCTATGATAATGCATAAAGGAATTTAGAGGGAATTATGAGTCTTCCTATCCAAGTTGGACCTGTGGTTCAATACACTACCTGTCATGTTCTTGGTCTGGGCTTGCCATATAATCTCCTCCTTGGTCACCCATGGTTCCATGCTATACAAGTTGTCCCCTCCATGTACCATCAGTGCCTAAAATTCCTAATCAATGGGCAAGAGGTCACCATCTATGCTGACCCCCAACCATTTCAATATTGTCGCACTTTAGAGACGTCATTTCCCCATTTACATTATTGTCTTGGGTTCGAAATGGGGGAATCCCAGTCATCATCTGCTAATCTACTCTCCACTGCGATGACCATTCCATCTTCCACCACCGATCCTATAGTCACAAAAGTCCAGATCATTGACAAGGGGTGTGGTGAATACAAAATGCATACTGCTCTTAATGTAGCAACCATGCCGCCATCGCCACACAAATACGGTCAACCTTCACATGCTACTCCAAAGGAGGACAAGATTGTCACTTTCAGTGGTAAGAACATCCCTACCACCACTTTTAGGTCCCAGAGTATCAAGATAGATGCACCAGAAGAGGATATAAGTCAATGGGTATACCAAGAAGAACCTCAACTAGATCCCCCTCTAAAGGAATATTTTCAAGAAGCATATCCTTGGTCAGCTAAGTTTGCAAAAAAGTATAACTACCAAGGTAGGGGCCTAGGTAAAGAAGAACAGGGGCGGTTGCAACCTATTGATACATCAAAGCTACCAAAGAACATAGGCATCAGGTATGATAAAAAGTATAAAGACACTACAACATCATCTAATATCTATAATAGTGTCACCATGGAAAATGGCTCATTTGGAAGACATACCCGAGGAGGAATCCATCATATGTGCATACAATGACATCAATCACACTGACCTGTCATCCATGTTTGAATGCTTATCTGTCTGTACCATTAACCTGTCCCTTCGCCACCCTAAGCTTATTGATTGGGACCTACGTGAAAGCATACCCATTAGTATGTCTGAAGATACATATGTCAACCTCATGGGATTGGGGGAGGATGAACACTCTAGTCACAAAAATAAGAAAAAAATTAAAAAAATGGTCAACTAGTGAAAACCTCCCCGAGGCACTCCCTAACCTTGAAAAAGTAAAAATAAAGGACGCATCCGATGGCAAAAACCTCAAAGAGGCACTGGAGGATGGAGATGTTCATCTTCCCCTTGTGGGAACTCAGTTTTCTACATGATTGTCCATCCTAATTGAAGAGACTCAAGAGGATAATCTGGGTACTGCTGAAAATCCTAAAATCACCTATGTAGCTAAATCACTTTCAGATCCAGAATATGTAGTCATTGTCTAGTTACTCCAAGAGGGTTTTGTTAACTTTTCTTGGTCATATTCAAACATGCCAAGCTTAGACCCCACTTTAGTGGTCCACCATCTAGACATTCACCCTGATGCCAAGCCTATCAAATAGAAGCTCTCCAAGATGCACCCATAGGTAGCATTGTTAGTTAAGAAGGAATTGGAAAAGTTACTAGATGTAGGTATTATCAGACCAATTGACTACTCTAAGTGGATCTCCAATATAGTACCAGTTGCCAAACCAAATGGAGATATTCAAGTCTACATAGACTTGAGGGATCTTAATAAGGCCCGCCCAAAAGATGACTTCCCTCTGCCTAACATTGACATGTAGGTCGACCTCACAGTAGGACATGAGATGCTATCCCTTATGGATGGCTTCTCTGGTTATAATCAGATTCGAATTGCACTTGAGGACCAACACAAGACCGCCTTCACAACACCTTGGGGTACTTTCTGTTACAATGTTATTCCCTTCGGTCTCAAAAATGCGGGGGCAACATATCAGAGGGCAATGACAATAATCTTCCATGAACTCATCTATATCATCATAGAGGATTATGTTGATGACTTGTTAGGGAAATCTAGAACACGAGCGAAACATCCTACCATCTTGAAAAAGATCTTTGAACTATTAGAGCAGTAAAAGTTGTGGCTAAATTCAAAAAAGTGTGTCTTTGGGGTTACATCAAGAAAACTATTGGGTTTTAT
Organism: Sequoia sempervirens; assembly: GCA_007258455.2. Lineage (NCBI taxonomy): Eukaryota > Viridiplantae > Streptophyta > Pinopsida > Cupressales > Cupressaceae > Sequoia > Sequoia sempervirens. The sequence goes on along the minus strand of VDFB02000015.1, from coordinate 222,457,740 downwards.
CATCTCCCAAAGGGGTATTGAAGTTGATCCCACCAAAGTGAAGGCTATCCTAGACATGCTACCCCCACACAATTTGAAACAGTTAAGAAGTCTCCAAGGGAAGATGTAATCCATCTGTCAGTTCATAGCCTAGCTCATAGATAAGTGTCAGCCATTCACCCACCTCCTGAAAAAAGACTCCACCTTCTGATGGAACCAACAATGTCAAACATTTTTTGATAAAATCAAAGAATATTTAGCTCATCCTCTGATCTTGATGCAACTGATTCTAGGGAAACCTTCCCTACTATGTATCTCTGCCACTTCAGTCACATTGGGGACATTGTTGGCACAACATGATGAATCATCGAAAGAGAGGGAAATCTACTACATCAGTCAGACATTGGTCAGCTACAAATTAAACTACTCCCCCATGGAAAAGGCCTGCCTCACGCTAGTCTTTAGTATATTGAAATTCTAACATTGCATGCTCAGCCATCTAGTCAAATTAATTGCTAAAATTGATCCACTAAAGTATTTGCTATCTAGAACCACTTTGACTGGCCGCATGGCCATGTGGATCATGCTCCTAAGTAAATTTGACATAAAGTATGTGGAGCAAAAAGCCATAAAGGGATAGGTCATAGCTGATCAGTTGGCTGAGGCACCATTAGTGGATGCTTACCCTCTAGACACTAAATTCCTAGATGAAGAAGTTTACACAGTTACGGAAGCACCAGTTTGGACACTATATTTTGATGGTTCCTATACTCATAATGGATCAGGTGCAGGGATTTTATTAGTTACACCTCAAGGTGACTACATTCCAAAATCATTCAGGATAGCATTCCCGTGCACAAACAATATGGCAAAATATGAAGCTTTCCTCATCGGCCTCTAAATTGCAAAGCACTGGTGCATAACTCATTTGAAAGTCTTTGTGATTCTTTGCTAGTCATTAGGTAGGTTAATGATGAGTTCCTCACCAAAGATGATAAGTTATTACCCCATAAGCACATGGTGGATGATTTCAAGAAATATTTCACCTCTATATAATTTAAACAAATTCCTAGGGTATGAAATAAAGCAGCTGATGCAATGGCCACTATTGGCTTCTTGATTGACATACCCAAAGATCAAATAGAATGTGAGTTCCTTGTGGAACAACTTTTAATCCCAACATATGATATCACTGAGACTGACATGGTGTGTGACATTGTGGGTCGTAGTTCCCCATGGTACCAGGACATATATACCTACCTCCATGATAATATTATACCCCCATATCTTACACGCAATCAATGCAAATCCTTCGTTCATCGCTCTTCTCGATACATTATCGTCGGTGTAATGCTTTATCATCATGGGTATGATGGAATCCTCCTTATATGTCTAAATGAGACTAAAGACCACTCTACACTAACGGAAATACATAGTGGTGTTTGTGGAGCTCATTCAAATGGTATGGATTTGGCCAAATGAATTCTTCGAGCTGGATATTATTGGCCTACACTAGAGTATGATGCTTGTGAATTTGTGAAGAAATGCCTTCCCTGCCAACAACATGCAAATTTAATTCATGCTTTGGCACAGGATCTTCAACCCCTCCTAGCACCATTGCCATTCTATCAATGGGGTTTTGAATTGATTGGAAAAATTTACCCACCATCATCTGATGACCATACATTCATAATTACTTCCACTAAATACTTCACTAAGTAGGTGGAAGGAATACCACTCTCACAAATCACCGGTATCCAAATCTCAAAATTCATCCTTTACCATATTCTCTATAGATATGGTATCCCATCTACCATCCTCTCAGCTAACAGAAAACCCTTCAAAAACCAAGCCATGTTGATCAACCCCTTATTACTCCTAGGGTAATGGTCAGGAAAAAGAAACCAACAGAACCATTATCCACATCCTCAAAAAGGTTGTCAACAACAATGGTCGAGATTGGCACCTCCATACTCATCCTGCCCTCTAGGCATATCGCACATCCATCTGCACCTCGACAGGCACCACCCCCTATTCCTTAGTGTATGGTGCTGAAGCCATCTTGCCAATTGAAGTTGAGCTCCCACCATTGAGTATTTCTCTAAAGAATCTTATCAGTGAAGAGGATGCTCATGTTGCATAACTTGCACAATTCGAATTACTGGATGAACGAAGAATAAAAGCCTATGATCATCTGCAAGCATACCAAAACTACCTCAAATGTAACTACAATCAAAGGGTTCATCCTTGAAAATTCCAGGTTGGTGATCTTGTTCTTAAGGAGAACCAACACACTCAACAGGATCGTGATAAAAAGGGAATGTTTGAGGCAAACTGGTTGGGGCCTTATATCATAGCCGCCAAATATGGATCTGGGGAATACAGGTTGACTACTCTTGATGGAGATCCCCTCAAAGAGCCCATCAATATCATGCATTTGAAGAAGTTCTACACCTAAATCCCCTCGACAACCTCACCTAATCAAAAAATTAAATAAAAATAAAAAAATTCAGAAAAATCCAAAAAATAGTAAATAGAAATAAATTTGTCCTATGGTGAAAACCACCTCTTGGTGGCGCCTTGGATAAGTAGGGATGGTGAAAACCTGGTAACATGCATCATTCGTAGAGGGCTTAATCATTATCTACCTGGCATCCTAGTTATTCTATACTTTCATCCCATCCTTGGCCGCTTGATATGGGTGATCCCACAATAATGGGTTATAGTTTTTGGCCAAACTTGACATTAAAATCAAGATTTTTCACCAGACATTCACTTTCTTACACCTATATCTGCTAAACCATTAAGGTTTTGAAGATGAATCAAACTAGTTATTTGTTAGATATTTTGTGTAGATTCTAATTATATTTTTTAAAAAAATTAAAAAATAAATTGTGAATTATTTTATGTAATTTTTAATAACTTATTTTTTCTACTAATCAACATTTTAAAAAAGTGATGTTTACTTCGGCCCACGTAACTTTTTTTATAGATAGGATACAATTCTAATTTTTAAAATACAAAATTTTCACATCAATATCTAGGGATGGATATTTTTTCATAATTTTTTGTTACATATTTTTTTAAATTAATTTTCCAAGTTAGCGTAATTATAATTTGGATAGAGGTGTACTTCGGCATGCATAACTTTTTTTGTATTCATTTAAATTAACTTATTCTTTTTTTGTTGGAATAAGGAAATCAATACCTAGTGCACATATATTTTTTAGAATTTTTTTCTCTATTTTTCTATTTTTTCATGTGTGAAATAAAGAACTTGATGTTCATTGAAAATCCTACTTTCACAAGAAATAAAAAATAAATATAATAATCAAATTAAACATATTTAAAATTATACTTTTTGGGAAGCTTATAATAAGGGTTACAAGCTTACAAAATACAAATTTTAAATGAGTTCATTCGATCACCCAAAAGGTAAATCAAAAGTGGTTTTTCATCAGCATTTTGATAGGTGTAGAGGAGACTCAATTATAGGTATGGTTTAAATCTAACAAGGTTCTATCCAAGGGGGTTTGATATAAGGGGGTTTGATTAATCCATCTTTAATTAAAATAATTTAAATGGAACCTTTCAAGTCATAAATAATTGTATTTTCTAAAATATGTGATTTCAGGAAAAAATCAGCATGTCCCAAAAAGTGTAACCCATTATTGTGGCAGCACCCGTATATATTGATTGAGCATCAGACAACCCATCTAGCCTATCCCCCATCCTAAACTTTGCAGTATCCCACTTTGAGCTTATGTAGTTCTTCCCCCTGTCAGTCGGTCTGTATCATCACATAGGATCATCCATCATTTCGGTCTCCATCTAGATCTCATCCTATCGCATCACCTGTCGAACTACATTGCCCCTGCGCTATCATGTAGGCAAGGCTAATCATTTGATCTACCCCTAGGGTATTCTGGCCATCACATGTTGGTCGTCTATCATCTATCTTCATTGTCCTCTTTCCGCTTTATCCATAGTCTTTTCATGAACTATGAGGGCTCTGTTCTTTCATGTAGGCAAGGCTAATCTTTGATCGGCCCTCGAGCCCCTAGGTCTGTAGGATGTGTCAATTTGTGTCCTTGTCTGGATTGTTATTCTAAAATAAAATCCTAATATTGTTAGAAGATTTGGTTAATGAAAAACATCTGGCGTCAAATTGGGTCATTCTAGTTTAGTATCCATCATTGGTCTCAACAGGACACATCCTTCCTAGCTGACCTCATCAATCCCATCCATCTCCTTGATCCTATGGCAAAGGACGTTTTGTAATTGATGATGATCTTTTGATGTCTTAGAATTTATTTGTTATTTAAAGCTCACTATTAACACTTGTCGAGGTCTACTTGATCCATCATATCATGGTTTTCTTTGACTCATCTACATAGAGGCTTATCTTGGTCTTTTCTTTGTTGTTGTCTTCTTGGTTGTCCCACATAGTACCCACCAAGATCCCTGGGGTCTTTTATTACATTGGGGCATCTTGGTTTGTTTTTGGTTATCCCAATACTTGGCCGGACCAAGGTCATCATGCCCTTGGGGTGTTGGGGTAGCCTTTTTGTTTGTTGTGTTTGTTTCATACATTAGATGCCAACTCACTTTGATCTTACATGACAAGGTATTCAATATCTTATGCTATAACAAAAATTACTGCTCCAAAGATGGCAACTCATATTAGGATTGCATTTCATCATCCATTGCATTAAATTCACCCTATGATTTTGGTTGCGAAAATACTTTATCCCGCTCTTTCCCATTCTTCTTAGGATACTAAAAGTTTTTGATAGGTGACAAATTACACCCATTTTTCACAAATCACTACATACCCATCTACCACTATCATGTCAGTTCTTATTGACACTATGACCATGTGCTATTTCCTTTTATCATTAATTCACTATCAATTACAAAAGCATTATCACATATTAGGTTCATGTTATTAACCACACATACATCACCACCTGCATCACAACATGTTAGATCCATGCATGTATGGCCACCTACATTACAAAGTGTCAGGCTTCTAATACATCACATCCTACATATATAAAATGTTCATACAGAATCCATCATACACATATACGTACATGACAATAAGTCAACTAGGCATCCATACATATAAGTCATCATAGATACAACATGTGCACACATCATATCACCATACGAATATTTGCATTAATAAAATCATCCATATTCCACAAGTACATAAACCCAATCATCCACATAAGCATCTAGTATCATAAAAATGTGCATAAATAAACCAACATATCCATCCACATAAGCAGAAAATATCATATACATGTGCATACAATCACCCACCACAAAAGGAAACATACTGCACAGTGTCAATAAGGACTATCCCATATCATAATCAAAGTAATACAATGTGTGTCACATGTCCATCATACATCAAAATATATCATGTATCAATCACATAATAGACTGCAAAATCCAAATATGTAGAGCATCTCTGATCTCTGTTGATAAATACTACGCGCTCCACCTGTCAAAAAATTACTAGCTTGTCACCTCCCGAATGAGCTACCCACATCTGACCGTTGTGGTGAATCTAGTACTAATCTTCGGCCTAGAGTAACACTCAGAAAATCACTATAACCTCCAGTCCATGTCCCCAACCACTGAGATGGCGCTGCAATCTGTGGGGTCTATTGAGTATACTAGAATATCCGCTGGGTCAGGTCAGGAACTGCATGATAATATGCAGCCATCCAAAATCCTACCTCCCTCGCATTCTCCTCTTGCTTTGTAACCTGAACTTGAGTGGAATTTCGCTCCTGATGATAACTATCCCGATCTCTCGTGATCACCCTCCTCTCCTACTCCTAGGACTCCTGGGCCAAGCATAACTGTGGCATCTCTACCTGAACCTGATCTCTCATCTCCTCAACAACAGCTGACTTAGCCACTGCCATATCCTTCTCCCCCTATAATCGCTATGTATATGTCCCTATCACATCACTAACCTGCACTGATTGCCATCGAGCCACTACAGTGGCCTGCTCTCCCTGCAGTGCCTGCATCCATATATCTGCAACATCTCTCTCCCTCTGTGTCACCTATGACCGAGCCACAGCTCCATCCCTATCCCTCTGAAGCTCTTGTACTCTCAAAACTGCTACATCTCGCTCTCTCTATAGCATTGCTAACTTTGAAACTACCTCCTCTCTCCTCCTCTGGAGAGACTGTATCTGTGCCTCTGCCAACTCTCTCCCACTCTACAGCACTTGAACCTGTGTCTACATCACATCCCTCTCTACCTCCACTGCTTGTATCCATGCCTGCACAACATCTCTCTCTACGTACATAATATGAGCCTTCTCCCTCATCTGTCTCTCTCTCTCTCTCCTATATCAACCCCATATCTCCAACTGTCTACTCTAAGCAATGCACTCTATACTATAGCTCATCTTGCTGCTATCAGAAATCACCCACCTGCTGCCCACTGCCTGCTACCACATGATTTGTCATCCCCACTAACTCCCCTCTAGCCTATAATATAATAGTCTATTCCTTTAGTCTATCACGATCCTAATTGAAAGTAACTAAGTACTCTAGTATCTCCTGTCTGATTGCCTACAATCTCCCTCTCTCCCTCCCCATCACCTCTACCTATGTGGGTAGGAGGTCAACCATAAGCCCATAATCCCTCTGACCTACTCCTGGTGCTCTTGATAGCTCAACTCTGAGTTTGATCACCTCTGATCTGTACTCTGGAACCTCCTTGACGAGTCTCTCAGCTAGGCAATAGGATCTTCTAACGAAATCACAGGAACCATCGCCAATGGCTCTGCATCCCAAATCTCCATATCCAAGACATCTCCATCTATCTCCATAGCATAATCCACCCTCGGCCCTCCTACTCCTACTAATCCTCCAAGTCCTCCACGAAGGGGCAAACTCAAACCCTCTACTGCTGACCATGCCTCCCCACTCTCATTAGTCTCCTCGACTCTCCTATCACCAGCTACTCCTCATCCTCACTCTCCCCTATCTCTACAATGGGAGGCTCCTGCCCTGACGCAATTTGCCCCCCCTCTGTCATCTCCTACTCTCCATCACCCCTGACCGACTCCTAGCCTCAACCTCCTTTTAGGCTCCATCCTACTGACCACCCCCTCCCATCCCCTCTTACTCTATCATGGTCTATACCCTCATCAGTCGTCTCCTACCTGCTATCCTCTTTGGATGACTCCTGGCCTCCATCTTGTTGTCCATCCTCTCCCCACTCCCCCTGCTCAACTCATACCAACACTCTCCTCTATCAAACCCTACCTCCTATACCAGTTTGCTGGCCAACTCTACCCTCCACAGAGTATATCATCTCCACCTCTAACTCATCTTGTCCTCCCACATCCAGCTCAAGACCTCTCCCACCCTCCTGTCGTACTGCCTCTTTAGCCCTCCTCCGCTGTCTCCTCCTCCTCCACCTCCTTGCTAAATGTCCCCCTACCTTCATCCTCTCTCCTCCCCATGTGCCTATCCCCTCCCCTCTCTAGCCCACTCATCCTCTGATCCAAATCGTACGACTCCTACAATTGGCACCAGTGGTGTAATCCTCTCCCATCGGTGGTTACGCAACCACCGGTCATATCATACTATCACCCTTGCATCCTCTACTACCCCACATCTCCCAGGGTAGGGTACCTACACTATCACCACCCATGCCACTCTGGCCTCCCTCGATCTAAACATAAGCCCCCATGGTCACTCTCTGGTGAGCCACTGAAATCTCCTCTATGCACTCAAAATATCCTATGTTCGCCCAAACTTTCTCACCACCCTGTCTGGTCGATGCATCTCCACTATGCATGGAAGACTCCCATTTAGGACACACTGGGTCATAAAGTACCCTCTCTATCTCTTAGTCTGCTCCCTCCATCGCCTAATATTTTGATACATATAAGGTTGCCATACTATGTCTCTCTCCTACAAATCATCCATCATCCTCCTCCATAACTCCATATCTCCCAACCTCCTATGTCGCAAAATCTAGCCCTTTGCCTCTCCATACCTCCATTCCACTGGCTCCCTATCATCCTCCTCTCCCTCCCTAACCATAATTGGTCTCATCGCCATAATATGCTCCCATACCCACACCTGTAGAAGGGTCGTGTGTGTTAAACTCACTATATTCCGATAGCAAATCATATGCATATCCCTGTACAACTGGGCTAGGACACAGGTACCCCATGTGATCTATCCCTAACACCTCTCAACAATGTGTCAAATCACCTCCATAAACCTCAAACTGCAATACTGCCTGCTACGATCTGGTAATAATATCCCACTGATCAGACCACCTAGAAATAAAGGCAGAGGTGGTACCCCCACTGTCAAACATCTATCTAGATCTAATTGCAGACCCTTTAGAGGTAGGTTGATGTGCCCAAATAACACCATCATAGTATGCTCTAACTCGGCCCCTCTTGATACCACATCACTAAGAAGTATCCCTACTATCGGCAGCTTCAGGATGCACCATACATCCTCCAATATCACTATCATCTCCCCCGTTGATAGAAAAAATGTTGATGTTTCTGAGCTCCATCTCTCTATCAAGGTTGTCAACATCGCTTGATGCACCCTCATCACTAGCACATCAAAATTTTTTAATAAACCTATATTCTCTAAAGCTGCATGATCAACACCACTCATCGATCTTGTAGTATCTATCAATACCTCTGACCATCGCTCATGTGTCTGTACCCATACAAATCCCTGCATCCACACCACCTGATTATCAGTACGTAATCTTCCCATCCCTGGGACATCTTTTTCTTACCTCTTTACTTTTCTTTTCTCTCCTTGTTTTTTCCCTCATCTGGGTGGTCTCGTCTTTCTGGCCTCCATAGTCAACCCTCCTCCCCCTTGGTTCCTTTTTAGGTGAACTTGCCCCACATCGAGGCAACTCTGCCCTCTCACAGGGTGACTCTGCCCTAGCTCAGGGCAAGTCCACCCCCTACCAGGGCAATCCCACCCCAGTTCGGGGAGACTCTGCCCCCTACCAGGGTGAGCCCGCCCCAGCCTGGGGTGACTCTACCCCCCAGCCCTGGGAAAGTCTACCCCCCTACCCATTCCACCTAGGGCGACTCTGCCCCCCCTCAGGGCGGCTTTGCCCCCCAACCCAAGGTGCGTTTGCACCACCTGCCGGGGTGACTCCACCACAGCTTGAGGTGGTTCCACCCCCCAACCTGAGGTGAGTCCGCCCCCCTTCCAGGACAGCTCCACCCTAGCTCTGGGTGGCTCCGCCCCCAACCCAGGGCAAGTCTGCCCCCTGCTAGGGAGACTCCGTCCCAGCTTAGGGCAGCTTTGCCCCCCAACTCGGGGTGAGTCTGCCCCCTACTAGGGCAACTCCGCCCCAGCTCGGGGTGAGTCCACCCCCTACCGGGGCGTGTCTGCCCTAGCTCAGGGCGTATCCACCCTAGCTCGAGGTGTATCTGCCCCTCTATGTGGTGGCGTGCCCTATTTCCCCCTTCTAAATCTCCCCTTTGCCTCCTTTTTTTTTTGATTACCTCAACTACCCATTTTCCTATTCCACCCCACCCACAAACCCCACCTTTTACATTTTTCATTAACTCTTTTAAAACATGCTAAATGATTAAAATATATGGCATGGTTTTTCTTACTCACCTAGCATGGCACTACATAGTCATTCCAGCATCTCTGCAGCTCATCCGCTCAATGAATGATCTTTGTATCATAATCCTACGGCATCGTTGCTCTATCTCCTCTCCCTCTTCTCCTTTTTTTTATCAATTTCTACAGTAACAATAAGACAAGGTAATTATTTCAATTATCTTTTAACCCTTCTTTTCCCCCCTTTTTTCACATAAAAAGGTATTTTTTTACCTTTTATTTAACCTTTTTTCTCCCAACTAATCCCTTTCTTTCCTAGAGCCGCCATTTGCAAACTATGCGTCCAATCACCTCCGTTCAAAATTCAAACTTGCTTAGTTTTTCATGCTCTATTCAATAGTCTCTTCCATTTATGTCTATCGAGAAGTCATCCAAGGCCCCCTTGTTTCTTCCCCAACTGCCCTCTCAAGGGGGCATACCCTATCATTTCCTTCCATCCATTTGAGGCAGGCACTGGGGAATCCCTCTCCCTTTTCCCTCTGCTTGGATAGGTCATTCAACCTCTTTCAGGCTAGGGAATCAATTCCTACCACTTTCTTCATCACTGACATTTTATTTTCTTCGAAACATTGTTATTTTAACAATATTTCAAAGAGGGGAAAAATGTAGACACCAAAATTTGATCACTCTCATATGATCAAATTTACCTCTTTATTCATCAAATCTGTCAATATTAATTTATCTAATTAATATTACACTTCCCACATAAGATTCTTAAAGTATTTAATTTAACAATTAAACACTTTATCTGGTACCTTTCTCCTCTCTAAATTAATAAAATACACCAATTTATTCAATTTAGTCATTATAATCTTTTTGAATTAAAATCAATTTAAAATTCTTCTTTTTTCTCTCCTTGTCACATCCTCCATAATCCATCTCTAATTGGATTAATTTAATTAATTCATACTTAGGATGTGCAACCTCTTAATCAAGGATTAATGTCACATCCTCCTACATTTTCCACTTGTCTTTAATCTTCTATTAATTATCATAATCAAGTATTTGCACAACCTTAATCAAAGTCATTAGCCATTTTTAGTACCACTTCTTGGTCAGTCCTTCCATTTGCCTTTCTTGGCATTGACCCTCTTTTCTATGTGAATTTTTAATTCAATTTTATTCATCCTAGGTCTCTCTCCTCCCCATGTGAATTTTTAATTCACATTTTATCCTTCCAAGGCTTCTAGAATATTTGACTTGTCACCTCATGCACATGTGACCAATTCCCACCTTTTTGGAGACTTTATATTATCCATTAGATTCTCCTATGAATGTGAATTTTTAATTCACATTTATTTCTCCAACCACTTTCTCTTTTCCCATGGATATTTTTGAGGAATTCCAAAATTCTTCAAATGTCATTTTCATTCTCAGTTGGGGACAAGAAATTCCTTTTTGAGGAAATCTTCTCACTCCCCAAAGTACTTAGAAGGTACTTGTCCTTCCTCCACATCATGTACTCTCCTTCCACATCACCTACACATCATCCTACCTTTATCCACTTCACATTCCACATGTCAAAATGTGAGGGCTTGTGAGTCCTCAACACACCTTAGCCCCTCATCTTGGCCTTGTTGGATAAATTTCAACCATTGAATTCTCTAGAGAATTCAAGTTTTTCTATAAATACCCCATCCTCTAAGGTATTTACAACACTTAGTAATTTTGTGCACTCATGTAGCCATCAAGTTCATCCATTTACATTTATATCCAAGCATATAGTTAAGCCTTGCATATAGCCATATTAAGAGCCATCAATGAGCATACAAATCAGATCAAAATCAAGGGCCAACCAAGGAGTTTGAACTACAAAAGGGAGGTATATCTATTTAGCATCATTTTAAACTTTTCCTCTTTACATTTACAAATTTCTTAGGCTAATCTTGAGGTGTTTCCTTATGTTTTTCCATTGCATTTTGGTTGCTTCAGAAAGGGTTAAACATTTTGATATCACATTTTTGGCATGCCCGGTGGGACCCACAAGTAGGTTCCTATATTTCACATTTGTTGTTGTTTAGTTTTTTTGAAGGAACACCTCGTAGAAGAGCGATTGTGCCCTCCTGGTTACTCTAGAAGGGCGACTGCACCCTTGATTTACTGCAGAAGGGCGACTACGCCCCCTGATTTAGTGCAAAATGGTGACTGTGCACTCTCATTTTCTTTAGAAGGGCGATTGCACCCCTTGGTTAAATTTTTTATAATAACTCTTTTCTATAGAAGGTCGACTATGTCCCCTTGGCTAAACTTTATGTAGTAATATTTTTTGTAGAAGGGAAACTGCGCCCCTTGGTTAAATTTTCTATACTAATGATTTCTACAAAAGGGTGACTACGCCCCCTTGGTTAAACTTTCTATACTAACGTTTTCTACTGAAGGGTGACTATGCCCCTCAGTTAAACTTTTTGTGCTAACACTTTACAATAGAAGGGCGACTGCACCCCTTGATTTACTACAGAAGGGCTCCTGTGCCCCCTAATTTACTGCAAAAGGGTGACTGCACCCCTTATTTACTGTAGAGGGGTGACTGCACCCCCTTATTTACTACAGAAGGGAGACTACACCCCCTGATTTACTGGAGAAGGGTGACTGTGCCCCCTAATTTACTACAAAAGGTCGACTGTGCCGCCTGATTTATTGCATAAGGGTGACTGCTCCCCTGATTTACTGCGGAAGGGTGATTGCTCCTCAATTTACTACAGAAGGGTGATTGCAGCCCCTGATTTACTACAGAAGGGTGATTGCACCCTCTTATCATTGTAAAGCAACACATTTTGGAATGTAAAACTGTTATTTTAGCTTCAGTTTTTGCTATTTTTAGGTACTAACCCCCTAACACTATTTTCTTGCAAGGATATTGGTATTTTTGCTAACTTTTTGTAGCATATTCTTGTGGAATTGATTGAGAAAGTGGGATAAAAAATTAATATCTACTTGAGGGGCTATCCATTTGCTTAGATTTTTAAAGCTATCATTTCTCTTTTCATTAATATCAGCATACAGTTTAATTAGGGGAAGTAATATTCATTGCTTGTGTTTATCTTTTTGTGTTACCTAAAGGGAACATTAGTTTGTTTTCACTTTCCCCTTGTACTTCGTGTGAGCCTGGGGAGTAGTTGGAGATGATTAGTGCTTGCTTTATAGTGGGACCTACTTGGGGATTTCATCACCCCAAGGGATGATTCCAACCACGCGTACTGATGGGGTATATAAAGGGGGAGAGCAAAAGCTGTACCCCAATCTAGTTGCATCATAATTAGTGGAGCATCGAAGCTAGGGTGATACCTAGAGAGACGTGAAGAGTTGGTCTGATCCCTTCAGTATCTCGCAGGGGTTCCCAACTCACACTTGTGATGGGCTGGTGTTCACAGTTATGCCTCACATATCGAAAGTATATCGAGGACTCCCTAGACACCTTGTGCATCCTAGATTAAGACCTCTTTGGCCATATCCTTAACACTAATCATAGGGTTGTGTTTGCTTGAAAGTGTTTTCTTGTGAGAAACCAATAAACTTTTTGACAAATTAGCCTTATTTTTGTCATCTTAAAGTCCTTGCTATAGTCATTTTCATCAAACCAAGTCCCTAATTTACCACTTAAGGGAAACTGTGCCCCTAATTTATCATAGAAGGGTGACTGTGCCCTCCTGGTTACTGTAGAAGGGCGACTGCACCCCCTAATTTACTATAGAAGGGTGAATTTTCCCTCCTAAACACCTGAAATCACCCCGTTTGGATCTGTTTAGCCTCTACACCATCATTTAATCATTCCCAACCATTATCCCATCATCTCAAGCCTCTGTTTTGTCATTCTAAACCTCTGAAAACCTCTATTTGACCATTTTAAACCTCCATGTTATCATTCCAAACCTTCGTTTAACCATTCTAAATCCTCATTTATTCTCCACAAATGTCCTCAATCCATTCACTCATTTTAAATTTTCCCATAATCCATTCAAAATCCTATATCATCACCTAGTGAACATCAAAATTTTACCATTTACATGACCAAACCCGTATTTCATAAACACCAACCATAATCAAATCGCCTTAACCTTGTGTTACAAAGTGGTTACCCAAATTGACCTTAGCACTTGAATTTGATTATTAGTTGTTAACTTTGACCCAAATCAATTTACTTCCAGCTTGAGGTGAATTCGGTGTCATAAGTTATCATGCTCGACCAAAATCAATCCATTTCTATCTTGAGGTGGATTCGGTGTTGTGATCATTCACTTAATCAATCAATACTCTAGGTCATTGAAGGTAATTTTCTTTGATTAAACTCAGGGTCTCTCACATCTTTCATCATCCAGTCATACCCATCCAATCATCCAAATATATGAAACCCAATCATTTGATCAAATTATCCAATTACCTAATCAATCAAATCACATTCAATCAACACAATCCTATCAATCTTAATAATCCAATCCAATCCAATCTATCCAATCAAAATCTGATCCAATCACAATCCAATCCAATCCAATCTATCTAATCAAAATCTGATCCAATCAAAATCCAATATAATCCAATCTATCCAATCAAAATTTGATCCAATCACAATCCAATCCAATCAAAATCCAATCCAAGCCAATCTATCTAATCAAAATCTGATCCAATCAAAATCCAATCCAATCCAATCTATCCAAAAAAAATTTGATCTAAATCCAAACCCCATCTCATCTCATCAAAATCGGATCTCATCCAATCATAATCAAATCATTCGTCAAAGACATCTTTCTAGTCCACCCATAGCACACTTGCATGCCTGTTCAAACTAGGTCACAAGTTAAGAAACAAATGGCATAACAACAAAGTCACAATTCCCAAGTGAACATGACTCAAGACCTTAATAACAATACAAATCCCACCAATGGTGCAAATATTGAATTGTGTATGCATATACACATATATATCCAACATGAAAACCAATATCTACACACATTTGTGACAAAAAGTTGTATAACAAGGGGAAATATCAATTGCATGCATGTATATTTATCTATATGCATATGTAAATGCACACATACATACAGATATGTACACAAGTAGATATATGAGTAGGTGTAGATAGCAATACATCTCCTAAAAGGGATAATAACTCTATATAAATTGACAATATAAAATTAAATCAGAAATACACACTTAAAACGTAAGGAAATTATAGCTAACATAATTAATAGAAAACAAAATAATTGTATCTTTTTAACTTAGACATTATAAGGTATACTTCATTGTCTTAATATATAACCACTCAAATAAGCAACAAAGCAATAGTGGTAGAGAGCAAAGGTATTTTTGATGTGACAAGGAGTGTGAGGGAATTAAACAAATTAAATGTCCAACCAAGATGAACTAAAAGAAATATACAAAATCCCAATTAGCCATGGTTGTCTTGGTCTTCAAAAGTAAGGACATCAACTATCTCTAGAGCCTATTGCATGGTGGCAGAAATAACCAAAAAATATGATAGTCAAAGCTTGAACTTAGCTTCAAAGTTAAGCTTTGCAACCTTCACTATTATTATTTTCAGTCTTGTTTCTAAATTATAAGTTTGAGTTTTGACTAGAACTGTGCAAACAAATGATGTGTAGGTGACAACATTGATAACAAACTCAACACTCATTTCAACAGTAGACTCATATTGTAACATGTAAATTTGTTTTGATGACATTTGTAATAGGCTTGTTGCAGCCTCATCAAAAGCAGTTTCCCAAAGCTCGCTTGTGTGGTCTTCGATCTTTAGTTGAAATAAATATTGAAAGTCATAGTCAGCCATTATTCTCTAGAATTTTGGGTAGAACCATGTATTTTACTCAGATTGTTCACACTTTTTTTTTATTGAATACCATTCACCTCCAACGGGCATGTAGCATAACAAAATGCATCATTTCTTATAAATTTTACTGTCTCCTTGAGAGTAGCTTGCAAAGTCTCTGGCAAGCTAAGGCAGTGGTCAAAATTATATGCAAAAGTGACTCTCCCATTTCCCAAAGTGAGCTTTAGAGGCATTGGATGAGGGGTCTCAACAAAAGGTGGATCAATATAGTCTCTCTCAATCAATGGTTGTTCCTTTGGTATGTCAAGATTTATATATAGAAGAGTCCCTATGGCTATGTTTAGAACAACTCCATTGAAGTACCCAACACGTGCATTTTTCACAACAAGCATGGGAGCTAAACCAAGAGTGTACAACCTCTCTAACTCATGACCCTTTGCTTCCCAATTTGAGCCCCACAAATTAACATCAATTGAAAAGGATGATAGATCATCATTAAGTTTAACAGTCCTCTAAATTGTTTGGCATTAATCCTTTTTTTGTATGTTCAAAACAATTCCGACATGTACCACAGTGCCAATAACATCAATTAAACTGTTATTAGTGCAATCTACAATTTGATTTAGTGGTGTGAAAAAAAATACTTTCTCTAGCACAAAGGCCTCATCATCACAATAATTTAACATTGAACTTTGATCTAGAATGATATCCATCTGGTTGTTTAGCTTATTCAATTTTTTGTTTGCTTGTCTCACTAATCCCTTTAACACATAATAAGTACATCCCACCTCAACCTTATCATAATGCATGTTTGCAATCTCATTAAAGCATGTAATCTATATTTTTTTCCCCTCATCATCAATGATATCAAAGTTGAATACTTGCCCCTCGCACCCTTGCTTGCTATAATGGTGTATATCCCTCTTTCTTGTTACACAACCTTTTATCATCCATTTGGTTTGGTAAACATTCAACCCTTTAACAAGGATGATTTTTTCAAGAGAATCTTGTTTCCTTGGCAATGTATTAATTCCAAAGATGGAGGCTCGTTTAGATGGGGAGAGTGACTCACAACCAACTTTTTGTTTGTCTTGATCTCTAAAAGAATATTTAGCTTTTCCAATTAGCTAGCAATATGCCATCTTCACATCTAGGGAACATATTCCAATTGCCTTGGAATAAAATGAACATTAAATACTTTAAAAGGAAACCACCACAAACAAGGAAGTAGCAAACTACCAGAAAAAGCAAGGAAGAACTATATCAAACCTCAATTCCCATAGCTTTCTAGACAATATTTTTTCAAGCACACAATCAAACCTATTTTTAGTTCACCTGTGAGTAAAAGGTCATTATATTTTGCATGAAATGTTCCCATCTGCATGTGGGTACCATCAGATAGGATGACTTTGTACTAGTCGACTGGGCTTTGATCACCTCCTATTTTTTGGTAAGACATTAGTTGGAGGACTCAAGATGGGACAACATATCCAACATCTATAAAGCATAACACATCTCTTGTTAAGGTTGGATTCACATTTGTAGCCTATAGGGAAATTAAACTCAACATAGTGGTAGCAATGAGATGTCTATAACTATGACTCAACTCTAAAAGGAAACAACAATATTGACATATTTGGAAACTAAGACATTTTCCCCTCTATGATCTAAGTTACTCTAAAAAGGCCAATAAATTGAAGGGGAAACAAGATAGACAACTCAAATATAAATAAGTTGGAACATATATCATAGTAATTGTTAATGCAAATGAGGTATTTTTTTGATTTATTTGGTGTACTTGAGAAACTAACAAGGTAATTGGTAACAACAATAAACTAAACAACAAACACACTTACAGGATTGTTGCTTGAGGATTGTTCTCCAGTCTCAAAAGAGCTAGAGACCACTGACATTTCTCTATCTTCTCTTTTAGGAATGAACAAGTACAACGTTGATGGCTAGCTAGAAGGTCTATGACTTCAAAATAGAACATGGGCACTTGATTTTTCTTTAGAGCGATTAACAATATGGCAGAAAATGATTAATAATAACAGGGGATTCAATGATTCAAATAATACTTAACATAAAAATTTTTATTCCAAGTTCATTGTTTCAATTTTAAAATTCCTCCTTTTTTCCCCTAGAAACACCAAGAGTACAAAGGAAAACAAATAATTAGCAAAAAGGGCTTCAATGATGTATATAACAGTTTATATAAAGTATAACATTTGAAGTATGTCATGTCAAGATTCAAACAAATTACTATTTTTAGAAAACAATTAACATTGGGAAGAATACAGATGCACATTTCTTACATCTAATTTAGTTTAAACATAAATCTACACACAACAAAATATAATATTGTCTCGTTTATGGCTTTTTTTTTATGTAAATGATTGGAATATATTTAAATAGTTTGTGATGTTCTCCACAACACAATCTAACTATTGTTTGATAGCTTTGGCTATATTACACTCTTTGCAATGCATAATCAAATACTTAATATCATATAGTTTATATTGTTATCCAAAAACACATTCTTCACTATCAAATATATATATATATATATATATATATATATATATATATATATATATATATATATATATATATATATATATATATATATATATATATATATATATATATATATATATATATATACTTACATAAATGTATTTACCAGGACCCTATCAAAAATT
Source organism: Sequoia sempervirens (assembly GCA_007258455.2). Lineage (NCBI taxonomy): Eukaryota > Viridiplantae > Streptophyta > Pinopsida > Cupressales > Cupressaceae > Sequoia > Sequoia sempervirens. The sequence goes on along the minus strand of VDFB02000015.1, from coordinate 222,439,611 downwards.
CAAATAGTATAGCCTCCTGAGCACCGCCATATCGAGAAGAATGCCTTTTGTCAAACAACATTGAATCTATAATTTTAGCTATTTTATTACACATTGCAAATGAAAGTATTTAGCAAAAGCTAAACAAAAAAAATTTGCATTAGGCCATGAGAAACATTGGTTGGAATTTTTCCCAGCCTTTGCATTTCTAGGCTTCCAATACCATGTAGCATGTGTTGTTTTGTTTTTATTTTTAAATTTAAAAAGTGTTTGGCATGGCGATAGAGGAGGCCAACAAAATGGAATCAACATTAATCACTGTATGGTTTCTATCTAGTGTTGAGGGTGCAAGTAACATCTTCATTTAAATTCCTTGGGGAACAAAGTGAATGTCTCTGAAATTTTCAATAACGTATTGTGCATATATATATATATATATATTTACATATATATACATATGTATATATATACACATATATACTATACATATATAAATGTATATATAGATACATATACATATACACAAACACACAAACACACACACACACACACACACACACACACACACACACACACACACATAGAAGAATTATCACAACCCACACCTTTTGCAACCATCAAGGCATGCAAAGAATAGAAGATAACATCCAACAACCTTCACAAAATTTCCATAACTGGGATGGGTTGTGATAGTTCTATGTTCATTTTTAGGAATCCATTGAGAGAGGATGGAGAGAAGAGAAACCAAGTGGGAAGAGGTGTAATTGAAGGAAATTGGAAGAGGTGTATATTGGAAAATCCATTCGTGGAGTATTTCTAAAACAATTTACGTTATTTTCAAAAGGGGTTTGTTGCATCTCCTATGTTGAATTTGTATGTTATGTGGGTTTCTCCATGTGGTTGGCTCTTGAAACTAATATTGTTTGATTGTGTTGATTGTTGGTTAAAATACTATATATAGTTTTATGGGTTTTGGCATGTGGGAAAATGTTGGGTATATCATTTCATTCATGGCTTCAATTTTTTGTGAATAGTTCCAAAATACTAAATCTGTTATTTCTTTGGTGAATCTTGATATCAATATGTATTTTATTTTGTGGGTTTTGGTATGCAGGTGAGAATGGAAAATTGGTGACAATGGTCAAATGGACAATCATATCCTTGTGTACACTATATTGATTGCAATAAGTAATTTATTGATTTCACCTTTGATCAGAGTGGTGGGTAATATATATTCTTGCTTGAGGGTTTAGTGAGAGCTCATGAGGGGCCATGACCGAATATGGTATGAGGGAGAGTAGGGCTTCTTGTATTGAGTTTTATTTGATACATATATACATATAAATAGATATATATACATATATACACATACATATACATATAAATATATATATAGATATATATCTACACATATATATACACATATGTATACATATATATAGATACATATATATATACACACACACATACATATAAATATATATCAAAGCACAAAAAAACTGCACAACCACGAACTAAGCCAAAAAAAGACAACCCAGCCTAGCCATCAGTAATTGACAATTGTGGGTTTTGGCATGTGGGTGACTACAAGCTATATTGTTCCATACATTAAGTACAATACAAAGGAAGACCAATATTTCATCTCATACTTTATATACAATTGGATAAACAACTACGATCACAGGTATTGCAAGCACACACAAACCATGCAAGCAATCTTGAAACTAGGTAGCATTGAAGAGACCAAACATCCACACAACATTTTCCCTCAATTAATTGGTTGAGGAGGCTACAAATTCAAAGCTTTTGTTTCCTATAATAATTCCTTTCTTTGGGCTACACAATATATTATAGCCAACAAAAGTTTTGAATTCCTAGCCTTCTCATTCAAGCAAATGAGGGAAAATTTAGTCTAGATGTCTTTCCTCTTTCCACAAGGATTAAAACAACTGGGGCTCGTGGGAATTTTGGCCTACAATTTTTTAAAGGGAAGGCCATTTGCCACCTTAGCCTTGGTTTGTAGGAAGGTCAAAAATAAAAAAGGCTTGTAAGGATTCCAACCAAAGTACACACAAGAAAACTAGCGACTAAGAATATAGAGGACAACATTCAATATAGGTTGTATAACAATGACTATTTGATTAGATTGCAACCATAATGGGGAAAAAAAACCATAAATTGAACATTATAGGTTTCAAAGTTAAAACGAATGCAAAAAAATAAAATATTGTTGTACCTCTTCTCACTTGCTTCAAACACACCTCTTCTCACCAACTTCCCTCCACAAAAAAGGGCAAGATATTATCATAGGTGGCACTTTTCTTTTGCATTTCCAACCATCCACCCTTGCAAAAAACACAAAATAACCTCCACCCACCTTCGCAGAAGCTACAGAAAGCTTACCCTCATCAATCACAACTCTCATATTAGGTATAACAATAGAACAACACCAAACAATGCCTCATTGAAAATTTCCCAAACATTCATTTTGTTCCTCAAGGATTTAAATGGAAGTTGTTATTACAACGATCCCCAGTACACTTAAAGCATACAACAATTAATGTTGATGTGAACCAATGTTTAATATTAACATCCTTCTCTATCAATGCAACCTGAAAAGTGCCACCCTATTCCCAAAGCAGCCAACAACCACCTTCACCACTGTTTTTCATAGTTTTCATAAGGAAAAAACTTTGGGAGGCTGACAAAAATTCCAACTGAAGCTAAAACCCACTCATGACCTTTTCCCCAACTGTCGGGAGCTTGGAAAACAATGAGCCTAATGAAAAATTCCAAGCAAAGTTGACACAAATAGCCATATATATATATATACATATATCTACATATGTGTATATACATACTATACATACTATATATATACATATATATACATATATGTATGTACATACAATACATGTTGTACACATATATACATATACATATGGATATATATATACATATATATACATATATGTATATATATACACACATACAAACATATACCAATAGCTAGGAACATTATATATACATGTAAATATACATGTATGTATATATACATATATACATATATACATAAAAATCTACATATACATATATATGTATACACATAAGTTGTATATGGACCAACCTTTCACATGAAAGCCTTTGAATAGGTCTATAACTATGAATTTCAACATTGTATGGAAATGGTTAGAATGCAATAAATAATTTAATATTATGCAATTCATTCTATTGATGTCCATCTTAGGCTATATTTTTCCATTTGTGGCTTCCATTTAGGGTCTATAGTTACGACACAACAAAATAGTCAATGTTTTGAATGTTATATACATAGATATAGATACATATACATATATTACGTATATATACACATATAAATACATATATATGCATATATACACATACATATACATATAAGTACATATATATATACACATATACACACACACATATATATATCAAAGCATAAAGAAATTGCACAAGTAGAAACTAACAAAAAAAAAAGAAACCTAGATTTGTGGCTTCCATTTACTGTCTATGGTTGCAACACAACAAAATTGTCAATTTTCTAGACGTTATATGAACATATATATATATGCCTATATATATACATATATTTATACGTATATATATGCGTATATATACATATATATACATATATATACATATTATTAAATAGATATGCATATATACACATAAATATACATATACATACATATATATACACACATATATATTTATATATATATACATATTGTTTCTTCGCAACAATATTGTTTGATTTATGGTTTGGCTTGTCCACAGATGTTTTTGTATGGATTTCTCACAATGATTTTTAGTGTTTTGCACCTCTGGCTATCTAGGTGATTGTTGATAACAATATTATTTCATTTACGTCTTTTGTTTTGTGGGGATGGTTGCAATACCATAAAATATTTAATGTCATGTAGTTCATGTTGCTTTGCGTCAGGCATTGTTCACTGTTCCCATTTTCCTTATGCTATTTTGTTTCATTTATGGTTTCCATTTACAACACCAACCCTTGCATTGTTTTTCCTCATCCCAGTCAGGCTATGTATACATGTACATATGTTTGTAAAATGAATGTCTATGTAGTTATCAAGAACATATTGTTGGATGGAATTCTCTAAGTTTATGTTGTTAAACATAGCTATGAGTGAGGATGGAAAGCTTCTGTAAAGGTGCAAGTGTGTTCATCGGCTATGGAATCTATGTGAAGGTGCTTGGGTGTTATCTTGTGTTTTTAATGCAATAAAATAGTTAATGTTATGTAGTTCATGTTGCTTTGCATGAGGCATTGTTCACTATTGTCAGCTTCCTTATGCTATATTGTTTGATTTATGGCTTCCATTTTCCACAGCAGCCCTTATCTTCTTCTTCCTCATTCTAGCCAGCCTATGTATACATATGCACGTTTGCAGAATGAATGTCGATGTATTTATAAGGAACATATTGTTCAGTGTCATTTTGAGGGTCTACTGACTATTTTATTCCATTGCGACCATAACCACAAACCAGAAGCCATAAATAAAAAAAACATCACAATACCAAATCCATGAAAAACCATACATAGAAAACAGAAACCATAAATTAGACAACATATTTGAAACAATCAATCGTACCTTATGGAAAATCAAGACAATTACAATTGGAAAAAAATGCATAAGGTTAAGGATTTTTCTCTGTTGCCAACATATCCACTAAATACAAGAAATATAGAGATACCCATGGGAAATTTATATATATATATATATATATATATATATCTACATGTATATACGTATATATCTACACATATATATCTACACATATAAATACATATTAAAATATACCCAACATAGCCTAAGGAACAAAATGATAATCAACAATACCTAATGTAACCAAACATAAATCAACAACATTAATTATTTTATTCTATTCCAATCACAATCACAAAATGAAAGCCATAAATTTTATTTTGGTCAAGTTTTTTTCCCCGTTTCCAACATATCCACTAAATGCAAGCCATAAAGAGAGACCCGTGGAAAATTAATACACACACACACACACACACACACACATATATATATATATGTATGCATACACACACACATATATATACATATTAAAATATGCCCAATATAGCCTAAGGAAGAGAACAATAATCAAGAATACCTAATATAACCAAACATAGAATCAACAACATTAATTATTTTATTATGTTCCAACCATAACTAGAAAATGAAACACATAAATAAAACAACATTAGTTTTAATAGCCACCCAAATCCAAAAAGCAACAATATAGTCTGGGCTATCAATCAACAGTACCTCATGGAAAATAAAGATAGTTACAATCATAAAAAACTGCATAAGGTGAAGGATTTTTCTTCATTGCAACATATCCACTAAATGCAAGAAATAAAGAGAGACCCACAATATATATCTATATATATGTATGTATGTATGTATGTATATATCTACACATATATACCTATATATCTACACATATATATATACTTATTAAAATATACCCAACATAGCCTAAGGCACATAACAATAATAAACAATACCTAATGTAACCAAACATAGAATCAATGACATTAATTATTTTATTCGGTTCCAACCATAACCACAAAACAAAAGCTATAAATTTTATTCTGGTCAAGGATTGTTCCCCATTGCCAACATATCCACTAAATGCAAGCCATAAAGACAGACCCACAAAAAATTTATATATATATATATAATAGATGTATATATCTACACATATATACACATATTAAAATATACCCAACATAGCCTAATGCAGAGAACAATAATCAACAATACCTAGTGTAACCAAACATAGAATCAACAACATTAATTAATTTATTTTGTTCCAACCATAACCAGAAAATGAAAGACATAAATCAAACAACATTGGTTTCAATAGCCACCTAGATCTAGAAAGCAACAATATAGCCTAGAATATACAATAAGAATCAACCAAAACTCCATAACCTTAACAATTTTAATCTTACCTATATATATTCATATTAAAATATACACAAGATAGCCAAAGGAAGAGGACAATAATCAAGAATACCTAATGTAACCAAACATAGAATCAACAACATTAATTATTTTATTTTGTTCCAAACATAACCATAATATGAAAGCCATAAATCAAACAACATTACTTTGAATAGCCACCCACATGCAAAAAGCCACAATATAGCCGTAGCTATACAATAAGGAGTGACCCAAACTCCACAACCTTAAAATTTTTAATGTTACATATGTATATTGATATTAAAATATACCTAATATAGCCTAAGGAAGACAACAATAATCAATAATGTACCTAATGTAACCAAACATAGAATCAACAACATTAATTATTTTATTTTGTTCCAACCATAACCAGAAAATGAAAGCCATAAATCAAAAAACATTACTCTCTACAACCACCCACATGCAGAAAGCCACAATAGAGGCCAAGCTATACAATAACAATTGACAACAACTCCATATCCTCTACAATTTTATTCTAGTGTAAAGATAGCCACAAAACGTAAAAATGAAATACAAACCCTACGAAAACTGACAATAACAAACCCATACAAAAAACACTCCTTTATCAACACAATCTCCTCGAAAATTGAAAAAATATAGCCTTTTCAAGAACACCTTCTCCAAAATGAAACAATATAGCTTAAGCAACACAACTATAATCGACAATTCCCAATGGAAGCTAACACAAAGCGGATATTGTTTTGTGGTGATGGTTGGAATGTAGTAAAATAGCTAATGTTATGTACTCCATGTTGTTTTGCATAATGGATTGTTCAACCATAACCAAAATACAAAAGCCATAAATCATATAACATACTTTCAATAGCCAACTACATACAGAAAGCCACAATATAGCCCAAGCTATACACTAAGAATCGATCAAAACTCCATAACCTTAACAATTTTAATGTTACATATATATTGATATTTTTTTGTGTTGCAACTATAGACGCTAAATGGAAGCCACAAATGGAAAAATATAGCATAAGGTGGACATCAATGGAATGAATTGCATAACATTAAATTCTTTATTCCATCGTAACCATTGCCATATAATGTTGAAATTCATAGTTATTAACAAAAGTGTAGAGGAGGCCAGTGAAATGTCATTGGCATTGATTGTTGTATGGTTTCTATGTAGTGGTGATGGTACAAGTAACATTTTTTTTTAAAGTCCTCAGAAAAAAAAATGAATGTTTGCGTAGTTATCAATAACATACTATTTAGTGTCATTCTGAGAGTTTATGTTGTTGATGAAGGTAGCTGTGAGTGCAGAGGGAAAGCTTCTGTGCAATTTTTGTTAAGGTGGTTGAAGGTTATCTTCTATTTTTTTCCATGTGTTGATGGTTCCAAAAGGTGTGGGTTGTGATGATTATGTGGTGTTCTTTTGTAGGTCATGGAGAAAGAAAAAAGGAAAGAGGAATAAAGTGGGAAGGGGTGTTATTGAAGGAAGCGAGAAGAGGGGCATCTCATCTAGGTTATTCCTGAAAGAAATATTGTTTGATTGTGTCGATTGTTGTTGGAAAGGATGAATAGTTTTGTGTGTTTTGGAATTTTTCTAACTATTGGCTATATTGTTCCATTTATGGCTTTGGTTATGTGTGAATGGTTGAAAAATAGTTAATCTGTTGTGTTTTTGGTGAATGTTGAAATCAACATTTCTTGTGTTTTGCAGGTTTTCGCATGTGGGTGAGTGTTGGCAATATTGTTTTATTTATGGCTTCCATTTTGTGTGAATGGATGGAAAATAGTTTATCTGCTATTTTTTTGGTGAATTTATCCATTTGGTTTACCATTGAAACCAATATTGATTTAGTTGGGGTTCACATTTTTGTGATGAAGGTTTTGAGTGAGTCTGTTATTGGGAGCTTTCTATGTTTAGTGGGTTTTATATATGAGCCACCATTGGAAGCCATGTTTTTGTGCATGATGGTTTCAACCCAATGAAATAGTTAATATTATATAGGTTGTATTGTTCTATGGTATATTTTTTCATTTTTCATTGGGTTCTATTGGAAAAAGAGTATATAGTTTGTTCGCAGCGATATTGTTTGATTTATGGTTTGAATTTTGTGCACATGTTTTTGTATAGATTTGTCACTATGATTTTTAGTGTTTTGCATGTTTGGCCACCTGGGTGAGTGCAGATAACAATATTATTTCCTTCACGTCTTTTATTTTTTGGTGATGGTTGGAATGTAGTAAAATAGTTAATGCTATGTACTCCATTTTGTTTTGCATAAGAGATTGTTCATTGTTGTTGTCTATGTTAGGCTATATTGTTCCAACCATAACCAATATACAAAAGCTATAAATTAAACATTACTTTCAACAACCACCCACATGTAGAAATCCACAATATAGCCCAAGCTATACAATAAGAATCGACCAAAACTCCATAACCTTAACAATTTTAATCTTACATATATCTTTTGATATTTTGTTGTGTTGCAACTATAAACACTAAATGGAAGCCACAAATGGAACAATATAGCCTAATTTGGACATCAAAAAAATAAATTGCATAACATTAACTTCTTTATTCCATTGTAACCATTGCCATACAATCCTAAAATTCATAGTTATAGACCTATGCAAAGGCTTTCATGTGAAGGCTGGTCCATATGCAACTTATGTGTATACATAGGCTATATTGTTCTAACCATAACCAAAATATGAAAGCCATAAATAAATAAAAATTGCTTTCAATAGCCACCCGCATATAGAAAGCCACAATATAGCCCAAGCTATACAATAGGAATTGACCAAAACTCCATAACCTTGACAATTTTAATGTTACATATATATATATATACATACATATATATATATATATATATATATATATATATATATTGATATTAAAATATACCCAATATAGCTTAAGGAAGATAAAAATTTAATCAATAATATCTAATGTAACCAAACATAGAATCAATAGCATTAAATATTTTATTTTGTTCCAACCATAAGCAGAAAAGGAAAGCCTTAAATCAAACAACATTACTTTCTACAACCACCCACATGCAAAAAGGAACAATATCAATTGAGCTATACAATAACAATCAACAAAAACTCCATATCCTCTATAGTTTAATTATGTTGCAAACATAGCCACAAAACACAAACCCTACAAAAGTTGACAGTAACAAACCCATACCAAAAATACTCCTTTCTCAACATAATACAAATAAATTTCCACCTAGGATAAGTATTCTTTAGTCTTAGGAAAAAAGATAAATGCAATCAAGTCTACGATTTATATTTTTAATTCAAAGCTATTAATCAAAAGGAAAACTATTAAAATATGAGGATTTCAGCTGGCTGAGTTTCCCTACACCTATTTAGGAATCCCTTTTTTATGGGAACAAACAAGATCTCTTATTGGAGTAATTTTATAGAGAGAATAGAGGAAAGAATTTTAGTTTGGAAAGCTCGATGGTTATCTCTATTTGGTTGGATAATGTTGATAAAATTTGTTCTTTCAGTAATTCCAAACCATTTTTGAGCAATTCTTAAGGCCCCAAAATCAGTTGTTAATCAGATTGAGAATTATCAGGAATTTTATATGGAAGGGTGACATGAATATTGAGAGAAAGATACCTCTAATCTCTCTAGATAGCACGTATTCAAATAAATTCAAAGGTGGAGCATGCTTACATAAAATATAAAAAAGGAACTTGTATTTTGAGGTGATGTTGGTGTGGCAATTGTTTTCTAAACCAAATTAAAAATGGTGTAAGTTAATGAAGAGTAATTATTTAAACAATCAAAATACAGGAAAAATTTTCACTGTTTCCAATCCTCCAGAGGGCTCAGCTATGTGGAATTTTATTATTTCATCTAGGAAACTCATCACTTCTTAAATTTCATGGGAAGTGCACAAAGGAGAAGAAGTTAACTTTTGGAATGACTCGTGGAATGGATATCCTCCTTTGGATGCCATGCAAGAATTACAATAAACCATACCACTTATATCCCCTCTATGGGGCAGTAAATTAATAGAATATGTCAACACAATAGATGAAATAACTGGTACAGTTGTATGGAAATATTTCACTGACTCCAATAACAAATGTTGAGTAACAATTGTTACAAGGTATTTTATTTGAAAGACTATTAATTATATGAGGAAAGCTAGACTGAATAATATGGACACCATCCAAGGATGGATGTTATTCAGTCAAAAATGGGTATTAGGAACTACTCAACAAAGAAGCTCAAATGCAATCCCAATGATCATATTATTTTTGTTGGAATAACTTGGTCTTACCAAAATCAGAAAGCTTTTCATTTTTAGTATTAAGAAAAAGGGTGTTGATAAGTGATAGGCTAATTAGACTAGGCTTTTTTGATCCTTTCAAATGTGTATTATGTGGTTAAGCCTTGAAGGATGTAGATCACTTGTTTTTACAATGTTCTTATGCCCAACTTTGTTGGATGTTCATTCTACACAAGGTAAACTTTCATACTCCTTTGCTAAATTCAGTTTGGGATCTCTTTTCAACATTGTTGGTGTTATATAAGTCCTCACTCTTCTTGTGTATTTGGCATATAATTCTTGCCATAGTCTTGTTGTCTATATGGTGAGAAAGGAACAAGAAAATCTTCAAGAAAGTTACTTCATCTATGCATAGTGTTCAAATCACAATTGAAAAATCAATCATAGAATCAATTAATGCATATGTACAAAACCATAAATGTGTCAATTCTCTCTTTACATATTGGGATGATGGAATTATAAAAAATTGGAAAGGAATTGTTCTACCCTTCAAATGTAGTCTACATCAACCTAGAAAACCATGTTTGGATAGGATTTCAGTTAGGTGGAAACCTCCTATCTTAGGCTATTTTAAATTAAATTTTGATGGAGCATCAAGAGAGATTTCAGCTATCTTAGGTGTAGGGAAAAGTATTCGAGACTATGGTGGAATGTTAAAGGTTGCTAAATCAATTTCCCTTCCAACTAGAACAAATAAAGTGGCAGAAGCCATGAAATTTTTGCATGGTTTGAAACTTGCTATACATCTAGGTATAACAAAACTTCATCTGGAAGGTGATTCGTTATTGATCATCAATGCTTGTAAGCATATATTTTGTCACAATTGGCATTTGAAATATATTTTACAAAATATCTAGGGACTGTTAGATACTTTTCAATCTTATGAAATCTCCCACATATATGGTGAAGGGAATAAGTTGGAAGATCACCTTGCAAATATGCAATGTGAAAATGAAGTAGTTACTATATCAAAGGATAATACTACAATTAAAAAATTTCTAATATTAGCCAAGATAGTAAAAAATGAAATTGTGTATGCTAGTAGACCAGGTTGCAAATATGGGATCTCAAAAAAAATAAGTGAGACATCGAGCATCGGGATTTTAGAGTTTGAAGGTCAACTTGTTGGCTTTCATAGAAATGAAGGAAGGATTTAAGGTAGAAGAGAAACTTGATCCTTGACATGACTAAAGGCAATGAAATTTGGGAAAGTTGAAAAAAATGGGCATCAAAATTTTAGAGATAGGAGGTGAGCTTGTTGGTGTTTGCAAGAGTGAAGGAAGGACAAGGTAGAAGAGGCACCCAATTCCCAACAAACCTATAGGTAAGTCGGGCTTCTCAGTTCAAAATTTTGGAGATCAAGCATGTTAGGATTTCAAAGTTTGAAGTTCAACAATTGGATTTTCTAGAAATGAAGGAATGATAAGGTAGAAGAGAAACTCAATCCTGACATGAATGAAGAAAATGAAAATTAGAAAACTTGAACAAAATTAGGGATCAAACTTTCAAAGATTGGAGGTCAGCTTATTGGTGTTCATAGAAGTGAAGGACAAGGTAGAAGAGACTCCTGATTCCTAACAAACCTAAAGGCAAGTCAGGCATCTAAGTTCAAAGGTTCGAAGATCAAGATTTTGAAGATCAAACATTGGGATTTCAAAGATCAAAGGTTAGCTTGTTGGCTTTCACAGAAGCGAAGGTAGGAAAAGGTAGAGGAGAATCCCAAACCTCGATAAGACTAAAGGTAAGTAGAGCTTCTTAGTTTGGAGTTTCACCTCCAAAATTCAACCCTCGGTCCAATTCGAAAGGAATGTCAAACCTCTCTCTTCAAGGTTCCACCTAAAATTTACCAAATGTAAAGTATGAAAATGATAAGGAAGAGTGACACCCAACTCCCAAAACAAAGTTAGAGGAAAGTTACCAACAACATACAAGTAACTTCATAACCAAATTTGGTGATAGTCCTAAATAGCTAATCATGTCTAGTAGCTAGGTAATAGGAAATATTATCATGTAAATCTTCCAGCTAGATCAAAAGCATAAATTAGGCCCTCCTTGATTCTTTTTTAATTAATTATTATTATTAGTAATATAATATATATTCGATTAGCCTTTTACCAAAAATATAAAAAAATAAAAATAAATTTCAAAATTAAATCTAATTAAAATATAAAATAAAATAAAATAAATGGAAAGTCAAAAACTATCAAAATCTAATTTAATAAATATAATAATTTTTAAAAATTAATAGAAAATAATAAACTTATTAAGTTAATAAATGATTAAATAAAAAAGTAAGACTATTTCTTCAATTTATTAGAATTGAATTATTAATAAAATATGTAGCTAAAAAAATATAATGAATATATTACAAATAAAATTAGCATAAACTCTATAAGTATTATCTAGCTACTTCTCCACAAAAAAAATGTCTTCCTTAACCTAATAGAAGGTAACCATACCCCTAAAATATTTGTGAAAATAGAGTTAATTGAAAGTAGACCCCACTCCATTGAAAATGTCAATAAAAATTCCAAGACCCCTTCTAAGATTGTGAACCCTACTTGTTCTGAGCTCCTCAAAATAACCCTTGAAAAATTCTTTAAAGATCCCATCTCTTCAGGGGTTACCAATAAAAGAAAGGTGGTTAGGAAAGATCCAAACCCTAATTTTCCCTTCATTAATATTCCTGATGACAAAGACATACTTGATAGTGGGACCACTCCTCCAGTAGGTCAAAGCTCCACCTATCTGGCTTTAGTGGCCTCTAAAGGAAATGAAAAAAGACATAAAAAAAAAGTCTACTGGAGAGAAGAGTGTCACTTACTTAGGTGACGAGAATAAGAAAGGGAAAAATGTGGCTAGGGAATATAGGGAGGCTTCCTTAGAACTGAAATATGTTCCTAAAAGTCTAGGGTAGACTAAATTTTTGGAAGAGGGGGATGCATCATTGTTGGATGAGATTGAGAACTCTATCTAGGAAGAGAAAGTTGATAACCCCCATCAGGAGGAGGTGCATGATCTAGTGAGGAAAAGGTGGAAAAAAATGTTTCCCTATTTGGTCTTGAGGCCATGAACACTATTACTTCTCTTAATGAACAAACCCCTTTGGTGGTTGTTGAGGAAACTAAAAAGACTATGGAAATACTTGTGCAAAGAATGGAACAAGTTAAAAAAATGTTGTAGAAGGATGAAAATTCAAAATATTTCAAGCTATTGAGGCTTCTATTAAAAAAGTGTGCAAAGTTGTTGAGGGAGCCATGAAAAAATCCATAATGGGCACAATTTCTAGACAAAGAAAGATCACAAAGTATCAATTGAAAAAACAAAAACATGATGAGATGGGGATCCCAGAGCCAAAGGAAGATAAGGATAACTTTGAAGCTACTATGGACGATATTGGGAAGACTTGGAGCCTTATTGAGGATTCATAATCCTCTATTGTTTTTTCTTTGCTTCCTATTCTATGTCTTGGTCTACAAGGGTTTTAGTCTTTTCTATTTTGTTGTTACTTGTCATTGGCATGTATAGGTTGGACTCGATATATATTTGGGTTATTTTAGTTTTGTTGGTTAACAACTTTGGGTAAATTATGGACAGGGTTAGCCTTCAGTTTCTTTGGGTAGATGATAGTCTTGTTTGGATTTTAAGATACTAGTTTATTGATAAGACTATAAATATTATCTTTTAATGTAGTTTTAATCTACTCCTAGTGTTTGTGGTTGAGGAGGCAGTTGGCTATTTCTTTGTTGTCTCCTCTCCTTGCTATTGTGGTCCAATTTTTCTATTCTAGATTGTTCTTATTTTGTTTAGGTTTAGGGCCCCTTTTCACTGCTTAAAAAAAATAAAAATTATTAAATATTATTAAACAAATTAAATTTTAGAAAATAAAATTGTATTTCAAATAAAATATTTGAAAAAACTATATGCTAAAAGTGAAATTATAGCTTTTATATTAAGAATCACGAGTGAAATCAAACTTAAAAAGTGAGAAATGAAATGAAACCTATTCAGAAGATAAAAATTTGACTCATAATTTATTAAGTTTACTTTTATTTAAAAAATATATATTAACAAACTTATTATTAATTATCTAAAAATCTATGTTTAAAAATTTTAAAGAAAAAAACAATTCTTATCTCATCTTTTCTTAATTTAAAGTTGGCTATATAAGAATGTCATTGTTTCTTCTTTAATTATATATTATATTTTTTAATATTTTAAAAATTTGATAGTTGACTATATTCTTTAATGTTTTTGCATTGTTCTCTACAATTTTTAATTGTTGATTTTCAAAAGAAAATTGTTCACTTCATATAGGGAAGCCTTTGAGGTAAATATTATTTTTTAATATTAATATTTTTATAAAAAACAATAGAATGCATTTCTCTCATATTTTATTAAGTTGTATTTAGTGAAAAGATAATTTTATGTAATCTCTTGGTTCCTTTTTTAATCTTAAAATTTCATTCATTATATAAAAGTGTAGACATAGAAAATGTACTGATTGATCTTATACACATGATCCTAATTACTAACACTGCTTCATCCTGAATCATCTCCTTTGCTAGTCATTTAATTAAATTATGTTTATTTAATTAAATTCATCACATTTCATCTCTTAATTAAATAAATCATTTTTTATCTAATTAAGTCATCATCTCTTGTTAATTAAATAAATCATTTTATTTAATTAGCTTCTATAGTCCCTATTTTAATTAAATAATTCAATTTATTTAATTAATCTCTAAAGTCTTTCTATTAAATTAAATAAATTAATCTTTATTTGATTTAATCCAACATCATCCCTTTTAATTAAATAAATTAAATCTCTATTTAATTAAATCTAAAATCATATTCCTCTCATTTTGATTTAAATTAATCCAAAATTCTAAGTGAAAATGGTCAAATAAACTAATCTCCCTCTTCATTAATCAAATCATGATTAATGCTAGTCTTAATCAATCCAATCCTCTAATTTTACAACTTGCTCATGAAAATAATTTCAATTGATTTATTAAATCTTCAATTTCTTTAAAAAAGGAATCAAAAAGGGAATATTCTCCAAGTTTGAAAAATCCCTCCAAAAGGGTTTGTACATCCAACAAGGCATTTAAACCTCTTACATGTGATTTTTCCTTGAGCCAAGTGGCACTAGCTTCATTTTCTCCTCCCTCCAACATGTCATTTCATCCATTTTTAAATTCTACCTAATTGCATTTAGTTACACAATGACCAAAATGTGCTCAACCTTTGTCCACTCACATGTTGGCAAGTGGCCTTATGCTATTGGTTGGTGTTTGATCCCACATTCACCCATTTTTCCCCAATCTCCATAATTCTCATCTATAAATAAGAGGCTCTCATTTGGATTTAGGATCCACAACTTCATGCAAAAACATTATCTTGAGATTTTGAATTTTCTCATCCATTGTTCATCTATTTTCACATTTTCATACCTAGGTTATGTAGGAATTTCACCAAAGAAGCATCAAATCTTCATCAAGTCATCATTCAAGCTTACAAGCGATTGGGAAAGGGCCATTTTCCACATCAAAATGGCACCAATTCCCCCATGGGATTGAGAGTTTTTTTGAATTAGATAGGATTTAATAACTTTCTTTATTGTGTCCTTCACTTATTTCTTGTTTATTTGCATTTCAAATGAATTCCACAGGGAATGTTGATTTAACTTGCAAAATGGACTAATGATGTATTGTGTGATTGTGTTTGTGTAGGTATAGGAAAATTGCACTGCTAATAGGGAAACTATTGCTAGTAGTCTAGCGGTGCCATATAGCATTGCTATGAAACTCCAAATTGTGATGTTGGCTTCTTACCGCCTAGAAATTTCAATTTCAAACTGTGACACTCGACCATTTTTTCTGTCAACCGAGCATCCAAATTCCAAACTGCGTCATTGGTTAAAATAGCACCACAATCACGCTCACTAGAATCTACACAGTCCACCTCTATTAGTCCCAATAATGCCATACAACGTCACTAACTCCTCTAAACTATGATGCATATGCAGTTTACACTAGTTAGGTGGGGTAAAAGGTTAAATTTCAAGTTATTTTAACATGTGTTTTTTTGTCTTTGATTATTTTGGACTATTAACCTATTTGATGTATCTATATTCCTTGGATTAATCAATTTTTGTAGGTGGAGGAAAGGAAGGAGCAAGGAGGAAGTTTTATTATGACATCATTTCTCTATTGTATCAAGTGTTTTTAAACACTTTTTTGGAAAGAACTATGATTCCAAATATAAGGATGTTGTTGCTTCAAGTTTTTAGGACTCAATAGATTTCAATTTGGGTTTAAAATAACAAGACAAAGGGATTAAAAAGAACCTTAGGAAACTTACTACATTTTGTTTAAGGTTTAACAATTGAACAAGAAACCCTCATATTTCCTTTTGGTGCTTAAAAAGAATCCAATTCTTGCCTTGAAAGATTAAAATGAACATGTGCTTTTATGTTTTGTAATAAATAGCCAAAGTAATATCATCTAAAAAGACATATGCACTTCTCTCATTCCTCATGACAATATTGTGAATCAAAAGGCTTTTTATGATATTAAGTTGTATAAGTGATTGGCTCCACATTTCAATTTGGATTCTAAAATTGAGCAAAATCTTGCGATTATGAGTGGAGTATATCATGTGCGTTCTCTCTTTGTTTCTCAACAAAGATTGATCGAACTACAAATGTGTTTGCTCACTTTTTTTAATCCTTAGAGGGCCTGGCTAGTGGGAAAAAATTAATCACCCCAGAGAATGACCCAACCGGGAACACGCTAAAGCCAAGCAACTTCCAATTGGTATATAAGTGTGGGTGCTTGAGGAAAGTTCAAGTATAATGAATATTTTTCTAACAAGAATGGAAACAATGGTCTCTTGGCCTATGGATGAATCCCCATAAACAAAATTCCTAGATACTAGAACATTTTGTTTCGAAGCAAAAATCCTTATCTATTTGTTGTTGCAAGAACGCTCATTCTAAAGCCGACCCACATTTTTTATGAATATTAGTAGAGATGAGAAGTATTCCATGGGATTTTAATGGGTATTGATGCTTTGTTGACCCGAGAAGTGTGTGTTGTGGAGGGAAGCCAATGTGGTCAAACATCTAATCATATACTAAGAGTAGGCATAGCTAGAGAAACCCAAGTGGGAACTCAAAAAATATTCTCATTTTATCCTAGGGTTGTTCATGTTCTTGGAATCAAAACACTTTGCTTGGATCTAAAACATTGGAAAACAAGCATTCAACCATTGATCATCAAATTTCAAACCCTTTAGTTTACGCAAATACCTTTGAAAAAATCCAAGTGCTATCGATTTCCCTAGGGATTCTATCTTTAGAGGCTTTTAAGCATTTGAATTTATATCACAATTTTCTATCACTAAAGTCAACAATAGGAAATTTTTTCCTTAATTTCCTTGGTTTCCACATAATAGACTTTGTGGGTTGAAAAGAAGTTAGGACTTTAGACATCTAGTTTGATAACCTAATCAAGAGAGTGTTTGTGGTAAAAAGAAGTCATTAAGTAAAGCCAAGAAACAATTAAACCCCACACATGTGCTCTTCCAAATGATTTCCTGAAATATCAAAATCCGAAAACCAAAGTCCAAAGGTCTTAGTTGAAAAGCTTGTAAGAAACATTTGTCCATACTTTATGAATTTAGAGAAATATTGACATTCAAATTTTATAAATGTGCATCAAAGAACAATCCAAATTTGTATTCATTTTTCTATTTTCAAAATCCAAGTCTCTTTCAAAGGTTTGAGTATCTCACATAGGAATTATTGCATGTTCTTTAAAACGGATGTAATGCCCCGCCATGCAACCCCAAAGGAAACTAACATACAAGCATATAAGGCACAATTTTTTTTTTTTTTTTAAAGAAATAATATGCAACAACATACATCACATAAAATGAATAATATAAGTACAACATATAACAAAGTTCCTTGGGGTCACATAGTTGCATCACTTTTCATAACACCATCTTACATTACATGAGGGATAGACATACACCCAATCAAATGACCCGAACATGGATCATGCAATAACAATACAAAGATACATTGCTTCAAGGTTAACATTAATACAATATTGTTCCCCAACATCTATGGGAAGGATATAATAACACGGAATGATAAATCTGAAATTGAAGGAATACAAAGCTATAAGCTAGATCGAACTTTGGCATAACTTAGAATTCACTGCAACAGGTACAACTTGCGCATCTCGACCTTTGGATGGGGACCCAATGGGATGCGTAGCACGTTCCACCCAACCACCCCCGTGCTTGGAGTAAACAAGAAAGATCCTCACCCAAGAAGTCAAAAGAACCAAAGATAAACAAGACTCCACAAAAGAGATAACAAATCCCAAGATATAAACCCATAACATTGCCAACACATAACCACAACAAGAGTACTAAAATTTCCAACAAAATCAATCACAAATATTATAGATCAACACTAAATAACCATAAGAGGTGTCGACAACAATAGAATCCAAGAACTCTCCAAAAGAGATTGCAACATCAACCAACAATAAGTATATAAGGTACCTTTCATCCACATCAATAAACAACAACGATAATAAACAACTCCAGAGGAAACACGAACAAGAGAGACAAAGGGCATAGTGGGAGAGTGTCATCGCATGGCCTTATATGAATTCGCTAGACTACCTATCACAAGGTGCTACCTCCATCTATACATGGATTATCCAGACAACCTAGCTGAAGGTGCTGCCTCCATCTATGGTTATCCAGACATCCTATTTCAAGGTGCCGCCCCATAGGGTTACTCATGCGGAGCCACTTACCTTTCATAGAGACAAGGTAGTGACCTTACCAACGAGGTCTTCCCACCCGTCCTTAGCCTTTGAAAGCGCTAATGGCAGGGGTGAGGTGCATGTTTTTATCTTGTTATGTGTTAACTAACCCAACCCACTAGATACATTAATTAGGTTATCACTTATTTAAGGAAACTCTTTCAAGGGTGACCACTTGTACACTGGCCCCAAGAAGAGCCACTCTCCCCTACGGTTACCCTAAAATCAAAGAAACCAACAGGTGTACCTCAATCCTCAAGACATAAGGGCATTCTTAAAACATACACATGAGGCATGACCATCTCGTGGCTATCCAAGCATCAATATCCATAAACTAGGAGGTACCACCCACACAAAAATTCATGAGGTAAGAAGATAGAGAAAAAGGTGCAACAACAACAACGTGCACACACACACCCCTTCCCCTAGCCTCTGGAGGTACATAAACATCTACCCAAGAACCAAAATAACTCGAAATGTCCAAATCAAGTTGTACTTCAAACTATACAAAAGCTCAACCTTACTAAACATAAAACATATCAAATACAAATTTCCATCATTCAAAGTCAAGTTAAGTTAATTCATGAAATCGAAACAACTTCAATAAATTAAGGTCATCTCTCCTACTAGCACAATAACAAAGTTCAGACCCACTTGTAAACAACACATTATAATCAACGTCGCAACATATGTCTACACTTAACAACCATCCTACTAAAATATAATTTAAGAATTGCGGTCTCCAATCAATTAGTATGTTTTATTTATTTAAGTTTATTAAACTACAAAATAAAATCAAATAAAGATATCAATTACTCCAAATTTTCCCTATCTCTAATATAACTATTCCACTTGTAACTAATTAAATTAAGAATAAACTAATTCATCAACATTCACACAACTTATCAACATGTATGATAAAGTAATTTCCTCTCAACAATATATGGTAACCAAATTTGTCTAAGTGGAAATTAACAATAAAAACTTAACTAAACCAAGCATAAATAGTAATGATAAAGTTTCAACTCAAACCATATGACCATATGTACAATGAATTTAATAAAATACCTTTCCAATTAAGAAGAAAATTCCAACTTTAAAATTCTTTAACTAAATACAATTTCCTACTCAACTAACTAACGTAGAATAGTTACAAATGGAGTTAGCATTTACTAAATACATAATCCTCACATACTATTCAATATATAAATGTTTTTATAGAAAGAAATTTTAATACAATAAATATATATTATGATTACATGTGTATATATGTATATATATACAATATAGTTAAAAGAATAAAGTTCCAATTCAAAATTCCTTAATTACTAATATTTTCTTCCCACTATCTAAACACAAGCAAATCTGTTATTTTATTTTTGTTTCCTCTATTCATTGACATTTCACTTAAACACACACCTATTTACTTAATTCAGCTCCTAAATATTGGAAGCAATCACATTAAAAGAAATTCCAATTTTAGAATACTTTATTTAACTAACGTTTTATTTCAACCATCTTCCACTTAAAATAGCACTCTTACAAATTGTATAATAATAATATACATAGAATGAAAAAACTTGGTAATCTGGGTTCTACCATGCCCAATATGTAAATATAAATGAAATCATGAAGTCGCCACTGGAGCTTGACAGGCAATGCACAATACTCGATGACTGAAAGTGAACTAAGGGAAGGACAGGCTATGAATGTTTCAGTTATCATATAACAATGCCGTAGCGAATTCTGGACATTAGACATGGCAGCAATAGTAACATAGGCAAGACACACACTTTGTTTCACAGAAAAATTCAAGTACTGAGGTCACAGGGCAGCAATATACCAGAGGCCAAGAAGGCGAACCAAAATACGCGACAGGAGAAGGGGAATGGCAATTTATACTTCACCACTGGTATCCCGTATGGCTAAACATACAGTTGATTATTTGGGCACGTATGCTTGTGTGTGTAAAATGTGCAGACTTTCAGTTAAGAACCAATCAATACCAGGTTTAAAGATAAAATAAAACTCTTTAAGCAAGACAATGAAAGATATGCATGGATATGGAAATCACTTTAAAACACTCCACACACAACTTCAAATTCAGCTTCTCCAAACCTAGCAAACATATAATAAAAGTATTCTCACCACAAAAATCAAAGATGCATGGGTCAGAATTCCATAGAGTGCAAAAATATGTAGGCAAACAAGGCAGCGACAGGCAGCACCATGCAGATTTTGCAAGGAAAAAGAATGAGAAGATTGAAACACACAGTGTTAACAAGGAACAAGCCATTGATTTAAATTGCAGACCCAGGGTAGGAAGATGCCATCTCCAATGAAGGAAACTAGGGAGACAGCGCTATTGTGCAGAAATCGAGTTACCAGGCATACAAACTCTGCACAAAAAGATTGTGCCAGGAAGCTCTCAAAAAATTTGAATCAAAGGTGCACTCGAATTCACATTCTAACACTGTAAGGTTTGCTTGTGTTCTAGGTGGATGCAATCACGCCAGTTAAGCAAATGGGGACAACAAATACCTCACACACTAGTAACCTTTATTGCATTACAAATCTAGTTGATCAAAAAGCGCGCACAGCTGAAGGGATAAATGTACGCCTACAACACATGCCACAGACCAAGCAAATATCGATACAAGAAGGTGGTTTTCGATTATCACTGCACACAGAGTTTTTTTTTCAATCGGTTTTGAATAGATATAGAAATCTTGTGGAGAATATTGATGATGCTAAATAAAGCAATCAGAAAGATGGGCCCACACACCATTAATGGGAAAGTTGTATCAGATAACCAACTGTAATGAAAAGACGTCAACAGCAACAACATGCAAGGGAAACCACAAATTGATTTCATGGAGAGTTATAATGCATGCTAAGGGTAACTCTCATGCTACAAAACAATTAAGGTAAAGACAAAACCACGCTTATTGACATGTATGGTAAACAAAACTTGCAGGCATGCTAGAACACAAGAATTTGAATTCCAATCAAGAACCAATGATATACAATTCAACCCATGCATTATCATCATAGAATTAAAACTTAGAAATGATGGAACCTGGCTTTCGTGGCTTGGCAAGTTGGAGATCCAGCGCTGAGATCACCCTCCCTCTCTCCACCGCAAGCTTCCTCAATCTTTCTTGCAGAGTAAGTTTGTTTGTTTTTTTTTTTGAAAACTCCACCAAAAAGAATCCCCCAAAATCAATCAACAAGGATCCATATATACCAAAAAGGTGACCCACAATCATTTAAAAATCCCAAAAATCTAAAAGAAAGAAAACACAAAAATCTCTTAAAAAGAAAACTATTTTACTTTATTTAAACTCATATCAGCTTTATTTAAAACAATATTACTTTTCTAAAATTAAATGATTTCCTTTCATGATAACAAATTATCAATCATAGAATTTGATATAAACATCACTTAAAAACAATTTAGCCTATTATAGATTTATTTTATCTATTTATTTATTTATCTATTTTAAATAAAAACCAACTGGATACTTTGATTTCTTTTTCAACAAATTAGGCAATATTTTCTCAATAAAACAAGTTTCCTAATTAAGTTCCAATCACAAGCCGTGCATGTGCATACTTTTGTATTTTATCCTCTTTTCCCTACTTTTACAAATCAGCTTGAAACAAATCCTTCTTATTTCTTTAATTTCTTATTTTATTTTAATCAACCTTGAAATTCAATTTTAATATCCAATTTATTTAATCATTGCTAATTTAATTAATTGAGTAAACCATGCTATCAAAATATTATGTTTATTGATGAGCCATTAACACACTAATCCACGATAACACAAATAGACACCTACACAATTATCTAGATGGACTACGACAGAGGGGCCCTACATCCTCCCCCCTAGACTTTGACTTACTCCTGGAAGTCACAAATTGAAGTAGAATAGACGCAATTATAAGCACCACCAAAACCATAAATTTAACAACCATATCATCAAGTGACCGTCATCATTAAGGCAATAAAATTCAAATGACTCAAAAGAAAAGGAACGATATCAAAACAACGACGGGTTTACAAACAAACCACATTGTTAACCACAAGGATTGGGTGACGAACAAGGGTGAGGAACTTTCTTGTTAACTCCAATTTTCCACGTCATACCCATTGGGTGTTTTATGATGCTCACCCTGTCCTGACAATGCAGGTGGAATCGAGGCTTAGTCCCTGCAATCCTACATAAAATAAAACATTGTGCACAATATATATATATCGCAAACACACCGTGAGAGGAAATTGCAACGTAGTAGGGAACTCGCAAGCGAGTGATACTGCACTGTCCCTCTCACCAGACCACACACAATAATCAAAACAATTCTAATAATTTGTAACAATTTGCTATATACATCAATTAGAAGAACATTCACATAATGATCCTAACCATGGATTCATTTGTATCAAATAGACTACTACTTGACATTATAAATATCTATCTCTATAAATCCCAATTTCATTACTTTATCACTAAATTTCCAAAGTCAATTACCTAAGAATTCACAAACTATGATATAACATAACACATTAGTATCAAAAATTCAAACTTCATTTTAACCTCAAAATACTGCACTTCCATATACACAGCATAATTATCCGCACTAACACACATTTTTGCTAAATCTCATCATTTTCATACAAAGCACTCCAATTTATCCATTATTCAACACCAGATCTTACAACATTTTCAGCAAGAGACCACGAGAAATACAATTCATTCCTCCATAAACACAACAACAAAACAAAGTATCACAATTATCCCAGTCACATACATTGACAACCAATCAAAACTAGAGGGTGCACCAACACTAACAAGGTCTTAAGGTATTAAAACATATAAAAAGTATTAATGTAAAGATAGCAACACAAGAGCACTACATCTCGGTCTCCTGTACCACGGGGTTTCCATTGACTCCCAAGTCATCTACCTAACCACTACCAACCATTTCCACATTTACGCCCTGAAGTTCCACCTAGTGAATATCCTCTACTGAAGTCACAATGTGGGACCTATCTGCATCACCCCCTAATGACTCCGTGGTTGCTAACCTCTGGCTGAAACTAGGTGTATTCCTATGTGAACATTGTCTAGCCAGGTGGCCTTGTTGGCCACAAGAGTAACATCCTACATTACTACCATTTCCTCTACCTTGAGGAATTGCCCTGAGCTGTTGCAATCTACCTCTACTAGATGCAGTTTGTATACCCCGAGCTGACTGGTCAAGACGATAAAGTCTGGCTCGCAACCAATTTTGGATTCTCCTATATGAAGGATGACCACCAGTCTGGACACCAAACATCACAATCCCGTCCTCCAAACTACCTCTAAAACTAGGGAAGGTAGGAGAAAGTTCCCTCATAAGATCCATCATAAGTCCCACTATCATAGAAATATTCCTTCCCCTAAGGAGCCCTTTTGTTTCCTGAACCATTTATTGATTTCTCTCTTGTCTAGGGCCAAGTCGGATAATGATCTCTTCAAGCAATGAATAAATCTGAGGGCCCAAGTGTTCCTCATGATCATTCCCATGGGAACTCAAGGAAGGAGTGTTCTGACGAATAGCTCTATGACCACCTTGCTGACCTATACCCTGACCCCAAGCTCGGCCACGTCCTCTAGGAATTCTACACACACCACCAAAGAGAAAAGGTCACAAAGATGAACAAGGTGATAGAAAGAAAACCAACATAAAATACCAACTTAATCAAGAACTCATCATATTCACACACAAACTCACATCACAAAACTTGAAAGTCTAAATGCAAGGTTAACATAATGGGCTCATAGTGCCCAGTTTATGAACCTGGCTCTGATACCATGCTATAATGCCCTGCCATGCAACCCCAAAGGAAACTAACATACAAGCATATATGGCACAATTTTTTTTTTTTTTAAAGAAATAATATGCAACAACATACATCACATAAAATGAACAAAATAAGTACAACATCTAACAAAGTTCCTTGGGGTCACATAGTTGCATCACTTTTCATAACACCATCTTACATTACATGAGGGATAGACATACACCCAATCAAATGACCCGAACATGGATCATGCAATAACAATACGAAGATACATTGCTTCAAGGTTAACATCAATACAATATTGTTCCCCAACATCTATGGGAAGGATATAATAACACGAAATGATAAATCTGAAATTGAAGGAATACAAAGCTATAAGCTGGATCGAACTCTGACATAACTTAGAATTCACTGCAACATGTACAACTTGCACATCTTGACCTTCAGATGGGGACCCAATGGGGTGCGTAGCACGTTACACCCGACCACCCTCGTGCTTGGAGTAAACAAGAAAGATCCTCACCCAAGAAGTCAAAAGAACCAAAGATAAACAAGACTCCACAAAAGAGATAACAAATCACAAGATATAAACCCATAACATTGCCAACACATAACCACAACAAGAGTACTAAAATGTCCAACAAAATCAATCGCAAATATTATAGATCAACACTAAATAACCATAAGAGGTGTCGACAACAATAGAATCCAAGAACTCTCCAAAAGAGATTGCAACATCAACCAACAATAAATATACAAGGTACCTTTCATCCACATCAATAAACAACAACGATAATAAACAACTCCAGAGGCAACAAGAACAATAGAGACAAAGGGCATAGTGGGAGAGTGTCATCGCATGGCCTTATATGAATTCGCCAGACTACCTATCACAAGGTGCCGCCTCCATCTATACATGGATTATCTAGACAACCTAGCTCAAGGTGCCGCCTCTATCTATGGTTATCCAGACATCCTATTTCAAGGTGCTGCCCCATAGGGTTACTCATGCGGAGCCACTTACCTTTCATAGAGACAAGGTAGTGACCTTACCAACAAGGTCTTTCCACCCGTCCTTAGCCTTTGAAAGCGCTAATGGCAGGGGTGAGGTGCATGTTTTTATCTTGTTATGTGTTAACTAACCCAACCCACTAGATACATTAATTAGGTTATCACTTATTTAAGGAAACTCTTTCAAGGGTGACCACTTGTACACTGGCCCCAAGAAGAGCCACTCTCCCCTATGGTTACCCTAAAATCAAAGAAACCAACAGGTGTACCTCAATCCTCAAGACATAAGGTCATTCTTAAAACATACACATGAGGCATGACCATCTCGTGGCTATCCAAGCATCAATATCCATAAACTAGGAGGTACCACCCACACAAAAATTCATGAGGTAAGAAGATAGAGAAAAAGGTGCAACAACAACAATGTGCACACACACACCCCTTCCCCTAGCCTCTGGAGGTACATAAACATCTACCCAAGAACCAAAATAACTCGAAATGTCCAAATCAAGTCGTACTTCAAACTATACAAAAGCTCAACCTTACTAAACATAAAACATATCAAATACAAATTTCCTTCATTCAAAGTGAAGTTAAGTCAATTCATGAAATCGAAACAACTTAAATAAATTAAGGTCATCTCTCCTACTAGCACAATAACAAAGTTCAGATCCACTTGTAAACAACACATTACAATCAACGTCGCAACATATGTCTACACTTAACAACCATCCTACTAAAACATAATTTAAGAATTGCGGTCTCCAATCAATTAGTATGTTTTATTTATTTAAGTTTATTAAACTACAAAATAAAATCAAATAAAGATATCAATTACTCCAAATTTTCCCTATCTCTAATATAACTATTCCACTTGTAACTAATTAAATTAAGAATAAACCAATTCATCAAAATTCACACAACTTATCAACATGTATGATAAAGTAATTTCCTCTCAACAATATATGGTAACCAAATTTGTCTAAGTGGAAATTAACAATAAAAACTTAACTAAACCAAGCATAAATAGTAATGATAAAGTTTCAACTCAAACCATATGACCATATGTACAATGAATTTAATAAAATACCTTTCCAATTAAGAAGAAAATTCCAACTTTAAAATTCTTTAACTAAATACAATTTCCTACTCAACTAACTAACGTAGAATAGTTACAAATGGAGTTAGCATTTACTAAATACATAATCCTCACATACTATTCAATATATAAATGTTTTTATAGAAAGAAATTTTAATACAATAAATATATATTACGATTACATGTGTATATATATATATACAATACAGTTAAAAGAATAAAGTTCCAATTCAAAATTCCTTAATTACTAATATTTTCTTCCCACTATCTAAACACAAGCAAATCTGTTATTTTATTTTTGTTTCCTCTATTCATTGACATTTCACTTAAACACAAACCTATTTACTTAATTCAGCTCCTAAATATTGGAAGCAATCACATTAAAAGAAATTCCAATTTTAGAATACTTTATTTAACTAACATTTTATTTCAACCATCTTCCACTTAAAATAGCACTCTTACAAATTGTATAATAATAATATACATAGAATGCAAAACTTGGTAATCTGGGTTCTACCACGCCCAATATGTAAATATAAATGAAATCATGAAGTCGCCACTGGAGTTTGACAAGCAATGCACAATACTCGATGACTGAAAGTGAACTAAGAGAAGGACAGGCTATGAATGTTTCAGTTATCATATAACAATGCCGTAGCAAATTCTGGACATTATACATGGCAGCAATAGTAACATAGGCAAGACACACACTTTGTTTAACAGAAAACTTCAAGTACTGAGGTCACAGGGACAGCAATATACCAGAGGCCAAGAAGGTGGACCAAAATATGCGACAAGAGGAGGGGAATGGCGATGTATACTTCACCACTGGTATCCCGTATGGCTAAACATACAGTTGATTATTTGGGCGCGTATGCTTGTGTGTGTAAAATGTGCAGACTTTCAGTTAAGAACCAATCAATACTAGGTTTAAAGATAAAATAAAACTCTTTAAGCAAGACAATGAAAGATACACATGGATATGGTAATCACTTTAAAACGCCCCACACACAACTTCAAATTCATCTTCTCCAAACCTAGCAAACATATAATAAAAGTATTCTCACCACAAAAATCAAAGATGCATGGGTCAGAATTCCATAGAGTGCAAAAATATGTAGGCAAACAAGGCAGTGACAGGCAGCACCATGCGGATTTTGCAAGGCAAAAGAATGAGAAGATTGAAACACACAGTGTTAACAAGGAACAAGCCATTGATTTAAATTGCAGACCCAGGGTAGGAAGATGCCATCTCCAACGAAGGACACTGGGGAGATAGTGCTATTGTGCAGAAATCGAGTTACCAGGCATACAGACTCTGCACAAAAAGATTGCGCTAGGAAGCTCTCAAAAACTTTGAATCAAAGGTGCACTCGAATTCACATTCTAACACTGTAAGGTTTGCTTGTGTTCTAGGTGCATGCAATCACGCCAGTTAAGCGAATGGGGACAACAAACGCCTCACACACTACTAACCTTTATTTCATTACAAATCCAGTTGATCAAAAAGTGCGCACAGCTGAAGGGATAAATGTACGCCTACAACACACGCCACAGACCAAGCAAATATCGATACAAGAAGGTGGTTTTCGATTATCACTGCACACCGAGTTTTGTTTTCAATCAGTTTTGAATTGATATAGAACTCTTGTGGAGAATATCGATGATGCTAAATAAAGCAATCAGAAAGATGGGCTCACACACCATTAATGGGAAAGCTGTATCAGATAACCAACTATAATGAAAAGACGTCAACAGCAACAACATGCAATGGAAACTACAAATGGTCAACAGCATCAAAGGAGCCAAAGTTGATTGTGGAGTCACCACACAAAGCAAAAAAGTTACCATTGTTGGGTCATCACAACCACCTAGGGCATCCACCTCAAATCTAAATTTTTTTCCTAGTGGTTACAATGTCTTAGACTAGCTGAAAAGAACCCCTGCTCAGATCCCCATCATGGAGTTGTTGAAGATTTCACCCGCACATAGAAAGATCCTTGAGGAAGCATTGGCTTCGTCCACCATTTCTGATGATCTTGATGCTGATAAATTCTAAGCTATGGTTAGAAACATCATCACCCCAAATCTCCTTAGATTCTTCAATCAAGACTTTCCCACACAACCATCTCATAATTGGGCACTCCACCTTGAAGTTCCTAGATCATAAAAAAAGTCAAAAGGGTCTTGGTGGATGGGGGTGCAAGTCTAAATATATTTTTGCTCAAACTGATAAATAATCTAGGATTCTCTGAACACTCCATTGAAAAAGGTAAGGGCATCACAATCAAAGCTTATGATGATCAAGAAAGAGTGTCTAAAGGCACTATCTAACTCCCTATTCAAGTAGGGCCAACCATTATGGAAACAACATTCCAGGTCCTTGACCTTGAGTTGCCTTATAACATCATCCTAGGTTGACCTTGGATCCATGGGATGCAAGCAGTTGCATCTTCTTTTCATCAGTGCATCAAATTCGTGCACCAAAACCAAGAGTTTAGGGTCCATGGTGATCCCGAGCCATTTTCTTATTGTAAGAGTTTGGAAATAGAATACTATAAAATTACCCAAGTCCCAAAGAATGTTGAAGGCCCTTGAACCCCATATATAGACCCAACTACTTTGGCCTCCACTTCTGAGACAGACACTCGCCATTCCTAGTATCTTTGAAATCAAGGTCATTATCCAAGGCAATGGGTGTGGGGATTATAAAATGAAGAAAGGTGTTTTGTGGTAGGAGAGCTACCTCAATCTCCTAGGTTTCATGGGCAACCCCAACCAGCTGAAACATCATCCCAAGCTTATAGAGAAGACCACTTCAAATTCAGAGGTTGGGGAGACCTAAGCCAAGAAGTGGTTGATGAAAGAGACATATCGAGCTTGTTTTACAAATATGAATGGCTTATGCCTAATCTTCCTCTACATGAGAGAAATAAAGGACTGAAAATGATGCTTAGTATGGGCTATGATAGAAACAAGAAACTTGGAGAAAATGACAATGGTATTTTGGTACCCCTCGTTCCTTAGAAGCGCATGAAAATTCTTGGCATTAGATGTACCCCTCTGAAGGTAACCATATGTGGTAGAAGTCCCTTGGTTAAAATATTCAAAACTCCCCCTCAACTATCAACATCTATTCTTCAATTACCCATATCTACATATCAAGTCATAGATAACTTTACCTTCAACATTTAGCTGATGTTTGTAGTAGTAGTGATGAGGAGGATGCCATAACTAATTTACCTATGCTATTCAAGGATTCCTCTCTTCTCATGATTAGCACCTTGTCTTTTGAGTAAGACCATCAAACCCATGAAACAAATTTAGTATATCCCCAACTCATCGATTACCATGAATTAAGACCGCCAGTTCTAGACACATTCAAAAACTATGAGGTGCTCTTAGAATTCATGGGATTATGAGATACTATACCATGCAAAGATCACAAAGCTAGATTCAACATCATACTAGAAACACATGCCTATTGCAAGGTAATTATTGAATCCTTTAGTCGCAAAAATGAAAACTTGAGAATAATCTCTAGGTCTTTGAGTGAAAACCACACTGTGGAAATCTCTCACTAAAAAATAGTAAAAATAAAGGACGTATCTAATGATGAAAACCTCTCTAAGGCACTAGAGGATAAAGGATTCAATATTCCTCCCAGTGCCATTCATCAGGAGAAATCAGTGGTCTTAGCTGAAACATGAAATCTAGTTAACTTGGGATCAAAAGAAACAACACACATAACATTCTATGCAGAGTCTCTTTTAACAAAAGAATAGGAACTCCTAGCTATGTTACTAAGAGAAAGAAATGTCAACTTTGCATGCACCTATGCCGACATGCCTAGACTTTATCCAGAGGTTGTGGTCCATGATCTAGTTGTGTATCTTAAAGCAAATCCAGTGAGATAAAAGCTAAGGAAGATGCATTCCTAGATAGCATTGTTGGTCAAAGTAGAATTACAAAAACTCCTAAATGTAGGATTCATACATCCAATAGATTATCCAGAGTGGGTCTCCAATCTTGTACCAATCTCGAAGTCCACTGGGGGCATCTGTATCTACACAAATTTTAGACACTTGAACAAAGAATGTCCCAAGGATGAATTTCCACTCCCAAACATTGTCATGATTGTAGATATGATAGCACAACATGAGATGTTATATTTGATGGATGGATTCTTAGGATACAATTACATCATGATAGGAAAAGAGGACAAACATAAGATGACTTTCACTTGTCCATGGAGGATGTATTACTAAAATATGATGTCATTTGGGTTGAAGAATGTAGGGGAAACCTACCAAAGGGCCATGACACTAATATTTCATGATATGATCCATAAGACTATGGAGGATTACATGGATGACATATTGGCCAAGTCAAAGAAATGTTGAGACCACATGGGGGTGTTGAGTTCCATCTTTGATAGACTAGAAAAGTACAAGGTTTAACTAAATCCAAAAAAAATGTGTCTTTGGGGTACAATCAAGTAATCTCTTATGGTACATTGTATCCATGAGAGGAATCGATGTAGATCCAGCCAAGGTTAAGGCCGTTCTTGAAATGGAGGCACCAAAAATATTGAAACAACTAAGAGGCATACAAGGGAGACTCCAATCCATCTATAGATTCATAAAAAAACTAGTAGACCAGGAAATACCATACTCTCATCTACTCCACAAGGGGGTAGCATACAGATGGGGTGAAAAATGTGATCAGGCCTTCAATAAGATCATGGAGTACTTACTCACACTGCCAGTCCTCATGCCACCCATTCCTAGAAAACCCTTGATATTATACATGTCAACAACAAGAGCTCTTGATGATCTCTTAGCCCAGCATGACAAAAATGGAAAAGAAAGAGCTATTTATTACATCAGTCGAACAATAGTGGGGCATGAACTAAACTACACACCCATTGAGAAATCTTACTTGCCAGTCATCTTTGCAGCTTAGAAATTCAGAAATAACATGCTGGCACACCAAATAAAACTCATTGCAAAGATAGACCCTCTTAAGTACCTATTTTCTAAAGCCATGCTCATAGGATAGACAACAAAGTGGGTTATGGTCTTGATAGAGCATGTCATTGAGTATGTGGAACACAAGGCCATCAAAAGATAAGAAATTGCATATCAACTAGAAGAAGCACCCATATATGCAGAAAATCCACTTGTATCAGAGTTCCCTAACGAATCAATCTTCAACCTAAGTGTAGTGGATCACTAGAAAATATACTTTGATGGATCTTATACACAACATGGGTTCAGAGTAGGGATCTGCTTCATCACCCAAGGAGACTACATACCTAAATCATAAAAGCTATCATTCCCCTACGCAAATAACATTGCACAATATGAGACTTTTGTCATAGGGCTGAGAATTGTAGTGTAGTGAAAAATCATGGCACTTAAGGTATATGGAGATTCACAACTTATAATCAACTAGGTAAATGGTGAGTACCAAATGAAGGATGACAAGTTGACTCCCTACAAGAAGCTAGTGGAAAATATCAAGGAGTTCTTCATTGAGATCCCATTTGAGTAGCTACCAAGAGAAAATAATAGAGCAATAGATGCCATGGAAATAATTGGATCACTCCTAGATGTCCAACACAATGTCTAAAAACAAGAATTCCTCATAGAGTAGCTTCTTGTACCCACATTCAAGGTACTAGAGTCTGAATTTGTGTCAAAATAATTGGTCCTGGTGATCCATGCTATCAAGATATATACACTTACCTGAGAATAGGAGTCCTCCCTATCGACATAACCCTGAAACTCAAAAGAGACTTTGTCAAAAGATCGTCCCATTTTTTCATCCTAGGAGATACCCTAGATTGTAGAAGTATTGAAGGAACCCTGTTACATTGCCTAAATGTTGAGGAAACTTTGACTACTTTAACTGAGGTACACAATGACATTTGTGGTTCACATTCGAGAAAAATGACCTTGGCTAAGAAACTAGTGAGGACTGGGTACTATTGGCCTACAATAGAAAGGGAATCTCATGATTATGTCAAAAGGTGTTTGTAGTGTCAGCAACATGGGGATCTCATCCATGCACAAACTCAAGAGCTCCACCTGATTGTTACACCATGGAACTTTTCACAACTTGGGGGATTGATCTCATTAGGAAAAATACCCCCACCTAATCTAGTGGACATAAGTTCATCATCACCACCAATGAGTATTTCACAGAGTTGGTGGAAGCCATCCCCATGACCTACAATACTGGAAAACAAATATCCAAGTTTATCCTGAACTACTTAATATGTCGCTACAATGTTCCTCAAGCCATTATCTTAGATAATGGGACACCTTTTAATAATTAGGATGTTCACAAACTATGTCACAAATTCAAAATCCAACATCACTTTTCCACTTTATCTTATCCCCAAGGAAATAGCCAGGCTGAGGCTACAAATAAGACCATCCTAAAAATCCTCAAGAAGATGGTCAATGATGTTGGTTGTGATTGGAATTTGTAGCTAAATCCTTCCCTATGGGCCTACCAAACAAGCATCCACACACCAATAGATTCCACCCCATTGTCCCTGGCATAGGGATCAAAAGCCATACTCCCTATCGAGATCGAGCTCCCGTCACTAAGAATATCATTGCAGAACCTCAATATAGATGAAGAATATCAGGTGTCAAGACTGAATGAGGTGGAATTACTAGATGAGTGGCATATGGATTCCTTAAACCATTTACAAGTCTTCCAAAACCAACTCAAGAGAAGTTACAACAAGAACATCAGAAGTCGAGTCTTCCAAATTAGAGAGATTGTGCTGAAGGAGAACCAAAAAAATGTATGAAATCTAGACAGCAAGTGAAAATTTGAACCTGGTTGGTTAGGACCCTTTTTCATCACAACAAGCTACAATTTAGGGGCATATTAGCTATCAATTCCCAAATGGGAACCTTTGTAGGAGCCCATGAACAACTCCCATCTCAAAAAAAATTATGCCTATTATTTTAAGGTATAAAATCAAAAATACAAAAAAGAGAAAATCTCCTAAAAAAATGGTCACCCTGATGAAAACTTGGCAAACAGGCATCTTGGTGACAACCAAAAAATAAAAAAACATAAAATATCCAAAAAAATTAGAAAAAGGATTAAAAAGAGTTAAAAAAAATTGTCCTCTAGTGAAAACCACTTCAGTGGCGCTTTGGGCAAGTACCTTGGGGAAAACTTGGAAAACATGCACGTTGTGTAAATAAGCACTTTCCATTCACTAGGATCTTCATGACTCATTTTGCATCACCATCCATCATGCTTCCATCATACATCCCATTCCATATCTCCATCCTTCACTCATTTGTGTTTGTATCATAGCTTGGTCTTGTGCTCATGTCATGATCCCTCTTAGTACTACTCGGCCCATTCCCAAGGTCAGTTTGTCCTGCCTATATCAGAGTAGTCTATTGTATCATGCTGAGGGCATGTTCTCATTGGATCAAATTTGTGTATATTCTTGAAGTCTTCCTTAAAATCAGAAAAATCCAAAATCATCAAAAAATAAAAAATCCTAAAACATTCAGAAAATCAAAAAAATCCAAAAACATTCAAAACATATCAAAATCAAAAAATAGGTCAAAAATTCAGTCAAAAAGGTCAAAAATAGTGTCATCTAGTTGAGCTACACCATCTCTAAGGTTTGAACGTAGGAAAGATTGATCTTTGATCATCCTCTAAGACACTTAGGTTTGTCCTTTAGGAGTCTATCATAATAAATTGGCAATCCATTTGTTCATATCTCATTAATAAATCAAGTTTGTGTCAGTTGAAGTACATGGTCTTTGCATGTATAACATAGGTAAGGATAATCTATTGATCAGACCCCAAGGCCCCTAGGATAGGTCTTTAGGTTAGTCTCTTGGTTAAAATCTTGAAAAACCACAAAACATTTGGAAATTTTGAAAATCAAAACATTTGTAAATTCTCAAAAATACAAAAAATAGCCTCAAAATATTTCAAAAACTTCAAAAACATCCAAATATTTGAAATCCATCCATCTCATCTTGCTTTCACCCAAAATAAACATCACTCATAATAAATCATTGTCACCATCAACCTTTGATAAAACAGTCAGAAACAAGTCTAGCAAGTTACAAGTGAAAACTTAAGCATCAAGGTCTCATGTCTAGGTTAGTAGGTAAACAAGTTAGTCAACTCTTGGTATTAATATCCTCTCATCCAATTAGCCCCAAATCAATCATCTAATAACATCATGTCTTAGGATGCATTGTTCCTATAATGGACATCAACATTAGGCATCATTGTATTTCAGTTGTGGCTGGCGGTATGAAGAACATTAGCTTGTTTTTTTACTTTATCTTTGTCTTTTGACTTATCTTATTGTTCTCATTCCAATTATCTCTCAATGATGTCCCAAACTAATGGATTTAGAGAGAGAGGAATGGAGAAACGATCAATATCTTTTTATTTGTTGTGCTTGTTGGATATTCTTGTAATATAACTTGGTCATGCATGCTTTGTTTGGCTTATAGGGAGGATGTTTTAGGTGTCTATGTTTTGATTCGAGATGTTTGGAATATTTGAACTACATTTTAGATAAGGTTTTGTATGCCAGGTGTGAACAAGAGTACTCCTATCTGATTGTTGAGTCAAAGTTCATCACACTAGGTACAATGCCATCCTGGTTCTTTATAGCTTGGCGCATCGTTCCTATGTGTATTATCAAACACAAGATGAATGTCCCTTTTTAAAGTCCCAATTCCTGGTAAGAAAATCATCATCATCATCATCATCATCATCATTAATAAGTTGACTTGTTGGATCCTCTTATTTCTTTTTTCTTCTTTCTGCACTAACATGGTACCATGATAGTTAATCAAAATCATCACTAATGCATCCATCCTGCATCTACAAACCATCAACGTAATGCATATCATGTCATATAGGAAACACTAATCATCTTGCATGCATTGCATTGCATCATTTCATAATATAGATTTCTTATTCTAAGCATCTCATAAACCATACATTTGTATTCATTACATAAACATAAAAGTATCATCACATAGGCATTATTAGATAATATGCATCATCATGTCATCCATAAGTCCATCACCATATCATACATGAGAAAGATATTGAAAAGAAAAATAATATGTCATTACATCTCATACATTTTATTCATTAGGTTCATAATATAGATCTATTAATCTAAGAATTTTAAACCATTTGCATATCATAACATTTGCATCATCCATACATCATCATTAAAAGTGCATATAAGAGATACTGAAAAAAAAATGCATCCATAAATCACTGCATCACATCATAACATCATATAGAAACACACATCACATTACATCACATAAAATAAAAACCATACAACCATCACATAGGATAGAGTCATTGCATCACATATAGAACATCGCATATAGAAAATAAGATACATCCATCCATCATGCATAAATAAAATAAAACACATCATACATTGGATCAAACTAGATCACCTCATATATCATCAAAATAATAATACACTGTCATGGTATGTGAATTAGGATCAAATATATGAGTATATCAATCAATGTAATATAATTTCCCATGGGGCTATCAAAAATGAGCCCGTGGATCTCAAAAGAAGTGTCTTTGATAAAGAAATGAGCTACCCCTGCTAGCTACTCCCATTGCCACCTTGCCTCTCTCCATGATCCTTTGGAGCCTTGTATCTAGTCTGTTGTGAAAATTTTGGAACTCATGTTGCTCAAGGAATTGCCTAGTGATAATGCACCCAATAGTACTCACCCTCTCGGTACACCCACATAGACACTCTGCTCTTGGAGGAGGATGGAACCATACTCTTTAGTTGTTGTGGATGGCCCATCTCCTATTCTGCCTGTAGCTTGGTGACTTGCCTCTATTGGATGGCCTGATCTCACTCGAATGTCAGGGTCAAGACCTGTTGTCTCACTTGGTCCCTCTCTACGGTAAGCACCTATATCTAATCCTGTAATTGCAAAATTTGACTATCCCTCAAGTCTGGGTATGGTGGTGGTTGGACTAGAGATTGTTCCTAATGACCATCTCTCAGTGGGTCCCACTGCCTGTCCTAGTCTTGGTGACCATCCCTGGGATGATTGTAATGCCTGTCTCTTTGGGAATCTCTCTGATCCTTGTGCTGCTCAGGCTACTGTTCTAGCTATCATGGAGGTGATTCACTTCCTCCTTGGACTCTACCCCTGTCTCCATCACCGTCTCTATCTCCTTGGCCCTGCCTTGCTGATCGGCCTCTGGGTCTCCTTCATGATATTTGTGCACCTAGAACTATCAATCTCACGGGAGGAAAAAACTAATCTTTGGAGGCCTATGTCGTCCTTGCATCCACTAACCCCTAGTCATATGGCCATGGCCTATCCACCAACTACCTAAAGCTCTACACTGCCTCTTCTTTCAAGATCATGTGACCCCATGTCATCTCCCTTATAGTACATGCAAAGATGGCCATGTACTAGTCATCGGGCATCTCTTGTGTCTCTCCAAACTGTCGAGCAACTTAGTCTAGTAGATAATGCTCTATCATCGTGTTCTCTTTGACCTACATAAAATGGTCCTACCTAGTGAAGGAAAACTATTGAACATCATCATACCAAGCAGGTATGCTGAGCCAAGGCCTCTAAGTAAAGATTATAATCCCTTCAATGACCCTTTTCCAGTGTTGGATGCTAGCTACCCCTATGTGTGAATGAAATCCCACCCCTATATCTCTAGATAACTGGGTCATCTGCCTCCATGTCGACAAGTGTGATTCAAGGGAGAAGCACTGCAATATGCTCCTAGGCCCAGATGTGTAGTAATGTAACCCCTGATTCGATAGCCCTACTATTGTAGTATGAAAACTTGTGTAAGTCATGTTAGAGTGAGTCCAACATCATTGGCCCCTAGGCAAAGGACTCTCTCCATCGGAGCACCTGCTCCCAAGTAAGACCTCACCTTAGGCTGAAGTATTTCCTATGTCGATCTAGTGCCACAAGGCCTAAGATGATCGCAACAATAATCAATCAAAAGATGGGCAGAACATGCCTGTACTGCATAGCTCGATCTATCCCTTGGAAAAAATGATCTAACCAAGGCCCATAACATCATAGCAGGTGTCTCTCCCAACATCCACATCATAGATGAATCTCTTCATGGATCGACAATTAAAGAATGTTCCACACATCCTCTAGGGTCACTAATGCCTTGCCTCTGGTGAAGTGAAACAAGGACATCTCACTATGCTATCGCTCTACCATTGCTATCATCATCCCCAGATGTGTCCTAATGGGTTGTGCATAGGAAACCTACCAAATCCCAATCACTCCTAGGTGCTCCTAGAATACCTTGTGAAAACCAAGATCTTAAGTCAATCTACTCAAAATCGAAGACCTATGCTCTTGTGAATGGATTGGCTCCACATTCTCCTACATCATTAAAGTCACTGCATCAAGTTTCATTAAAAATCAAGTTCTTGTTTGGAGTTTGTCTGACCAAAACAACAAATGCATCACTATTTGAAGGTTCCAAATTGCACTGCTATAACCCTCTAAACTCCAAACTCTGCCACCACGACATAGTTTCACCGCATGCTTGTTTGACCCCTAATCCTAAACTCCAAATTTCCCTGCCACGGTGCAATTTGTAAGTGTGGTGGACTTTAATGCCTAAACCCTAATTTCTAAACTGGATTTCCACAACACAACTCTCACTAGTGGTGCACTTTAAGGCTTCACAATGCCAATTTAAGGTTTTTAGCGGCACCAAACAACACCACTTGACTTTGATGACTTTAGACCCTTATTAACACAATCAAAAATCAAAATTAATAGTCGGGAAAAGATGAAATACCACCAGTCCTATGCCTACTAACCATTGGTACACTCCCACTTGCTCTAAAATGTGCTATGGAAGCATGTGTTGTGCCATCTTTTTCAATGCTCATAGCT
Source organism: Sequoia sempervirens (assembly GCA_007258455.2). NCBI lineage: Eukaryota > Viridiplantae > Streptophyta > Pinopsida > Cupressales > Cupressaceae > Sequoia > Sequoia sempervirens. Next base: position 222,400,512 of record VDFB02000015.1, on the reverse strand, counting down.
CAAAATACAAAAATGGCTAAAGGCTAGGTATGAAAATGAATTGGAAGTGGCCCCTCGAGTCCTATTTAAGCTTGAAAGTTAGGATGTTTTGACGTTTTTTAGCTATCCAACTAGGGTTTTGGACTCTTGATCCCATTTTTACTCAACCAAAGGTCATTTTGCATCATTTTTTCAATTTTTGCACATTTTTGGCATCTTGGAGCCTTTCTTGACCCGTCAGACACCTTGTCCTCTTTTTTCTCGAGATCACCCAAAAATCAAAATTTTCATTCGATCTCTTGAGGGGGTAGTATATCAGCATGTTTCTTCTCATTAGGGTAGCAGTGGGGTATTTAGAAGATAGAGAAAATTTTGAATTTTGATCATGATGAGCTTATTCTTTGAACCAACACAGCAGGTACATTGCTTCAAAGAGGGGAAAAATGTAGACACGGAAAATGTACCAATTGATCTTATACACCTGATCCTGATTACTAACATTGTTCATCCCGAATCATCTCCTTTGCTAGTCATTTAATTAAATAATATTTATTTAATTAAATTCATGACATTTCATCTCTTAATTAAATAAATCATTTGATTTAATTAGCTTCTATAGCCCCCCTATTAATTAAATAATTAATTTTATTTAATAAATTAATCTCTAAAGTCTTTCTATTAAATTAAATAAATTAATATTTATTTGATTTAGTCTAACGCTATCCCTTTTAATTAAATAAATCAAATATTTATTTAATTAAATCTAAAATTATATTCCTCTCATTTTGATTTAAATTGATCCAAAATTCTATGTCAAAATGGTCAAATCAACTAATCTCTCTCTTAATTAATCAAATCTTGATTAATGCTAGTCTTAATCACTCCAATCCTCGATATTTTGCAACTTTCTCATGAAAATCATTTCAATTGATTTATTAAATCTTCAATTACTTTCAAAAAGACATCAAAAAGGGAATATTCTCCAAGTTTGAAAATTCTCTCCAAAAGGGTGTGTACATCCAACAAGGCATTTAAACCTGTTACATGTCCTTTTTCCTTGAGCCAAGTGGCATTAACTTCATTTTCTCCTCCCTCCAACATTTCATTTCATCTATTTTGAAATTCCACCTAATTGCATTTAATTGCACAATGACCAAAATGTGCTCAACCTTTTTCCACTCACATGTTGACAAGTGGCCTTATGCTATTGGTTGGTTTTTTATCCCACATTCACCCATTTTTCATAATTTTCCATCATTCTCATCTATATAAAAGGGGCTCTCATTTGGATTTTGGATCCACAACTTCATGAAAAGACATTATCTTGAGATTTTGAATTTACTCATCCATTGTTCATCTATTTTCACATTTTCATAGCTAGGTTATGTAGGAATTTCACCAAGGAAGCATCAAATATTCATCAAGTCATCATTCAAGCTTACAAGGGATTGGGTAAGGGCCATTTTCCACATCAAAATGGCACCAATTCCCCCATGGGATTGATAGTTTTTTTTCATTAGGTAGGATTTAATAGTTTTCTTTATTGTGTTCTTCACTTATTTCTTGTTTATTTGTATTTAAAATGAATTCCATGGCAAATGTTTATTTAGCTTGCATAATGGACTAATGATGTATTATTTGATTGTGTTTGTGCAGGTATAGGATCACCATTCACAAAAGGAACCAACAAAGTTATTTTATTTTTATGATAATTAAAATTACACTCTACACATAGTTGATTGTAATATTGAAAATCTATCTTTGTATGTTTATTTATCCATTATACATAATTATTTTAAGTGTATCGTTAGAACATAGGCATGCTCATGGAATATGGAAATATAAAGTGAGATTTGGAGAATATGAACCTAAAGATATTATATTCAATGATATTTGCAATTTTTCAATAATTATTTATTTGATGGAGAAAGAAATGAATGAGCTGAATGTTGACATAAACTTCACACTATATGATTTCATAATGGATTTTAATCTCATGTACACCATTTTTATTACTTTATTTTCATATTCATACCTTATCCTCTCCTTTGTAATTAACTACTACAAAATAGAGCTTCCTAACACACTCCAGTGTATTCATCTACTATTTTATTGTAATCTTATTAAGTAACAAAGATTTGGTAGAGTTTAAAGTTTTGATTTGAGGGTCACCAAGGTTTCTATTAACCTTAATTAATTGCAACCATAATTTCCATCTTCAATAATTGAATCTAGTCTTCATGACTTTGTGATTGAAGGAAAACAATCTAAAAAGATGAAGTATGAGTATAAAGGCTACTACCTTGCCTCAAAAATCACTCCCACACTCCCAAATATTAGTGATATTAATATTACACATCTATATGTTAAGGATTTCATTCAAAGAGGAAATACAAAAGGATATAGAACACATTGAGAAACTTGTACAACTCATTTAGTGATATTGTACAAGTTGGTGTCTTCTTAGTTGATACTTTAAACTCCCAATCATATCCTTAGGATTAGTAATCGACATGAAATCAACATTAAAAAAATAACATTAAATTAATGACCTATTTCCTTGTAATAAATGCATTAGTCTAATTTATCTCTAATAATCATAACTTCAAAATATATGAATCAAGTTCTTGATATTACATATTAGGGGATAGGTTGAAACCATAAAAGGGACTCTTCAACCTATAATTTGTGTCCTCATTACCATTTACCATGTAGTGATCTATTCTTTTATCTAGATAAATTTTTTTCTTTGCATCCCTGTATAAGAACAATGCGTTAATATCCATTTGTTCAACATCAAGGTCCCCATGCAAAAATGTTGACTTAATATCTATTTGTTCAGCATTAAGGTCAAATAGTAGAAATGGATAAAATAAATATAATAAACACAATCTTTGCAAAAAAATATTAAATATCATTGAGATCAATTCCCTTTACCTAAGATAACCCTTAACAACTAAAAAATATTTTTACTTATTAACCTCACCCTTGTAATTGTATTTCTCCTTGAAAACAAACTTGTAACTAGCATGTTTCCTATTCTTAGTAAATTGTTCAACCAAGCTCCATTTTTTTCTCCAGAGAAACTATCTCATCTTTCATGTCCTTCTTCCATAGTTCTTAGCATTAAAAAATATTGAATCACATAACTCCACTAAAGCTAATAAAGATACAATTCTCCACTTTGAAATCCTAATTCAGATCTCTTCATATTAAGAATATACACATGTCTCACAATTAAACGCTATGGAATTGTATATAATGAATGCTTCTTACCCATACATTTAACTTAGTATATTTTTCCACAGGATATGAACTAGGAGATATACTAATAAAGAAAAAGTTATGCTAAAATATTTTTGCATACAATTTCTGATTTTTAAACTAGCTCCATTTATCATATCATATTTCTCTCTAACAATCTCATGTTCATCTCTTCAACTCCATTTTATCATGGGCTATAGGGATTTTTTTCATATACCTATTTTGAATTTAATTTCACTAGATCATTAAAGGTTATTGAGATCTATGAAATACTAAAACCATTTGTAGGTAACTAATATTGCATCTCCATTCTTAAGATATAAATGTTAGTTCCTAATTACTACATCCATATAGATTTCTCTTCACTGTACATGAGGAACACCCTTATTATAAAACCTTATACCTTAATTAATCTACCACATTGACTTCTTTACATAAATAAGTATAGTAATAAAAATTAAGTGATAATTAAACTCACTTTGGAAGTGGCTATGGTATGTTACCCATTAGTTAGTGAGTCTTGCATGGATCTCCTCATAAGTTGGGTTTGATACATTGTTCTTCCTCGTTTATTTTATTCAAATCATTGTTTGAATCAACCTCCCCATTAAATCTATCTTGAATACCAAGTTCAACTTAAAGGGTGTATTCTTGGTCTTTTGGTTTAAGTTACATCAATTTTCTTCCTCATATATAGGTTAACATATCTTAAGAGAATATTTTATCTCTTAAAATATCATATTATAAGCATACACCATTTTTTTTAGGGTTAAAAATAGTGTACCCCTTAAATCCATCAAATTATACTTGAGAAAGATATACCTCTCTTCTTTGAAGTCTAACTTGAATATATTATCCTTAGGCAAATACATTTATGCTTCACAATTGAATATCCTCCTAGACATCATGTAAAAAAGGATTTTTACGCATTCATTCCTCATTAGCAATCTAGGCACACTCATATATGCCTCAAAATTGAATACCCTCCCTAGATCCTATAAGGAAGGTTTTTGACACATCTAAACCTCCTTTGGATTTTTAAGAGATGTATTAATAAAAAAATAAGTTATGGTCACAAATTGTACCCACATTTTGACACAAACCAACTCCAATGAGTGTAATCCTAGCCATCTACAACAATATCATGTTAATATTATCTTCAAATCAACTATATAGAGAGGTGTATGTAATTTTGTCACACCTGAAAATGTCATTATCCTAAAATAAATTATAAAAATATTCTCCATAATTTTTTATCCTTAAAACCTTGATATTTTCTTCTATCAAGTTCACCACAAGAGAATTAAAACAATTAAACTTTGTGAAAAATTTGGACTTATTCTTGATAGAGAAAATCTTTTTTTTTCTAGAGAAGTCACCAGTAGAAGACATATAGTATATGCATTTTATAATTGAAGATAACATCAATAGCATCATATAAATCACTATGAATCAAATTCAAAATCCTTATATATCTAAGAAAACTCAAACAAAAAATAAATTAATTTCCTTTTAGGTAAATGGTTCTCAAAAAATTCAAAATATAAGGAATAGTAAGCTATTCTCACAAATGTGGCATATTTGTTTATGCTAAACCATAGTCTTCATGACAAGGAGCTTATGATTATAGACTCAAGAACCTCATAACCATTACATTCAATAGTAGTACCTATATTAAGGTGAAACAATGGTGGACTCCCTTAGCCAACATAGTGGCTTTGCATGCCATCTTCCATCCTTCTTTGCTATATACTATTTGGATATCCACATGATTCATGCACAAACCACAAGAATTGTCTACCGATAATTAAAGTCATCAATAATTAAAGTCACCCGAGAATCCAATAGATAAGATATTCACTTTATCGTAGCCATTTACAAAAAAAAAGTTCTTTTAATTTACGAATACATTGTAAAAATGTCCTAATAAAGTAGTTCTAAGATGTATGCAACTAATAAAGCCAAAAAAATATGGCATATATTCATTTCTTTTACCGACCCATGGTGGGTTGAAATGGTAGAAAACATTATACAGTTGTGCCGAGGGATTATTCATAATGTTATTTTAAAATAAATATTTTTGTAATGGTGAAATTAACCTTTTATGGTGAAATTTATAGCAGTTTTTGAATTCAAAATTAAAGTGAAGTAATCAAGTAAAAGTATTTTTTTTAAGTTAAAATATTATTTTTTAATATTAATATTTTCATAAATAGTAATATTAAGTATTTCTCTCATATTTTATTGGGTTATATTTAATGAAAGGATAATTATGTCATCTCTTGGTTTTATTTTATCTTAAATTTTCATTCATTATTATAAATAATCGACAAAATTATTCTATTTTTATGACAACTAAAATTTCAAATTTTGTACTTATAGTATTGAAAATCCCTCTTTCTATATTTCTTTATTCCATTGTTCATAATTATTTTGAGCATTTTCTTAGAATATGGGCATGGTCATGTAATATTGAAAGAAAAAAAGATTTGGAGAACATGAACCTAAAGATTTGATATTCAATGATATTTGTAATTTTCAATAATCATGTATTTTATGTAAAAAGGAAATGGTTGAGTTGAATGTTGAGAGAAACTTGGTAGTCTTTGATTGCATGATGCATTTTTATTATATCTGCAACATGACATACTTGATGTTCTAAAATAAATGAATAATTTCAAATTCAATATATTATTCATCAGTCCTTTCTTCATTTATGTCTATCAAAAGTTTAATTAATTAACCGAGTTTATTTATTTTCTATAGACTAATGAGTTCTCTTAGTTTTCTCATACAATCAAAATTGCTTTGTTTCTTTTCATCTTAAACACTACATTAAAGCGTTAAAGGTGCTTTAAGTTGTGGCTACTAGCTCATGTACGATGGCATATACAACTTGTTCACAAATGAAGCATTTTGAAGTGCTTACATTTGAATGAGTTCTATTATCTAAGAAATATATGGAGGTATTAATATTATTAGATGCCTTCCCAATAAATCTTTAAAAATACTTAACACTAAATAAATTTAATTATCTTTTCGTGTATCCTATTTATTATCACTTAAAAAAAAACCTTTTCTATGTTTTTTATAAGATAATTCTTTTTCATATTTCACATAGTGAGATACCTTAAGAATCAAAATAATAACCTTTTATTTATTTATTATAGATAATGCATTGATAGTATTGAAGATAAAACTTGTAAGGTTTTATTGAATATAAGATTTTTTACATTATTAGGATGAGTAGGAAGAGTATACATGTTTATTTCATGAACACGTGCTCCCATTCTATGTCTATATTACCTAACTTTGGTGTCTAAAATATTCATAACTTTATCATAGTGGTAGGCAAGGTCTCCTAAAAATCATACAAAGTTAGTTGAGATTTATTCTACAAGGTGTGATGATGGATTTGTCATGAACTAGAGTGCATCTTCAAGTTTTATTTTAATTTTGTTATCTTTCACATCATCTTAAATCTATATTTTATGTATCAATGTTTCCCATTTACTTTTGCTTGAATAAACTTTCCCCACTTCAATTCTTAGCTTTATCCTTAAATTTATAGATTTTTTAATATTATTGAATAACATGTGCAATGACATCTCCTTTCCTTATAAAAATTTCATTAAGGGTTCCATCAACCACATTTATCTAAATTGTACCATTTATTTTTTTATAGAAAGACAAGAGACACAAGTGAAGAAACCTACAAGATCAAAGGATTAACAACAAATAATGATGATTTAAGAATGAAATGATATTGTATTCAAATTAGTATTGAAAATAAGCTCAAACCATCATTATAAAGAATGAGGATGAGTCGCCATGGATTGAGGAGATGACTCCTCATCCTACAGTGGAAGTGAGTTTCTCTTCTCTATGCAAGGGAGAGATGTGAAGAGGGAGTGGAAACTTCTCAAGAACCTCAACATCCTTGAAACCTCATGGGAAATGAGTCAAGGTTCAACTCCAACACCTAACTAGGCTTAAGTTAGCCTAACTAGAGTAGGATCCACTAACACCCCCCCTTAAGCATGGCTTGGGTGGGTATAGAATAAATGGGTCCTCGCTACTAGCCTGATGAGGTACCCATGTACAAACAACTTTCTCAAAAGGAAAAGAAAAGGAGAAAACTCAATGGGACCAAAATTCCTCTCCAAAAGAGTGAAGAAACAAAAAAAATGTAAAAGTGAAAGAAGAAGAAAGATAGAAGGAGGACACAAGACCCCCCAAGAACTACTTTTATTAGAAAATTACAAGAGATATTCCCCCATAGGACAAAAAGAGAGAGACTAGAGAGCTCCCGATAAGATGATGGTGGTATGTGCAGGATCATGATGGGACAAAAAATGGCGATATGATGGGTATGTGTAGGGTATGTGGCTGATGACTTTTTTTAACCCAAAATTGATGAAACAAAAAAGGGTTTCTAAAGGATATTCTCAACTTTACACCAATATAAACTATAATTTACTCTTAATTTAATAAATAATTATTATTCATTTTCTATTTGAATTACGACTAAAGTCTTGATTGATAAGCCGATTGAAAAACATCTATAGCTTTCAAATGGTATCACATTTTTTGAATCTGAAACATGTGTCACATTCTATGCTTCACATACTATAGGATTTTAAAAAAGATGAATTTCATGAAGTTTTGACCAAGTTAAAGTGGTCAGACATACAAGTTTTTTATTTTTTTAAAAGTTGTAATAAAAAATTCATAATTAATTATTTACTTGGAAAATAATTATAAAAAAAAATGCATCACTTTGGGACATGATCCCTCTACTTATATCTAAAATCTTATAAAAAAATATTATCATCTTATTGCAATTAGGGTAGTCAAACAAATACCTACTTCTTATTTTTTATCTAAAATTTAAGTACTACTGCATTGAAATTTCAAATTTTCACCAAATAGATTTAAAAAAACCAAAAAACCTAGTAGTTTAGAAACTACATTCAATTTGCTATAGATTCTATTCTTAAAGATTTTTGAAATAATATAGATAACTTATTCAAATTTTTATGTCAAGTTGCCTAACTCTAATTTTTCTAAATTTTTCACCACTTGAGGGCCTATTTTTTCCATGATGATCCTATAGATACCCATGGATCCTATAGTCCTTAGTGATGCTCGATGAAGAACATTGAAAGTGATCTAAAAAAATTGAAAAACATGTCTTCCTTGTGGAAGAAGGAAAACTGCAAAAAGCTGCAAAATATCTTCCCAAGGGAGAAGAACATAAGTCTTTGGATGTTGCACATAATTCAGAGACTACAATAAAATCTCTTGAAGCTATAGTGAAACCATTGGTGGAATTGGATTAAAAGCAGGAGATAGAGGAACAACATCCCCCAAGATAATAATAGCATGTCTATCATCAAAACTATTTACCAACTCTATAAAATGGAACTCACCGAACAAGTCTGATATGCCCGCCAAGTAGTCATCCCAATCAACTGCATCAATAACACATATGTGTTGATCTTGCTATCATGAATCATGAGAAACCAAGGATGATGGAACACTCAAAGTTGATGAAGTAGGAGATGAAGAGATAATATCAATAGATGTGGGAACCAATGAGGAGGATACAACTCCAAGGTTTAAACAACCAAACTGAGTCTCCTTCTGTAGATTGAAGCTATCAGTGTCATCTATACTCATACCATCATCAAAGTTAGAAGAAAGAAAGTGAGAAAAAGAATACACTCTAAAACCATTATTAGCATGTCCTATAGCAATGATGGCCTTAATCTACAAATCTCTAATAATCACTAAAGTGGGTGTGAACTTAATTATTTTCCTTGAGCTAGTATGTGTGATTTGATAAATGGAAAGGGGATTTGTGGATAAATATGGAACATAAAGTACACCATGAAATTTCCACCAAAATCAATGGATCCTTTTCCATAAGCTGTCATATACATGTTATTCCCCATAATAATTGGAGGGAATGAACATGGCTCAAATGTAGAAAACAACTCGTTAGAGGAAACCATGTCATGTGAAGCCCTTGAATCAAGAAACCACTTATGTGAAGTATGATGTTTTAAAGAAAGAAGTTCCATACCTTTACCTTTCTCTAATTTATTTGATGATGTAGATGCAACATTAGCAGAGCCACTTGCTTAGGTTTGGAAAATTCAATTTTATTTTGTTTAAGTAGATTCTTTAGCTCATCTTGATCCTTTTTTAAACATTTCCTTTCTTCATGTCCAAGATTTTTACAGTAAGTACAAGTAGAACTTTCCTTAAATCTTTTACCTTTTGAGGAGGAAAATGGATTCTCTTATTTGGTGTCTTTAAAATGATCCTTAGGTTATTTATGTGACTTAGATGGAGAAACCTTTTGTTCATTTGAAATAGCAACCTTTGGTTGAGATGTCTTCATTGTACCCATTTGAATTAACTTTGATTGTTCTTGCATGAGTGATGTGGCAAAGTCATCAAGAGAGGGAATTGTGAATTTGGAGCCAATAACATCTCTAGTAGCATAAAATGTAGAAATAAAGATAGAATGATCAGGACCAATCTTGGCAAGTAGACGTAGAATCAACTGTTTGCCTTTTTTCTCAATACCACACTGCCTTAACTGAAGCCTTAAAGACTTAAGTTTTCTGAAGATGTCTTGGATACTGTCAAAATTAGAAGGATTAAGACATGTCAACTCATTCTCTAACTGATAAATCCTAAGTGTGTCTTTCTTACCAAATAGGAGCTCAAGATGGGCTCAAACTTCCTATGGAGTGTTACAAGACTAAATGTGAAACAAGAGATCAAGAGAGATAGAAATGCGAAGAGTACCAAAAGACTCATCACATTTGTTGAACTAATTCCTCTTTTTGCAGCAACACTTGGTTGAAGCTCTATACCCATGGGGACTTGATACAACCCCAAATTCTTTAGAGTGATCTCCATCTAGGTTTTCCACTCAACAAATTTTGAGGGAGTTAGAAGAGTTACATGACTTTTATCCATGATACTAGAAAAAATAGACTTAAGAGAGTAAATTATAGTAATAATTCCTTCAAGCAAAATAAATTCCAGAAAATAGAGAGAAGAGGTGAATCACAACCCCAAATCAAGAGAGAAATTGCAATGTGCAATTCTCATCACAGATCTGAAGCACCTATATGAAAACACCTCTAAATGGTCATTTTCCTTCATGCTGAAGAAAAATGGTGCCAATCATTCAACAAGAAATCACACATTGTTATGGTGTGTTGTCTTCTTCTCTCACACCTTGCACCAAAGATCAAATGCAGTCTACCACAAATAGATCACAACCTTCTATTCCAAGAAATCAAGCCTTTGAAGTCAAAGGATCGTGCCTCCAAAAAAATTTGTGACTTCCAAAGAAATCATACCTCCCAAACTCAAAAACACATGGATATAGTGGTTGAATTTATGATGTCAAATTGACGTCTATTGCACCTCTCATTCCTTCCTTCTACATTGGAAATAACTATCCACTTCCTATGTGACATGTAGGTCAATGGGTATGTGGAGGTGTGTTGAATGGAAAGATAAAACATAGTAGGGAGATTATGCATAGTCAACTCTGACCAGCGATTTGAGCACAACCAATGCTTTTCCTTCCCATTAGGCCATGCAGACTTTGTAGGAATGCGTGGATGCTAAGGAGAATATAGCACACACAAAGGTATGCTATGCCCTACACTTAAGTAGAAAATAGTGGCCTTTCACACAACAAATAGAAATCAAATCTCCCAATATACAATAATGTTCACCTTTCATATCTAAAGAAATCCTCCATTGTTGTAATACCATGAAGAAACCTACAAGATCAAAGGATTAACAACAAATATTGATGATTTCAAAATTCAATGATATTGTATTCATCTTAGTATTGAAAATGAGCTCAAACCATCATTATAAAGAGTGAGGATAAGAAAATACATGCCACAAGAATAGGCAATCACATGCCATGGATTGAGGAGAGGGCTCCTCATCCTACAGTGGTGGCAAGTTTATCTTCTCTATGTAAGGGAGAGGTGTCAAGAGGGATTGGACACTTCTTAAGATAACTCAACATCCTTGACACCTCATGGGAAATGAGTCAAGGGTCAACTCAAACACCTAACTAGGCTTAATTTAGCCTAACTAGAGTAGAATACACTAACAATAAGAATTTTTTTTAGTCTTTCAGGACTAATTTTATTCTTCCCTTTCTTGTGAGATATTATCAAATATATCAAATAATATGTGGTGTTAGAATATTTTCACATTCCAAACATTTTTGGTTAGGACATACCATTCAATGCCACTGCTATTTGTAACTTATACTTTGTGAAGTATATAGTGCAATGATTTCTTCAATTCTTTGGTAGACTTGAAGTTAAAAAACCTTCTATATCAACTGAAAAAAAGAAAATGGGTTGCTAGGGTTTTGTGTTTTCTGCGGTCACCCTTTTGTGTCATACTATGCTTCCTATGCAAGAAAACCCTCTTTTATTGTGTGTACGACCACATTTACTGCGGTTTCTTTTTCTAATATGCCTTCAACCAGCTCTAACCCAACAGTTCTTGCTGCTGTTAGTGGTTTGATGGCGATAATCAATGGCTCCTCCTCTGAACAAATATCCCCCAAAATTTGTTCTGAAAGTCTTTCATGAGGTAAGTGCTCTGATTTACCAGCTGATGTGGTTTTCCCTTTACTAGATTTTGATTCTACCTGTCAATGGCTTGAGTAGTACACCCTTGTTGGGTATTTTCTTGGGAATAACTCCCCCTGAAAGTGTGCTTAAAGATTGGGTTAACAAGGCTTGGGTCCCTCATGGGGTCCGCCTTGATATGGTCCAAAACTTAACCAAGGGTTTCTTATTGTTTCACTTTGTAGAGGCCAACCATGTGCAAGCCATCTTAAGCCATGGTCCCTGGTATGTTTGATCCTCTCTATTAGTTTTTCAACCATGGACCTGTGACTTTGCTATCTTAGATGACACCAAGTTGTGAGTCCCAGTCTGGATTGAATTTCCTAGTCTACCTTTCTCTTGTGTTCCTTTCTTGAATAGTATAGCCTCCTCATTGGGGAGGGTTATTTGCATTGAGCCAGATGGTTCTTTCAAGCCCACCCCCAAAAGAGGGTTTGTGTGGAAATTGACCTTTGCAAAGATTTAAAGGACTCCATTGATATCAAAATTGAAGCTTTCTGCCACACACAGAAGGTCACCTATTTTAATTTTCCCAACACATGCTATAGGTGTCAGTCTGTGGACCACAAGATAAAGGACTTCCCTTTATCAATGCCTCATACACCTTTGCCACGAGATGTTGAAAAGCCTCATTTAGTGGATGCATCTACTGCCAAACCTAATGCAAAATGGACTACGGTTACGAACCAAAAGAGTAAGTCCACTGGTTCTGGGTCAGGTCCCGTGACCTCTGAGCCAGTGAAAGATGTTTCAAACCCTTATGTGAAGGGGAAAGAAGCTCTGGTTGGAGCTGATGATGTTTCATAGTAGCCTAAGCCAAAGGCTACACCTCAGGCAACTACTATCATGTTAGCACAGTCGAATATGGCTTCATAGCCAAATGTGGCTTCATAGCTGAATGTGGCTTCTCCTATGCTAGCAGATCATAGGAATTCTCATAGCCCTTCCCCTCCTAGGGAAGAATATGAGTATGCTCATGAAAAATGGAGGATTTCCTCCCCGTCCATCCAAATTGGATCAGTTCCAAATTTTTTTTACAGAATTGTTTCTCTTCTCTGACTGAAGAGGAATCCAGTTTCAAAAATATGGAGGAGTTTCACTCATGAAGTTCCTTTCATGGAATGTTTGAGGTCTCACAGGCCTCTCTAGAAAGTATTCAGTTAGGGATACCTTGTGCAAATACCCTGGTGTTGAAGTAGTTTGCCTCCAAGAAGTTAAAATTTCTATTTTTCTACTTGCCACGACTAGTCGTTCTATTTGGCCAGCCAATAAAATGTTTTGTACTACCCACTATGTTTGGCATGGCAGAGCTATCATCCTTTTGGCCCCACGGTGGCACTCCTCTATGGTTGACCATAGGTTTGATCCCACTCATTGGCTTGTCTGGATCCTCCTCAATATTGATAACCATTCCTTTGGGATTATTAATGTCTATGCTTCTAATGATGTTGTGGAGTGCTCTTTGCTCTGGCATTGGATTGTTGATTCTTTACTAGTTGCTACCTAATTACTCTATGGGGACTTCAATATGGTAGAAATGGCATTTGACAAAGATGGCACTCTGCCTTTCAGATGGACAGCTGGGGAAAGGGAGGCATGGTTTTACATGTGCAATAAAGTGGGTTTTTTTTATCCCAATATTGGTTGTTGCCATTCTCATTCTCTTTGGCACACTTGGTGCAATTATTGAGCCAGTTCTGACAAGATTTTTAAGTGCCTTGATCATGCCATGATCTCAGAGCAATATTTTTTGTCTTTTGACAACTCCACTCTCTCGGTTAAGCCGTTAGTGGATCTGACTTTGTTAGATCATTTCCCCATTTCCTTCTGCATTGAATGGGATACTCGATAGGCTAGTATGTGTAAAACTTAGTTTTTTTTAAACATGTCCTTACTCTGCCACAAGCCTACCTTGGCCCACATTTGCAGAGTTTGGAATTTGGAGTGTAGGCCAGCTCATCATACAGGCTAGATTTCTTGGTGGAATGAGGCTATCATCTGTACGGCTAGATTTTTACACATTTGTGGTGTTAGCTAGCTATTTTTCACTGGTAGTCTTATGAGGCTACTACCGTTGGCCTCTATGTCACCTTCGATGCTTTAACGACCAGCCCCTTTTCTCCTTCCTTACAAGTCAAGGTGGCATAGCTAAGGCACAAAAAAAAAATTGCTGACAGCTATGCTGCTCGAGGAATGCAAATCAAAGCTCGGTTACAATGGCTAAAAGTTGGTGATCATGCCTCCAAAGAATTTTTCTTGGCTCTGCATGCTAGGGACTCATCCTCAGGCATTAAAAAAATCAAATATGGTGTTTAGGTGCTCTCTAAGCTGCCTGACATTTTCCAAGCCTTTGTGCGTCATTATGAACAAGTTTTCACTGCATAGGAAATTACGCCTATGTGACAACAAGCCCTTCAGGATTGCCTTGCTGTTGTGCCAAATAGGCTTTCTTCAGCTCAGAATTTTTTTTCTGATCAACCTTTATCAGTTGATGATCTCAAAGAGGTTGTGTACTCCATGGCTGATCACAAAGCCCTGAGAATTGATGGATTCCCTTTTGAATTTTACAAAGCCATGTGGGACAATATTGGCCATGATCTGCATCAAGTTTACTTAGAAGCGTTTCACTCTAATTCCTTGTGTAATTTAATCAATAAAGGTAACATAAAAGTCATACCTAAACTAGGTGACCTAGAAGACATCTATAATTGGTGACCTATCATGCTTCTTAATGTCTCCTACAAGATTATCACCAAGGTTTTGGCTCTTAAAATTTGCCATCTTCTACCTCAGATCATGCACCTAGAACAAACTACATTCATCAAATCCAGATTTATTTTGGATAATATCATTGTTGTTTGGGAAGGCATAGAATGGGCCAAATGCTCAAACCAGAAAGTCGTGTTCATTAAAATTAACTTTTCCAAGGCTTATGATCACATTGAATGGCCCTTTATTCCTACTATGCTACAATCCTTAGGGTTTGGGCCCAATTTCATTCAATCTATATGAATGTTCTTTGTGGATGTTTTAGCTTGTATGACCATCAATGATCACCAGGCCTTTGTCTTTGGACTCTTTCATTCCATCAGGGAAGGGTGGCCGCTAGCCCCCTCTTTATATGTGCTTGCAGTCAAGGGTGTTGGTTATGTTTTGGCCAATACAGTTTCCCAATGGCGAGACAAGAGCATTTATCTGTCCAACTCTCAGAATCAACATGTTAATGGCCATTTTTCTGATGACTCATTCCTCACCCTTCTAGAGGGTAGAGATTCCATTGCAGTGGCTCTTGAGTGTCTTAACACCTTCTCTCTTGCCTCCAGCTCTACCATCTAGTGGCATAAAATTTTGTATTATCAACAATCTATCTTTCCCTCCCCACTGTGGCTGCAATAGTATGGCTCGAAGTGGATTGGGCCTGGTGAAATTTTTTAGTTTCTGGGCATTCCCTTTTCTTTTCAAGTATCTCTAGTTGAGCTTTGGCAAGTCGTGCTCTCCAAAGTTGAATAGAAGCTTAATTATTTGGTTATGAAGCCCCTCTCTTTAGCAGGGAAATTCTAGGTGTGTTTCAAAATCCTAGCGGCTATCCATGTTTATTATTCTTCTTGTTGGGCCCCCTCCAAAGCTACCTATGGAAAGCTTGAGAAGCTTCTTCTTGTTTTTCTCTAGGCCTCCTCTAAAACTCACAAAGGGTTTCATCATGTGGCTTGGGAATTATGTTGTCTTCCTAGAGATTCGGGAGCCCTTAGGTTACTTTCTACTCAATGGAAAGGGATTTCTCTATGTTAAATGGATTATTCGTGCCCTTATAGGGGACAAGGACTAGAAAATTATTCTCAGACAGAGTATTTAATCTGGCTTCCCTGTTCATAGACCTTCCTGGAAGGGGATTAGCTTTCAAACCCTTTTGGTCATGAATGAACCAATCTAGATTGTTGGGACTTTTGTGGCCAAAAGCATCTGTTGGGCCTGGGAAGTTCTCAAACCTTGGATCCATTGGGTTGGCTCTAGTTTTCGAGATGGGCTCTCTCTCAACCAACACAATGTTTGGCGGTTGCCTCTTTTTTCTAGCAATGGTCAACCACTGGGTAAGTTTCTAGGGCTTAAGGCACTCAAATTTCACAAGAAGGGTATCTAGACCCTACAACAGATTTTTTCTAGACCCACCATGCATATCATGATGTGGGATACTTTTCGTGCCTAGTACAGGCTTCATAACCAGGACCATGCTACTTATGATGGTTTAGTGAATGCCATTCCTATTGAAATGCTTCATAAGGTTGGAATTCATGGAACCAAACCTTAGTGGAAAGACTGGAAGTGGTTTCTAGACACCCCTTTTAGGAACTACAAGCCTCAACTTGGCTATAGGTGGCTCTCACCACATTTTCCTATGATTTAGAGTTTTAACCAAAGGTGGATTCTTCAATCTCCCACTCATGTTTGGCGTAAAATATTTGCTGCCACTTGGTCTGCAAGTGTTGAGCTGAAGCTTGCCCATTTTTCTTAGTGTATTCTTTTCCAGGCTTTCCTGTGGGCTCTCGGCTAGTCCACCTGGGGGTGTAGGACCCTCATTGCCCTTTTTGTGGGAAAGTTGAGAATTTTAAGCATCTTTTCCAATTTTTTCCCAGTGATCAGTAGCTTTGGACTTGGATTCATGACTTTTTTAAGTCCTTTCAACCATAACCTTTTTCCTGGCATATGGTGTTGCTTGGAGATTCTCCTAGAATTCCTCCAAAATTCACCCAATTTTGGCACACTTTCAAGGTGGAAATTATTTTCAATATTTGGAAGGATAGAAATGATTGTATTTTTTCACATTCTCAAATGGATATTCATGTATCTTTATATGTTAAAGCTATGATTTTCTCTAATGTGCTTTTATATATTCAAGTGCAAGCAAATAAAGTTGCACTTGAGGTTGCTCACCTCCAGGTTCTCCTAGACCATTAGGGAAATTCCCCTTATACTATTGCTCAGGTCCCTACTTCACCCACCTCTTCCCATAGCCAGTTGCCCTCCAGGGGCTGACAATGGAGTGGCTCTGCGTGTCCCCATTCACAACCCCCACCTCGGCAAGATTCTCACACTCCTCAGTGACACCGCTCTCCTCCGTCATGGGCTACTCAGGGGTGGCCTTCTAGTAGTGCTTCGGGGAGTGGTGGTGGTGGTGGGTGGCCCTCTGATGATCTTCTTGCTTCTGGCTCTAGGTGGCTAGTTACTGGTAAAGCTTTCTTGCATATGGCGCTTGCAATCTCGCCCCGGCATGAGGACAAAGATAAAGAAAAAAAATATGTTGATGATGGTTGGGATCCTCCTCATGACATCACTCTAAACCTTGCTAATATATGGGGGAAAATTTTGGATGACAGAGACCCTCATGGCTCTACTGACACTACTCTGACCACTTAATGGACTTTTATCTTTGTTATTTTTTGGACTTTTGGGCTTAGCCCATGTACTCTGTTAATTTTCTGGGTGTGGCCCATGTGACTCTTGGGGTGTGCCTCTCTACCACCCACCTTTTTTTGTGAATATGTATCTTTATATTTGAATTAATATAGACAACTAATGTCAATGAGTTGGATGGGGGGAATGGCATAAAAAGATTGTGTTGATGATAGTTGACCTATTTCCTTTATTTTATTAGGAAATGTCATCCCCACAAAGAATTGACTTACAAACCTTAAGTGAGTCAACTCAATTAGGGAAGCTACTAATTTCCTTATGGTTGAGGACAAGGTATCAGCCTAAACAACACTCTTGGGAGAAAAAATAAAAATAGTAAATCACCACAATTATGCAAAATAACACTTGATTAATCAATTTAAAACATAGCACAAACATAAACAACAAAATTCCTATAGATCTATAAATTGAAGGAGGGTGTGTACCAATGACAAAAATGAGTTTTTGAGAGCTTATTTGGGACTCATTCACCCATGGGAGAATAGGTCTTTGTGCAAAAGTTTGACTCAACTTTCAAGATTCTTTGGTTTTAGTCTATTCAACTTATATTTGATCTAGGTTCAATGTTGGTTAGTCAAAAATAAAGTCTATAGGAGAGATTTTATGGATTTCCAAAAAATATGACAACATTTTGTAGTTTTACAACTTTGACATCTTCAATCCTTCTTCAACCTATAAAACTACACATTCACAAAGAGGAGAATTTTTTTTGGTGGATAAGGGTTTTCCTTGGTCAAACCCTTGTTTGGTAATTAAACCTTGAATTGAAATAATGAAACATGAAAAGAGTTATGAATGAAAAATACAATGTTACAACTCACCTAACCCTTGAATAAAACTTTGGAGGACTAAAATCTTGATCTTAATCTTGCATGAAATGGCTTCAATGAATGTGGATCTTGATACTTGAATCTTGACTAGAATCTTTGACTTTGATGTTTGAAACATACATCACAATGTTATCTCCAAAAAAATGCATGATTCATAAGACCTTGACATGATACTTAAGATC
The DNA here is from genome assembly GCA_007258455.2 of Sequoia sempervirens. NCBI lineage: Eukaryota > Viridiplantae > Streptophyta > Pinopsida > Cupressales > Cupressaceae > Sequoia > Sequoia sempervirens. The sequence goes on along the minus strand of VDFB02000015.1, from coordinate 222,382,095 downwards.
TTGATTGCTGCAATGAATTAATGATAAATCTTCCCTTGAATGAAATTGATTATAATCATTGCTCTTGTGAAAGTTCTCTCAATTGTTCTCTTGAAAATATAACACTATTGAATTTGACACCATTTTTCGACAGACGTTTGTTGGTCATTCTTTGTCGGAAAAGTGACGAAATGACGAAAATATTTTCATCACTATTTTTTCGTCAAAAGGCCAACGATGAATGAAACTTTGAAATAATGGTGCAGATTCATCGGTCGTCAGCATCATAAAATGACTCAGACTTTCATCAGAATATTGACAAAATCTTTGTGTATCCACTGACGAATTACACCAGAACTTCGTTGCCATTTCGATGAAATGGGCAAGGAGTAGCTTCAAAACAACACCAGATGTTCATCCCCATTTTGATGAAATGGTTAAGGAGTAGCATCAAAACAACACCAAAATTTTGTCAAAAGTGCAATGAAATGGGCAAGTAGTAGCATCAAAACAACACCAAGAGTTCATCAAAATTTTGACAAAATGGGCAAGGAGTAGCGTTGGAAGAACACTAAAAGTTTGTCAAAAGTGTGAAGAAATGGGCAAGTAGTAGTTTCGAAACAACACCAAAAGTTCATCAAAATTGCGACAAAATGGGAAAGGAGTTACGACGAAATCTTCATCGTAGCTATAGCAACTTCGTCGAACCTTTTCAGCAATTCATCAGTGGGTTTCATCAAAATTGTGGTGAAGCAATGCAATTTAAAAAAAAAAAATATTCGTGGAAATGTACAATCATGGAGACTGATGACTGATCATACATATAGACTACATATTGATTTGATGCTTCAGACAATGCATTTATTATATTGAAAAGTGCATTACCTTATTGAGCTTCTCTTTGTTTCGAGAATAGTTTAATATTCTGTACTTAATAGGGCCAACCACATGATGGTGGAAGCTCATTTTCACCCCCCCTCACATCACTCTCAATTCCCCATACCCAATCATATAACATTAATCATTCATTCATCCATTAATAACATATAACATTCATTCATTAACATATAACATTCATTAATTAACATAGTCACATTCATTTATTAACATATAATATTCATTCTTTCAATTTTTACATATTATCAAAAATATGGTTGTCATGATATGATTACAATCACTTTTTTTTGTTTCTTTTTTAAAGTTGTACATAAATCTAAAGTGGAGTATCATTTTCTAAATCAATATCTATCCCCCCTTTAGCTGTTCTGCCCTCTACTCATGATTTTAATGTATGCCTAGTCTTCTGCTCATGACGTGGACACTGCTACAAGGGGGGTCTATTACAATAAGAAAGAAATGTTAAACTGATATGTTTTATTATTATTGTTACAAGTATTTCATTAATTAAAAGAATATTAGAGTGGTTCTCTTTACCTGATGGGTCCACATCATGTTCATGAAATTCTTTTATAGACTCATGCTCAACATGTTGAACACCCTTTAAATCCTGATCTGTAGTTGAAACATGAAAGGTTACATTAATTAATACACCAATTGAAATTAAATATGTTTAAGAGAACATGAGGGTGGTCCTCTTTACTTGATGGAGCCACATCATGTTCCTGATATTCTCTAGCCTAATCATGCTCAACACGTTGATCACATTCTACATGATCTAAAGTTGGAACATGAAAGGTTGCATTAATTAATACACCAATTGCAATTAAATATGTTTAAAAGAACTTTAGAGTGGTCCTCTTTACCTAATGGGGCTACATCATATTCCTAATCTTCTCTAGTTTGATCATGATCAACATGTTGATCATATGCTCTAAAGTACCGGGATGCACACCATGACCTTCATCTGCACATTGTGCTCCACCCTCACTAGGTTGCATTACAATGTCATGTGCAGTATTATTAGTGCTTGAATGTTTAAAACAAATAGGCATGTAATTAATTTATCGTGGAATCTAATATTGAATAGATTGCACAAGTATTCAATTTTAAATTCAATTTTAAATAAACTTTATTGAGTTTATTTACCTGCATGTTGGATGCAATGGAAGATTGTGTTTTCTGAGTCAAGACTCTTAGGCTTTCAGCCATGGCTCCATAGCCTTGTTGGAAGGCAGTATTCAGGTCCTCTTCTATGGGAACTCTGTTGAATTCAGAGTCCTACATTTTTGCATATGATCACGAATTTTTCTTCTATGGTGTGATAAAACCAAAATTGTTTTCAATTTATTATAATTTGGATGCAATATTTCATTTATTGATACTTACAATTCATGCGACTAATTTCATATAACCACCAAAGCCAAGTTTGTGTTTCTCGTGCTTTTCTAGTCTTTTCTTTGTTGCCTTCAATGTGTTGGGAAGCCTATGAAAATTTTGAAATACGTTAGATTATGTTACATACCTTCCTTGGCCCGGTGGTGTCTTTCCTTTTTTCTTTTCAACCTTCTCCTTTCCATCGAACACCAGGTCCTTCCACTCCCTCTCTAGAATCATGGGGGGATGCTTGTACTTTTTGTTCTTCTCTAAATGTGACCTATATTGGTCCCTCGCATACTTTAGATAGGTACCAACTTTCTTAAGGACATTGGTTTAGTTGAATGTTTTATCACCGAATAGCACAACTAAACGGTTAATGAGCTCATATTTTAAATCTTGATTTTGGGCATTCCACCATGTACATATGGTGGGCCCGAAGAGCTCCAATGTAATATCACTTAGATGTTTATAAAAAACATTATTTCCTACAAAATGATCATGGGATCGATAGTCTAAAAAGAGTGATCAATAAGTAAATTTCAATTGGATTATATAGAATAATAGTTAAAACATTTTAAAGTACATGGGACCTTCTTTATCTTTATGGGAACAAAATCCTCAGTCACCAAAAGTGTGACTGGAACTGTTCCCGTACTAGTAATATGGGAAGATCCAAGAAATGTTGCTAAAACATCACCAGTACTAGTGGCCTTTGCATCCCCAAGTACATGTCCTGATGCATGTTCTCGTATGTGTTTGCTGCTAGAGGGTACATTAACGAATGCCTGCATGGTATGTGTTGTCGATATTTTAGATGACAATATAGGCATGAATGATGGGGTTAGATGATGTGATGTATGTGTAGGAAGATCAAGATGGACACTTATACCAACCCTTACTCCTTGGGTAGCACTTACAGTACCCTGATCATGGCCACGAGCATTATGAGGAAACAAATAACCCTGTAAAAACAACACATATTTTAGTTCATGACATAAAAGAGTACAAAATATAAAACCATGAATGAACTTATGTTATAATTAAAGATCTCATGACAACTTACTTGCAAGTTTTGTAATCTCTCAATCAATACTTTAACCTTCTCTCTTATCTCATATATTTTAGGCACTATGAACATCAACTTAGCCATTTCTTCATTGCATTTTTTTTGGAGCTTCTTTATCTATTGAGAGGGTTTGTTGAATAAGTGATCCCATCATCACAAAATATTAACTACACCTCACTATGGATGCTCTCCTCTACTGCTGGTGCCTTTCCCCGATCAGTCGACTGCAATAAGAATATTAAAAACATTATCAAAATTAACCCAAAAAACTTATGAAAAAACCATAATAATAAAACATTTTGCTCATATCTAATTTGTACAATTACAATGAGGTAAACCTATCGGGTAGAAGCACCCGAAGATACATTGCGATCTGTGCTCTAGGCCAGAGCCTTCTCCATATGATCAATGTCCCCTTGTGACAAAAATTAAATATAAAAAAACATTATCAAAATGAAACCAATAGACTTATGAAAAAAAACATAAGAATAAAATGGTATATTGGAGTCATTAATTGGAGGTTGGGTAAAATGGTACATAGTACGTACCACCTCCATAGTAATTGTGTTTGTAACTAAGTGATTCAAATTGTAATCAATTAGCAACTCTTCCTTTGTAGTTATTGATTTTATCGTACATATGAATACAGGGTTTCCCTTGTGTGCCTCAAATATGTGATTGGGTTGTTTTCTTGTTGACCCAGGTCATATACTATTTATAAACCCTGCAATACTCCCTGATGCTTTTGGCCTTCCATCAATGTACATAGCCACTCCTTTATTTTAATCCTTATCTTTTAGTTGTATATAATTTGCTGACAATACATACCTACACATACTTCATGTATATCAAACTAGTTGCATCCAATCTTTGTAACTATAACAGGGTCCAACATACTCCATCAATTCAGTAACTTTTTTGTAACATACCTTTATGTCGTCCATGCAAAATAGGACCAAACCATGTAATGATGATGGTGCTATGCGATATATCCTCTCATTAACACAAAAATTAGTGTTTATTGGAGGAAGTTCCTTGGGTACCCATTTCTTTCATAGATTTTTTTACCTCGAGGGAACCTCAACATCACCTATGCTCTCATCATCATAGGAACATGACCCCCCTTCAATAAGGAAAAATTCCATGCATTTACAAAATTTTCTTCTAATCTTTTGACCTCTAGTTGATCTTCATCTTTTAGACATACTACATGTCTCACTTTCCTCTTCTCTTCCTGAATTTCCCTCGCTCGAGGAAGACAGATCTGACAAATACCTATTTGGTGGTACCTGCACTTATAAGGATGTTGGATAAAGTTCTTTCATGGTGATGTGATCCCAAGGTGCCATTATGAGTAATCTATCATTTCATCACTAGAATTTCATAGGTTATAAGGTAATAAAGTCTTGATAGATTGCAAGCTATTGTTACTACCATCCAAATGTGTCCATCACAAATCAAATCTACTTAAAGTTTTAACTCCCAAACTTTGTAACAAGTGTTAAATATTACTATGGTCCACTAGTTACACAACCAAGGCCTCAAATGTATTCTCTAATTGTAATCAAAGGACTTTTGCTCTTCATTCAAGTAAATAAACTTGAAGGGAAACACCACCAAGTGGTTTATTGGACACCTACATGACTAAAAATAGCAACAAATTTACATTTAATTTCTATATGTCTAAGTGGTTGATGGGGAGGGAGTGTGTACTAGGCTTCGTTAATTCATCATAATTTTATGCTATGATAATAATTTTTTTTTAAGTCATATTAAATCTTCCTATGTCTAATTCCTAGGAGATTTTTGGTATGTTTTAAGGTAGGATGATTGATGAAAGAGCCCAAAGACTAGCCTTTCTCCATGGTATTTAGGTACACATAGTAACGGTCTTCTTTTATACAGTTGGACATGATTTAAAGAACTTAGCTATGAATTATTAATTTAACCTAAGGTTTTCTCATAATGCCATCATTGGAAAAGTATGATAAAAATTCTTATATTATGAAGAATTGACCTATGTACCTCTATTAATCACTATGAATTTTTGTAAGGATAAAATGAATAATTGCATAAGGTAGGAGAGAATCAACTTTGAGTTCTTCAAAGATTATATTCCTCTATTCATAATTTTTAAGGGTTGTGTGTGGAGGAGGCTATCACTACCAAGAAGGGAGGAGACCTTTCCATGTATTCTTTTATAATTTTCATTATTCTTATTTATTTTACATGTACATTTACAAATATACATACATATGCATTTACTGTTTTCATTTATTTCTCATGTAGTTTAATAGTTTGATCAATTTTATATTATATGTGTTGAGGACTTTAGAATTTCAATTACATTAATTTATGGATATGTTGTATCTATAACACTACAAAAGCATATGCTCTTTGCATTTACACTTGCATTTAGAAATACACATTTATATACATAGATATATATTTCTTTAATGATATATTGCATTTATTGTTCTAGGAGAGCATCCAGTAATTGCATTTACATTTACATTTAAAAATACATATACATACATATATATATATATGTATGTGTGTGTGTGTGTATGTTTATCATTTATATTCAATGTTCAAAAACAACCCACTAGGTCTGCACATAGATAAAAATTCATAAAATTAGATCTCCCATACATGTTTTGTTGAAACCTAGGCTTGAACCTCTCATTTCACATGCTTTTATTCACAAAACTATTGAGGACAACAAATATACCTTCTTTATTTCTTATCCCATGCCCTATTCATGCATCCTACAATTACAAAAGTATCCATGGGGCCTCTTACACAAGCTACAGTAATCACAAAAAGTGTAAGAGCCACTTTATATCATGTTTGGACTACAAAACCCTAAAAAATAGGGTAACTCAGATTATGATTTTTTGGTGAGCTATATGGATAGAATCATTAGCACTAGCTCATTCTTGGAGTCTTTTGAAAGAGAAGCGAATCAGGTGGCAGTTAAGTACAAACCTTATAGTGTCAAGGTGAATGAGGTGATCAATTTTGATTGGCCAACTGATGAAGAGTACTAGAAATGGGTAAATGTATATTTAACTGAGGAAGAGTTAAAAGGAGTAGGCTGCTAATGGTTGACAAATTAGCTATTACAGTTACAACACATTCTTTTCTTTTTTTTTGTGACAGTCTAGGCACAAAATTCTTGAAGTTTTTTGTTGCTGCATCAACCATTCTCAACGAGCACGATGAACAAGAAGATTCTCTAGGGAGATTGCTATTGTAAAAAAAATTTGGAATATCACAAGGTGGTCCAATTGGCTGGTGACACATGTGCTTTCTGGTCTGATGCTTGTTTTCTCCTTCTTTTTCTATAAGAATGATTTCAAGGCCAGAACTACAAGTTAGCAAGTTAGATATTTTTGGTCGAGTCTAGATGAAGTTGTAGAGAAAATTGTAAAGTTTGATGGTTTTAGGGAAAATGCAATTTAGGTTTTGAGTCATTTTGTAGTAGGTTTTGAATTCATGGGGATTTGATGTTTTATGACAGTACTGGCATTTGAATTGATATTATTAATTCAAACTCATGTCTCTCCATTGTACAAGCATATCTGAATTTTGAATAAAGTGATCAAGGGTTGTTTCGTTCATCTCACTGTTGTGGTGTGTATGATTCTTGTTTTAGGTTTAATTCAAGGAATTAATTAAAATTCTTGAATGGGATTGTAGGTGGATATGTTCTGTATAAGCTATTTTATTTTTTCTTTCTTATCTTATACTATTTTACGAGAATGGGAGTGCCAATGTACAAGAAGATCTTTGGAAACTAGGCATGAAAATTGAAGGTTAAAGAGAATGGGGGTACCAAACTTACAATACTCATTGCCCCTTGGTCATCGATTTTCCCTAGGTGCCCTCAACCTCATCCTTGACGCTGGTATTGACCTTGTTTTCACTCCTCCAAACTCTTCATCGGTGCTAATATTGACCTTTTTGTCACTCCTCTAAACTCTCGTCGGTGTTGGTATTGACCTTGCTTTAACTCCAAACTCTTCATCAGCGCTGGTATTGACCTTGTTTTCACTCCTCCAAACTCTTCCTTGGCACTCATATTGATTTTTTTTTCACTCCTCCAAACTCTTCGTCGGTGCTGGTATTGACCTTGTTTTAACTCCAAACTGTTCCTCAGCACTAGCATTGACCTTGTTTTCACTACTCCAAACTCTTCCTTGATGGTGGCATTGACCTTGTTTTCACTACTCCAAACACTTCCTTGGCATTGGCATTGACCTTTCACTTCTCCAATTTGACGAGCTACAAGCTGGTTTTGTTATCTTTTACAATATGTTAATTAAGTTCTAAATTTTGGCCCCATTTAGCTAGGTTTTAATATTCTACAATATAGTTAAGTATATAGTAGCTATTTTTTACATAATAAATAATATTATTATTCAGCTTATTATAATTATATATTATATTCTTTAACAAAATTATTATAATTAATAATTAATAATAAGTATATTTTTATATAATACAAAATATAATTAATATAATATATACTTAATATAATAGTAATATATATTAATATGAGAGGGAGAAACTAAATTTTGATTGGTTGTTTTATGTCAACAATCCAAGGATGGCATGTGTCCTTTGGGAGTTATGCTCAAGGTAGCATGCCATTTGATTAAAGATATGATAATTCTCCTTTAAGACCTCTTCAATGTACCCATTACACACTTAAGGAGACAAAGATAAATAGAGGGAAGAAAATATAGAGAGAGATGGAGGTAATGAAAAACATACAAATAGAAAGGGAGACAAAGAGATAGAGAGGGGTAGAGAGATAAGGATGAATAGATAGAGATATAGGGAGGGTGATTGATATATCTCTCCATGTCACTCTCTATATCTCTATATCTCCTACTATCTATGTCACTCCCGCCTCTTCCCCCCTCTATCTATTGAGCTATCTCTCGCTCTCCCCCCTTTCTCTCTCATTCACTTCATCTCTCCCTCCATCTTTCCTACTCTATATCTCTATCTCTATTTCTCTTTTTATCTCCCTCTCACTTCTCTCTCCCCCTCTCTATCTCCCTCTCTCTATCTCTCACCATCTCTTCCTCCCTATCCCCCTATCCATCGACTCTCTATCTCCACCTCTCTTTCTTTCTCTTCCCATATATCTCCACCTCTCTTTCTCTCCCCATATATTAGATAAGAATCTATGCAAGCATACAATAGTATATGTTGGTAAAACTATAATAGTGTTTTATTAAACTATAAGTAACACTTATCTTTATAATGTCAAGCCTTCTTATAAAAATAGTGTTTTATTAAACTATAAGTAGATTACTGTCACCACTCTTCATTCAACATGAAATGCCAAATGTAGCAATTGTTTTGTTTCTTTTGTCAAGTTTCATTAACCAAGCTATTTACTGGGTTGAATAAAGTTGCATTATGACCCTTCTCTTTAAAATAATTAGACAATATTAGCGAGAATAGGAAGGGGAGAAAACTAAACTCCTTCAAAATAGGGGTAGTTGTGGGTTTGTTGGTTTTCTTTGTATACTATATACTTAGTTCCTCTAGGGAAAATAAGTAACTTTAGATCATTTTCTTAGTTGTGTATCCTAACTAATATAGAGTAATCTTTTTCATTTTAATTGACTACTACATAATAGTTTGTGTTGAAAGAATTGTCTCAATTGTTTGTAGTTTTTAAATTTGAATACAAATAATATTTAATTTCATGCCAATATGCTTCTTTATAAAGATATTTGTTTGAAATAGTGCTTCATAACCCATCTAATCAAATCATAATTAACCTATCAAAAATGCAATAGGAATTTTCTAAAGAAAAGAACACTTGACCAAATCATAAGTGTATGGCATTCAAAGAAAGTAGTGATCCACCTTAGCAATAAAAACTACCTGATTTAGACCTAGGTATGTGCACGATCATGATGGGCCAAAAATTGGCAACATGAAAAAAGTAGCATTTTGAACTTGCCAAAAAATGCAAAAATCCCGAGTTGACTTTTTTTTTGGGTTGGTGATCAGTACATTGCTCCATAGCAATGCCCAAGCCAAAGTACTACAAATCAGATATATGATTTGTTTTGGATATCCAATTCATGTCTAATATGTAATTTGAAAAACATTTTAAAATGTAATATTTTGGTGCTATAAATCGGATATATGATTTTCTCACACATATACCCAAGAGTAATTAATAGGTTGAGGGTGGGAAAGAGAGAGAGGGAGGGAGAGAGAGAGATAGAGAGAGAGGGGGGATAGAGAGAGAGAGAGAGAGTGAGTGAGAGACAAAGAGAGGGAGGAAGAGATAATTAGGGGGGGAAGGGAGAGAGAGATAGAGAGAAGGGAAAGGGAGAGGAAAAATGAGAGAGAGAGAGGGGGAAAGGGAGAGGGGAAATGGAGGGCGGAGAGGGAGAGGGGAAGGGAGAGAGAGAAAGAGAGAGAGCCAGAGAGAGAGTTCATTAGGAGGGGGGAGGGAGAGGGAAAGAGTGTTGAGAATTAGAGGATAGAAAGGTTTAATGGTTTATGGTTGAGGGTTTAGGGATGAGAGTAGGAGGAGAGACTTGAGAGAGAGGAGAGTGGGAGAGATAAAGGAAGGGAGGGTTAATGGTAGAGGGTAGAGGGTTTAGGGTTTAGGGATGAGGGGTAGGAGGGAGAGACTTGAGAGAGAGAGAGAGAGGGAGGGAGTGGGAGAGAGATAAAGGAAGGGAGGGTTAAGGGTAAAGGGTAGAGGTTTTAAGCATTAATGGTTTAGGGTTAAGGGGAGAGAGATAGAGGGAGTGAATGAGTAGAGAGAGACCTAAGAGAGGGATAGGGGGTAGGAGGGAGACATGGTTAAGGGTAGATGATAGAGGGTTTAAGAGTTTAGGGTTAAGGGTTTTGGGTTTTGGGTAGAGGGGAGAGAGATAGAGGAATTCGGTGAGAGAGAGAGAGGGAGGGGTGGGAGAGAGATAGAGAGTAGAGGGCTAACGGTAAAGGGTAGAAGGTAGAGGGTTAAGGGTGGAGGGGAGGGAGATAAGAGAGAGAGCGAGAGAGCGAGAGAGAGAGAGAGCAAGCAAGAGACAAAGAGAGGGGGAGAGAGAATTATGAGGGGGAAGGGAGAGAGAGAGATAGAGATAGAGGGGGAAAGGGAGAGGGAAAATGAGAGAGGGGGGGAAAGGGAGAGAGAGATATATAGAGAAAGAATTAGGACGGGGAAGGGAGAGGAGAAGAGGGGAAGAAGGGGAGAGGTAGAGAGAGAGAGAGAATTAGGAGGGGGCAGGGAGAGTGGAAGAGTGTTGAGTGTAGAGGATAGAAGGTGTAAGGGTTAGCAGAGAGAGAGAGGGAGGGGAGTGGGAGAGAGAGATAAAGTAAGGAGGTTAAAAGGGTGGGGTGGGGTTTAAGGATTAGGGTTTAGGGTTTATGGTTTAGGGTTTGGGATGAGGGTGAGAGGGAGAGAGACTTTGAGAGAGAGAGAGAGAGGGAGGAGTGGGAGAGAGATAAAAGGAAGGGAGGGTTAAGGGTAGAGAAGTTAGAGGTTTTAAGGGTTAAGGGTTAAGGGTTTAGGGTTAAGGGGAGAGAGATAGAGAGTGAGTGAGTGAGAGAGAGAACCTAAGGAGGAGAGGGGGTAGGAGGGAGAGAGGGTTAAAAGAGGGGTAGAGAGTAGAGGGTTTAGGGTTTAGGGTTAAGGTTAAGGTTAAAGGTTAAGGGTTTAGGGTTATGGGTAGGGAGAGAGATAAGAGTTTGAGTGAGAGAGAGGGAGGGAGTGGGAGAGATGAGAGAGTAGAGGTTAAAAGGGTAAAGCATAGAAGGTAGAAAGTCAAAGGGTGGAGGGAGGGAGATAAGAGTGAGTGATTGAGTGAGAGAGAGAGCGGAGAGAGAGGGAGAGGGAGTAGGAGGGTGAGAATTTAGGGAGAAAGGGAGAGAGGGAGGGAGTGGGAGAGAGATAAGGGGTAGAGGGTTAAATGTAGAGGGTAGAGGGTTTAAAGTTTAAGGGTTAAAGATTTAAGGTGTAGGGTAGAGGGGAGAGAGACAGAGGGAGTGAGAGAGAGAGAGGGTGGGAGAGAGATAGGGGAAGAGGGGGTAGGAGGGAGAGACTTGAGAGAGAGAGGGTAGATGGTTTAAGGGTTTGGGGTTTAAGGGTTAAGGGTTAATGGTTTAGGGTTTAGGGTTATGGGTAGTTATGGAACTTCAAAGTTTTGTTTTTTGTGTTTTATTTTATCCTACCTTGTGTCTCTGGTCATCTATGGTGTTTGGGAAAATCCTAAGGATGGGGTTTTACCTTCATCTTCATGTAAAACCCTAGTGTTCATATTACACCTTGGATGGGAACTATTTGGCCGTTACTTTTTAGGAAGGCTTTAAAATGACTTAATCCCCATTGCTTCATACATATAGGATGGGCCCCCTTTTGTTTTATTGTTTTATTTCCTTTGCCTGACTTTATTTTTCCTAAGTATTTTTTTGGTATGTTGTTCCCTCGTTAAAACAACTTATGTCATTGTTTGGCGTCGACCTAGTGATGTCCCCTTATTCCATTAGGGGAGAGGTCCTAGTAGTCATGTAGGCTAAATTTTTCACCATGTAGCAATTCACTAGAATATCATTGAACCTTCATTTTTTTTTTGAAATGTAGACTGGTCTCTTATTTATCTATAACTAAGGTTTGGAGGCATGACTCATCATGCAACTCACCACATCATAAGATCTTTTGAGAAGTGTCTAAAATTTGACTTTTTAAAGGTTCGACCAAAACTTAATCATGGAACCCCCAATAGTTGAACCAAAAAAATATCATTTGTTGCTTGTAGAATATGATATTTTTATTTAAATTAAAATTAATATACAACCTAAGTGGACCAAATTTACTTATTGATAACCATAAATATTTGATATCTCTACCTTTTATATTCAACACATGTGAACTAATAATTGAACACAAAAAATCTATTTTTTGTTATAAAAACAACACATAATGATTTAAAATACAACTTATATTGAACAAAAATGGACCAATAGTTGAACACTAAAACGTTTTGAAAATCCTTCACATTTAATGAGAAAATACATGTTATTTATTGTGCTCACCTTTTATATTTGTGATAGGACAAACTATTAATATAAAATTATCTAATGCTTGTACTAATGGAACTTCAAATTTTGTTCCTAATGTTTCACTCATGCCCTGCCTTATGTCACTGGTCTTTCATGGTGTTGGAAAATTTCTTAGGGCTGGGTTTTTAGCTTTGTCTTCATCTTAAACCCTTGTGTTTAGCTAATGCCTTTGGTCGGGATCTATTTCATCGTTACCTTTTTGAAGGGTTTAAAAAACATCTTATGCCCCATCATTCTATCTAGGCCTGGTCCCTTTGGTCTTAATATTTTATTTCCTCCACGGGTTTTATTTTCCTAAGTCTTGGTTGGCCTTGTGCTGAATGGTTTAAAAAAAAAATTGTCATTGTTTTCCATCTGCCTAGTAATGTCCCCTTGCCCTTTAATGAATGTTTTATTTTTCAGAAGGATGAAATTCATACTGTCGTCGATCAAAATACCTTCAATATCAACAGTTGCCTACCATCCCGTGATCAGGAATTATAGGATGGCGATATCATGGGCTGGTGACATGTGTCCCATTTGGGGGATCAAATTTTTGTGATTGTTCATCAATTGTCCTTTGATATGATTCGTTCCCCGCCATCTCGCGATGGTGCTTTGGTTGATTGCAAAATCACGGGTGGGTGCCATGTGGACTATACAAGGTGGGGCTCGAGGAAATTTTTGTGTGATATATTTTAAATATTCATTTCTTCCAAAGAAAAATATTTAAAATGAAATATTTGACCATCGATCAAAATGCCTTCAAGATCAATGGTTGCCCGCCATCCCATGATCGGGAATTGTAGGATGGTGATATCGCAGATGGTTGACATGTGTCTCATCTGGGGGATCAAATTTGTACGACTGTTCACCAACTGTCCTTTGATTTGAGTCATTCCCCGCCATCCCGCGATGGTGCTTTAGTTGATTGCAAAATCACGGGCGAGTGCCACGTTGACTATACAAGGTGGGGCTCGAGGAAATTTTTGTGCGATATATTTTAAATGTTTCATTACTTCTAAAGAAAATCATTTAAAATGAAATATTTGACAAGGCCGGGGAGAAATTCATTAAAAATGAGAAAAAGTAGTGAAATTCATTAAAAATGAGGAAAATCAGAGAAATTAGGGAAACTAGTCAAGTCAGGAGCAGGCTACACAACATACAAAATGGTATGTCCATCCATGGCCTGCTAACAACCTTCCTTTTGTATAGAAAATAACCTAATTCGTAACCCTCACATTTTTTATTTTCGATCCCACATATAATGGTTAAACTTTTATATATGTTTTGGGTATGTGCAAGATCATCATGGAAAAAACAAGCCCTTAAGTGGCAAAAAATTTAGAAAAATCAGAGTTAGGCAACTTGACATAAAAATGTGAATATGTTATCTATATTATTTCAAAAATATGTATGAATATAATTTGTAGAAAATTTAATGTAGTTTCTAAACTACTAGGTTTATTTAAAAAAAAGAAAAATCTATTTGGTGAAAATTTGAAATTTCAATGCAGTAGTACTTAAATTTTAGGGAAAAAATAAGTAGGTGTCTGTCTGACCACCCTAACCACAATAAAATGATAATATTTTTTATAAGATTTTAGATATAAGAGAGGAATCATGTCCCAATGTCATGCATATTTTTTCATAATTTTTTTCCAAGTAAATAATTAATTATGAATTTTTTATTACAGCTTTTAAAAAATAAAAAATTTCATATGTCTAACCACCTTAACTTGGTCAAAACTTTATGAAATTCATTTTTTTTTCAATCCTATAGTATACGAAGCATAGAATGTGACGCATGTTTTGGATTAAAAAAATGTGATACCATTTGAAATCTATAGATGTTTTTAAATCAACCTATCAATCAAGACTTTACTTGTAATTCAAATAGAAAATAAATAATAATTATTTATTAAATTCAAAGTAAAGAATTATTTATATTGGTGAAAAGCTGAGAATCTCCTTTAAAAACCATTTTTGTTTCATCAATTTTGGGTAAAAAAAGTCGTCAGCCACATACCCTACAAAAACCCATCATATCGCCACTTTTTGGCCCATCATGATCTTGCACATACCCTTTTATTTAATATATTTATAAAATATTTATAATATAAAATATTTTTTAATATATTAATCAAATATATTTAAACTCTTTAATATTTTTTATTAGTGATTTTAATCGCATATTAAAAAAAAATCATATTTTGATAGTTGAATACATTCAAAATATTTGTAATATATTTGTAATTTAAAAAATATATTGTTTAATTTTTAAAATATATATATTTTTTTTCAAAAATATATTTTTTATTTTTGTTAAAATATATTATACATGCAAAATTACATAATCAATAATAGATAATAGATTTTGGTGAATATATCTAGATATGTTAATATGCTTGAAAAACTAATTTTAATTGAAAAACTTAATAACATCATTAATAGGTAAGTTTTTAATTATAAAAATTTAACATTAGAATTATTTAACATTTGAAATAGAAAATTTAAATATTATATTATAATAACTTTTATAATTTACTTATATAGTATTTTGGATAATAGAAACAATTTTGATTGATTTAATATTTTCTAAGTTCATTATTGAATTTAGATCTTATAAATATAATTATATATCTTTAATCAATATTATAATTTAAAAATAATAATCAATATTGAACATCTTAGATTTTAGTATAACTTAAATATAAAAAATTTAATGTATAAGTTTATAAAATATAATATATATTTTTTCAAAATAAAGATTTAAAGATTATTATATATGTATATTTAAAGATCCATAGAATTATCTTTTTAACTATGAAATTAATATGATTAATTTTATTTATAATTTTATGTTATCTTATCTTTTTAACAATTTTTTGGTATCCTACCCCAATCTAAATCCCAAACCTACTATTAACCCCAATATTAAGCCCAACAATTTAGCCCTAAGTGAAAACTTATCCTAATTGAACCTTAACCCTAATTTAGCCCAAACCCTAACCTTAACCCTAACCCTAATTAAACTCTAGCCCTGATTGAAATCTTACCCTAATTAAACTCTAGCCCTAATTGAACCCCAACCCTTACCTAAACCCTATTTGTTCCTAACCCTAGTATCTCACAAATAGAGGATCGAGACCTTTCCAACTCTGGTAAACCTTATTGGATAGTGATAAAAGCTACCTTATCTTTCATTAAGGTAGAAAAATTTTGTTATACAACATGCCTCTTTAAAATTGGAGATAGGCACTGCAAAAAGAAGGTAAACAATAATGAAAATGGTTAGTGGTATTGTGGAAGATTTGATAAAAATTTCCCTAAATGTGATTATAAATATATAGTTCAATTCAAAGTGCAAGACCATACTTCATTCACTTGGATTACAACTTTGAAAAAGTGGCAGAAGAAATTATGGGTGTAACAACAAAAGAATTGAACATTTTGAAGCATGAAAAACAAGATGATGTTAAGTTTTCACACATTATACAAAAGGTCCTTTTCAACAGATACATATTTAAACTTCAAGCGAAAAAAGAGACTTATAATAATGAACAAAAGATTAAATGCATAGTCATAAAAACAATAAAGTTTGATTATTCATCTGAGAGAAAACTTATAGGTTTCATAACATTCAAATGTTTGAATGTATATAATGTTAACAATGTATTCAAACATTTGAAAAAAAAAATATTGGATATATCTAATTTAGTTAATGTCATTTTGTCATGATATACTTCTTTGATGTTGTCAATACTAACTCTAATGATTGATGAACATTTCTACTTTTAAATTTATTGTTCTTGGTTGATTTTTCTTATAGACAAGTTGGAATGATTTAAAATTTGAATGTGTACCCTTATATATGGGAATTGAGATAAACAATGACACAAACAATAATGAAATCAAATTGATTGCTTTCCAAATTCATATTCATGAAAATGTAAGCATTTTTTCAAGTCAATAGGCATCTTGATAAAGTGTAATACCCCTCTGTTTTGTGTTTTGGCTAGTAGTGTGACCTTGTTTGCTTTGATGTGCCTTTTGGTTATTGAGATGCTATATCATGTGTGTTCGTTTTGATCGATAATTATAGAGCGATAGTTTATTGGTGTGATGTGATGGTATTTTATTCTGACGTTATCATTAAGGCATGCTTTGGATTAGCTTAGCAAATATTTGAAAGTAACGATGCTTTATGCTTTTGGGTATATTATTGATGTTAGATTCATCAGTTAGTAATACTGTATTGGTGAAGGGGACGATGATTACATCACTCGCATGCAAGCGCCTGTGATTCTGTGATTTCCCCTTCATGGTGTGTCTACTATGTTATATGCATGTTCAACACTCATTTTGTTTGCAGGACTGCAGGTACAGGACATCGACTCCACCTGGTTTCACAGGTCTGAGCGTGTCAATTGACCAACGGTAATTGATTGGGAGATAGTAGCTAGGTTTTCGTGCCAAGTCATCACCCTGGTCATAGTGTGTCGTCAGTTGGTGTCTGGTATGTTGTTAAGTCTTGTCATCTTTGAAGTTTTGATATGTTGTTTTCGATGGGAATTTTATGCGAAAATCAATGTTTAAAAAGGTTTAAATGATTAGTTATGAATTTTAGATTAAAGTGGTTAAAAGCTTTAATTTAATTTAATTCATTTAATTTAAATTCTTGTGGTGAAATAATTTAATTTTTGGTGGTTAAATTTATTATATTATTTAAATAAACTAAATAACTAAATGTTATTTTATGAGCAAATAAATAAATAAACTAAATCTATTTTGTTGGAAATAGATTAAACAATTAAATTCATTTGGAAATTCAAGTTTTTTTTTTTTTTAAAGATTAAAGTTACTTTGAAAAGTGCCTATGTAAAATAAATTTAAAGTTATTTGAAAATTCAATTTTGTTTTAAGATACTAAAAAATCAAAATATTTCAATGAGATATTTTAGAACAGTTGACTTAATTTGGGGAAAGATATATATTTTCTTTTTGGGTTTATTTTCAAGGGTGTGGGGAGATTTGGCTGCAAAAAAAGAAGGAAAGAGGGTTTTTGTTTTCTTTTTTGGATTGAATATGGGATTTAGAGGTGGAGACTTGGAAGGAGATCTGGAGTGTTGCACTGGCAAGAAGCTCAGCAGCAGATTGATTCTTCAATCTTCAAGATCACAGGTTCTTTTCTGTTTATTTGTTTTGAGAATTAGATTTTCAATTTTGAAAAAAACTTGTGTGTAAACAAAATTGAAAACCTTTGTGGAGATCATGGACAAAGAAAACAACAGGAAAAAAATTCAAACAATAGAGATAGAAAGAAAACAAATGAAAATCTTGAAACCCTTATGTATAAATTTGAAATTTAGAAATTGTGTTTGAAAATTTCTTGCTGTGAATTTTGTTTTTGTAGAAAAATTGCTCAGTTTGACTAAAAAATGAGAAATTTGTATATATATATATATACTGTATATGCTTGTGCCAGAAGAACAATCTCTGTGGTAAATTCATTTTAAAACTTTTTGAGACTTCTGGAAAATTTGTCATAAGTCAAATAGGGGAATCTGTTTTGTTGTTGTTGAAGTTTTAATTTAATTATTAAATTTTAATTTATTTATGTTTGGAGGGGTGGGGATTTTACCTCCATAGTCGCCCCAGCCATGGGAGGTGCTACCTGTGGAGGCATTGCTAGTGCTGCCTCCATAGGCAGCAACCCCCATTGCTGGGAGTGGCTGCTAAGCAGCCGTAGGCCCCTGCGTGGGGTTTCAAAAAGAGTAAAAAAAATAAACTTTTGTTTTTTTTTATGTATATTGTTATTTAATATTATATATATTGCATATATAATATATATATTATATATGATATTAAATTATTATATATATAAATATATATATATTTTTAACATGTGTTTAATTTTATTATTAATTAAATAAATTTAATATATTAGTATATATATTTTAAATATTTGGAGTTGGAAATTACATGGAAGAATTTAGATGGATATATTTAAATAATAATTATATATTTAAATATATATATAAATTGGTATATACATTAAGTATATCCTTTTATATATATATTTAATATATATTTATATTTAAGTATAAATTATTTTAAGATGATTATTTCATTATCGTAATTGAAATGAAAAATTATTTTTTGTGATAAAATGATTTATTTAAAAGATTGATTTTGATCATTATGTATAATTGAGAATATGGAATGAACTTATTAGTTTAATATTCCTTGAGTTGCGAATTAAATCTGATTGACTTCTAAGTATGCACAAATAGTATTAATTATTTTACTGATTACTTGCACTATCCCATCACTTTGCTTGGATTTAGGAAATCCTAACCATAGTTATTTAGTTACCTGAAATGCTTCCTAAGTGTTGTCTAAAGCTAAAGCTTTTATATTAAATTTAATTAGTGGGAATTGGAATTCCTTAAATAATATTTATTTCTATCAGGTTTGAATAACGAATAATATTTTAGTATTATGGAACACGTGAAAATTAATTAGTATAATTGTGTTTTAGTTGGAAGGCGTATGCAAGTTTCAATTTTAGAATTAGTACTATTGTGCTTTGAGAATTAAGATTAGTGCAATGATTAAATATTGGTTAAGGGTTAGGGATTGTAATTGAAACGAATATGGTTAATGTGTTTACAACGACTTGTTGATTTAATGGAATCTTGAAGTTCTTGTAACTGATTTGTTAAATGTGAGGATTGTGTACGTAGTTAAGTTATATGGATTCTAATTAGGAGAAAAATTGATTATATTTAATATGTGTAAAGAAAGGAGTTATTTTATTATGATGTTATTTGATGTAGGAGCATCCAGTGGTGTAAGGGCAATCTTGCATCACCCAAAAATAGTTAAATTTTAATTTTCTCAATTTTTAGTTTTTTACATTTTTGGATACCCTTTTTGTCATAATGAAATTCCTAATTTACGATTTTTATTTTCTGTTCCTGGGTTGAAAGATATTGCAGTTTTAATTTCCTAGATTTGCACCTGAAAATCTTCTGAGTTAGATTTGAGGCACTTAGAGTTCCCAGAATGGACCTGAAACTTGTTGAAATTTGTGTAGTGGATTTTGAGTGCATTATTGGCTTAGAGACCTTTCCAATGGTTCAAACGGTTCATGAATCGAAGTCTTGGATCAAAAGTTATGGCCCCGGGAAGTTGGCGCACTTTCTAGAAGATACAATTGCAAATGCTCTTTTGAAATTCGAACTTCATGTTGTAAATTTTTGGCGCCAAACCACCTAAACTCAAATTTGAATGTTGTTTTGGCTCCAAAATAATGAGGAGCTCTATTTATGGGCGGGTTTCTAATTTTTGGGGTAACTTTTTGGGGACAAGCTCGCATATTGCGAAAGGGTTATTCTGTAGCTTTCTGTAACTTGCATGTGTTGTAGAACTTGGGGATTTGAGATCCTTTGCATGTAAGAAGCTCCATTTTCTAAATAATAAAATTATTTTTCTTGTTTGTGGGTTATTTTCTATGTCTCGGACTGTGCTCTCATCAAGTGGTATTAGAGCGGGTTTTTTTGAGCATGTGGACAAATCACCGATCATGAGGCAGTTCACACCAGGACTGTGGTTGTGGGTAGAGGTCAAGAAAGATTCCTCCAAGAGTGATTCCTGGTAGGCATGGTGGTGGTAGATGTGGTCGAGGTGGAAGAAATGTTGGTGGAAGAGATGTGCTGGCAGTCCTCTAGAGACAAATTGATGCGTTACAAGAGCAGTTGAAAAGAGGGTTAAACTCGAGGGAGGAAAGTGAGGATGAAGGAGAGGAAGAAGGTTCAGATGTAGAAGAGGAAGAAGAAGAAATTGATCAAGACCAAATGTGGCTAATAAGGGCCATTTCAAAGATGGGGAAAAGACCCAAAGTAAAAATCCCTAGTTATTCCAAAAGTATAAACCTAGAAGAGTTGATCGACTGGATCAACGAGCTAGAAGAATATTTTGAGTATGAGGAAATAGAGGACCCATATCGGGTTAAGTTTGAAAAAATGAAGTTGAAGGGCCATGCCAGTATTTGGTGGAAAGAGGTCCAGTTGGAAAGAAATCAAAGAGGAAAAGGAAAGATCACCAGATGGGATCGCATGGTAGAGAAACTGAAGAAGCAGTTCATACCAGTGGACTACGAGTTAGATCTGTTGAAGAAATTGCAAGGTTTGAAACAAGGAAGCAGATCTGTGAAAGATTATACTGAAGATTTTCACAAGATAATCATCAGAACGGGTCACACAAAGGCCAATAAGGAGAAGGTAGCCCGATATCTTAATGGGTTATGACCAAGCATTCAGGAGGAGTTAAGCTTAGTCAGAATGACCACCATTGAGGATGTGTATCATTTTTCTCTAAAGGTGGAAGAGAAGCTGAACAAAAGATTTGATGGCAAGCAAAAAGGATGAGGAGGTCAAAATGGAAGGGGCAATGGAAGACCTTCAGGAAGCCAAAATGATGATGAAAAGAAAAGTGAAGATTTGGGTACCAATTGAAGCCAAAGGAATGATAACTTCTACCGCCCTCGTGATCAAAATAGTGGTGATCAAAGAGGTAGAGGACGAGGGATATATGGACAATGATTTGGAAGAGGTGGTTTCAGAGGAACGTGTTTCTAGTGTGGTGAAGAAGGGCATCGAGCCTATGAATATCCACAACACCAAGGAAGGGCAAACAAAAGGCCAGTCATGAAAGGGTTGCACATGTAGATGAGGAGGCTCAATCTGAACATTCAAATGATGCTAAAAGGGGAGAAGCCCTAGTGATTAGGAGATCCCTAGTGACTAAGGAAAAGGAACCAAAATAGAGGAAGAATCTGTTTCACACAAGGTGTAAGTGTGAAGGAAAATGTTGTGATGTCATTATTGACGGTGGGAGCACTGATAATCTGGTGTTAGAGGAGATGGTCACAAAGTTGAAGCTGAAGAGGGAAAGGTACCCACATCCATACCGGATTGCCTGGTTGCAGAAAGACCACAAAGCTTTGGTCAATGAGCAGTGCCTAGTAAAGTTCAAGATCAGGAGCTGCCATGATGAGGTACTCTGTGATATCATCCCCATGGATGCATGTCACATGTTGTTGGGGAGGCCGTGGCAGTTCGATAGGCGAGCTATACATGATGGCCATGCAAACACTTATTCCTTGACAAATGATGGGGTTTGTCACAAGTTGAAACTTCTGAAGGAGACCAAAGAAAAGGTATGCAATAGTGCTAGAATTTGTTATGTAGATGGAAGAAAATTTTTAGAAGGTATGAAGCATGAGTGTGTGTTATGCATTGATTCCTAGAGTGAATAAGGAGGATAGTGAGAAGGTTCCAGAAGAAATTTATGGGATGTTGGATGAGTTTTAGGATATTGTTTCTGATAATGTACCTGAGGGTTTACCACTAATAAGGAAGATCAGTCATCAAATTACTTGATTCCTGGAGCCAGTTTGCCAAATAAGGCAGCTCATAGAATGACTCTAGCAGAAAATGAGGAGTTGAACAGACAAGTTCAAGAGTTTTTGAGAAAGGGTTTGATATGGGAGAGTCTGAGTCCATGTGCAGTACTTGCAGTACTAGCACCAAAGAAGGATGGGGAGTGGAGGATGTGTATAGATTCCTGCGCCATAAACAAGATAATAATCAAGTACAGATTTCCCCTGCCAAGAATGGATGACCTGATGGACTATTTGAGTGGAGCTCAGTACTTCACAAAGATTGATCTGAAGAGTGGATATCACCAGATCCGGATTCGAGAGGGAGATGAATGGAGGACTACCTTCAAGACCAAAGAGGGCCTATACGAGTGGTTAGTCATGCCTTTTTGGCTAGCCAATGCAACAAGAACATTCATGCGGCTCATGAACAAGGTACTAAAAGAATTTTTGGGAAGTTTTGTTATTGTGTATTTAGATGATATTTTAATTTTCAGTAAGATATTGGATGAGCATCTAATGCATATTTGGAGAACCTTTGAGAAGTTAAGAGAAGAGAAACTATTGATTAATCTGAAGAAGTGTAATTTTGTGAAGAGGGAGTTAGTATACTTGGGGTTTGTTGTCTTAGCAGAAGGTCTCAAGATGGACCCAGAGAAGGTGAAGGCTATTTTGGAATGGCCTACCCCAAGAACTGCTACCAAGGTGAAATCTTTCCATGGTTTGGATAGTTTTTATAGAAAGTTCATTAGAAACTTCAGTAGTATTTGTGGACCCCTGACTGAAACAATGAGAGAGGATAGAAAAGAATTCAAGTGGAGCACTGGAGTGGAAAAAAGTTTTGAACTGTTAAAGCAGAAAGTGACAGGGCAACCTGTTCTAGCCCTCCCAAATTTCAACAAGGTGTTTCAGGTGGATTGTGATGCCAGTGATTGTGCCACTAGAGCAGTGTTGAGCCAAAAAGGTAAGCCCATGGCCTATTTCAGTGAAAAGTTAAATGATGCCAAGAGAAAGTATTATGTATATGATCAAGAATTTTATGCAATACTTCAAGCATTAAAGAAATGGAGACATTATTTGTTACCGAAGGAATTTGTTCTATATACTGATCATCAAGCCTTGCAGTACATAAATAGTCAAGGAAAATTAAATCAGAGGCATATGAAATGGGTAGAGTTTTTGTAGAGTTATACCTTTTTTTTTGAAACATAGGAGTGGGAAGTCAAATAGGGTTGCAGACGCCTTAAGTAGGAGGCATACATTGATGACAAAGAAGCAGATTGAAGTGGTTGGGTTCAATGAACTCAAGACACTGTATGTAGAAGATCCTAATTTTGTAGAGGCTTGGAAAGCTTGCAAGCAACTTGTTACAGTGGACAAGACAAGGTGGTTGGATTTCATAATCTAGGATGGCATATTATTTAAGGGAAGTCAATTGTGTATCCCGAAGAGTTCCATGAGGGAGAACCTGATAAAGGAGAAGCATAGTGGAGGAATGGTAGGACATTTTGGTTGGGATAAGACCATTTCCATTATTAGTGAGCATTATTATTGGCCTCAATTGTCGCAGGATGTGAAGAAGTTTGTACAAAGCTG
The DNA here is from genome assembly GCA_007258455.2 of Sequoia sempervirens. Taxonomy (NCBI): domain Eukaryota; kingdom Viridiplantae; phylum Streptophyta; class Pinopsida; order Cupressales; family Cupressaceae; genus Sequoia; species Sequoia sempervirens. Next base: position 222,358,639 of record VDFB02000015.1, on the reverse strand, counting down.
TAGGGTATGTCAGATGGCTAAAAGAGTGAGCCAGAATATAGGCTTATATCAGCCCTTACCTGTACCAGAGAGGTCGTGGGAGGATATAAGTATGAAATTTTTTCTTGGTTTGCCAAGGACACAACGAGGGAATGATTCAGTCTTTGTGGTGGTTGATAGGTTTTTGAAGATGGCACATTTCATTCCATGTCAGAAGACCCATGATGCAGTCCACATTGCTGACTTGTTCTTCAAAGAGGTGGTGAGGCTACATGGTCTGCCAAAGAGTATTGTTTTAGATCATGACACCAAATTTGTGGGGTACTTTTGGAGGACCTTGTGGAAGAAGCTAAAGACAGAGTTGAAATTTAGTTCTACACACCATCCACAAACAAATGGGTAGACAGACGTTGTTAACAGGAGTCTGGGTAACCTACTAAGATGTTTGGTAGGAGATAAACCCAAGGGATGGGACTTGATCTTACCCCAGGCAAAATTTTCTTACAACAATTTTGTCAATAGAAGCACTGGCAGATCACCATTCTAGATTGTGTATGGAGGTAGCCCCAAAATAGCTCCAGAATTGAGGAAGATGGACCAAGAGAAAGAAACTAAGTGTTGAAGTTGAATATTTTGTAGAACACATCAAGGATATACATGAGAAGGTAAGAGAACATATTAACAAGATGAATATGTAGTATAAGGCTAAGGTAGATTAGAAGAGGAGGTATAAAGAGTTTCAGATTGGTGATGAAGTGATGGTCCACTTGAGGAAAGAAAAGTTTCCAGTGGGAACATATAACAAATTGAAGATGAAGTTCGGTCCCTGTAAAATTTTGAAGAGGCATGATTCAAGGAATGCATATGAGGTAGAGTTGACAGAGTAACATGAAGGTGGCACAGAGGAAGTACCAATGATGGAACAGTGTGGGATTCCAGCACCTACTTCAGAAAAGGAGGAGATTGAAGAAATCCTAGATAGTCGTGTGGGAAGGAGTACTAGGAATAGGTAGTATGATGAATATCTAGTGAAATGGAAATGAAGGCCTGTTGAAGATTCATCTTGGTTGCCTAAGGCAAAGGTTGACCATTTTGGTTTTCCTCCACCATCTGAGACGTGACAGGGTCACTTCTCAAATTACCCTGGGCATCTGATGCAGGAGCATCCAGTGGTGTAAAGGCAATCTTGCATCACCCAAAAATAGTTAAATTTTGATTTTCTCATTTTTTAGATGTTTTTACATTTTTGGATACCCTTTTTGTCATAATGAAATTCCCAATTTATGGTTATTATTTTTTGTTCCTGGGTTGAAAGATATTGTAGTTTTAGTTTCCCAGATTTGCACCTGAAAATTTTTTGAGTTAGATTTGAGGCACTTAGAGTTCTCGGGATGGCCCTGAAATTTTCCCAAATTGGTGTGGTGGGTTTTGAGCATGTTATTGACTTTGATACCTTTCCAATGGTTCAAACGGTCCATGAATCAGAGTCCTAGATCAAAAGTTATGGCCCCGGGAAGTTGGCCCACTTTCTAGAAGATACAATTGCAAATGCTCTTTTAAAATTTGAACTTCATGTTGTAAATTTTCAGCACCAAACCACCTAAACTCAAATTTGAATGTTTTTTTGGCTCCAAACTAATGAGGAGATCTATTTATGGGCAGGTTTCTAATTTTTGGGGTTACTTTTTGGAGACAAGCTCGCATATTGTGAAAGGGTTATTCTATAGCTATCTGTAACTTGCATGTGTTGTAGAACTTGGGGATTTGAGATCCTCTACATGTAAGAAGCTCCATTTTCTAAATAATAAAATTATTCTCTTGTTTGTGGGTTATTTTCTGTGTCTCAAGCTGTACCCTCATCATTATTATAATGGGTAGAATGTTATTTAAAAGTTCTTATATTCTATTGCCTTAAATGATGAATAGGGAATGATGGTTGCTTTCTATACTACAAGGAATAGATAACGTTCATGAAAAATTTTAATGTCTAGAATGTATATGTATAGTTAAAATATTTAGTGTATGATGTATTTATGTACTTGGGTTCCTATTTTATGAGAAAGATTTTTGTTTCAAAATACATTATTAGTTATTTAAAGAATGTGTATTTATATCATTGTTGGTTTAAGCAGATTCATATTGGTATTGTATGGGCAATATTGTTATGATTGTAAATTTTTGAGTGTACCTAGGTAGTGCTAATTTTTGCTTCCAGAAGCTAGGGAACTCTTTAATTGAGTTGTTTGTTCTATTTGGAGTGATTTGATTATGTAATTCTTCTAGTTGGGATTTTCATTTAATTGAGGGATGTCGTAATGTGTTAGTTAGCCTTCATTTTTGCCTTGGGTAGTGCATCTTAATGTACCCGTTGTTTTACCCAGTTTTCATGAACGAGGATGTTTTGTGCCTCCTTTGGAAGGAGTGGAGTATGTATTTTGTTGCCTCTCATATTTGGAGAATGTTTTTGACATTTGTTTCCTCCAATGTTTGGAGTGGGTTTTCATTATATGTTCCTCCTAGAGTTGAAGCGATCATTTATCTTGTTTGTATTCCTTTTGGCATCCTTGGTGATTGGTTTCATGTTGGTTTGTTGTCAAGTAGAAGAGTGGCTTCTGTTAGGGGCCAGAGCCCAAAGAGGTAAACTTGGAAACCTTCATAAGTGGTTTAATCAAGTGATAACTAAATTAATGTACTTAGAAGTTAGGTAGTATTTCACACTAATTAAGATAATCGAGCCTCACTCATGGACGCAAGGGCTTGTATAGACTTGGGATGAGTCGGGAAGGCATGGAATGGCAAGATCATCTATCTTGTCCTTACGAGAGGTATTTGATTCCACATGAGTGAGTATGGGTGCCAAGATTCGGTAGAGGCCACTAGGACAACCCATAGTGGGGTTCAGAGCCTAGGAAGATTCCTAGAGGATATCCCATGATGAGCTATGTGATGACACTCTTTCTATGACAATAGTTGGTATTTGGTCTTCTTATCTTACTCGATCTATTTTTACTTCTGGAAGCAATGTGACTTATGTCAGTGATGTTAGAGTTGTACTTGTGTTATCCTTATGGATGTTTGGATCATGTGTTTGGTTATGTCAGTGTGAGTTAGCTTGTGTCTAGGAGTGGATGGTCTTGTATAGGAATTCCTTGTTACTATCTCCTAGCATAGGGGGTAAGCCTTCAGGTATCACATGGTTGGGTGGAACATGCACCTTAATCAGTTGGGTCAACTTTTTGTTTGTGTGGATGAGTTATCCAGTTGGAGAGCTCATGGGATCATGTTCTTCATTCTTTAATTCTTTGTGTAATTATTGTATTTTACTACCCCTCTTTGTATTGAGGTGGAGGATGTAATTTTGTAACCTTGTTATTGGAATTACCTCATTTGGGGAATGAGTGTTGTAATCTTTTTATAAAGTATATTTTGAATCATGTGGAATTTCTTTTGCCTTGTCATAATTTGTATCATGTTTGGAATGTATGTGATTCTTAATTTATTAAGTATTTAAATGTGATGTGTCATTTCATGTTTCTTGTTTGGAATTTAAGTAATCTTAGTCTCATGACCTTAGAGGTTGTTGGCAATGGATAGTGATCTTGCATGTTATTTATACTTAAACAAAAAGAAAATAGTACGTTTGAGTAGTAAATTGCAACTTCCTCTAGGGTTGCGTGGCGGGGCATTACACATGGTATCAGAGCCTAGGTTTAAACACTGGGTACTCTAGGATAATGTGGAACCCATTATGTTGTTAGTTGTGTAGGTTATACTTTGGGCACTATGAGCCCTGGTGTTGACCTAGGTGCTTTGTTCATTGATTTATGTTTTCCTTTTTGGTTGATCTCACTTGTCTACCAAGAAATTGTTATCTGGTGTAGGTCCAATGGTGCAGGAAACTAGTGGAATGGATAGGATCCTCGTTGTAGTGTATAGTGCACTGATATCCTTTCTACTGGAAGAATGCATTATGGAAAATTGTGTAGTGTGTGATTTTGGTGTGTTGTGTGTGTGGTGGATGACAACCAGTTTTGTTGTTATTTCTGCCCTTGCATGTCTTGTTGATGAATGCTTTGTGAGGGTTAGTTAGGCCGCAAACCTACCAAGAAGTGTGTTTTGATTGGTCTCCTTCTTGATGCATGGTTCTTTTGTTGTGTAAAGGGATGTGACCCTTGAGTGGTTCTTGAGTGTGGTTGTAGTGTGGTTGTTGGGTGTGTTCCAATTGCTTGTTGGGGCAAGATATTCATAGGATCTCTTGCCTTGAGTGCCTTAGTATGGCATTTTAGAGAGTTGAGATTTCCAACTTTGTCTAGTGTTGTGGAGGAATGATGCTTATGTTCTTGAAAGCTCTATTTGACCTTGAGGGTGCCAAGGAGTTCCTTGGGTGTATATTCTCTTTTGGATTCTTGTTTTTTTCCTTCTCCATGCAAGTATCTGATGCATGTTTTCTTGTGCTTTACCTCTTTGTGCAAGTGATTGCCTGATTGACCCTATGTGGTTTTGGAGTTGCTTTTGAATGTTATATTTTATTGAAATTATGAAGTATGGTAATAGAAAATGAATGATCATGTTCATAAAGATTTGTGCATACTCTCATATGGTTGATGCATTTGTGTGGAAGTGATTGTGTGATGATGAAACCATGATTGCATTCATACTTATGTTAAAACTATAAATATCTCTTGTCTTCTCTCTCTTTCCATTGGTTTAATGAAGATGTCTATCCCTGAGTATGTGGTGTATTGAAAGCCATGATATGTTGTATCTTAGGAGAAAATTCTTATGTATCTATCAAGGTTTGCTTTATTAGATCAAACCTTGGGTAAAGGACCTAAGTCCCCAAGTTGCATTCATAATCATGGAAAATGCATAATATGAATAGAAAATAATTTTGCAATAAGTAAAATTTTAGAGAAAAGGGATTAGTGGAACCATTGCATGATAATGATAATTGCATAATAGGTACATCTTGTTGGTGAGGCCTATAGTCCCCAACTTTATCGTTGAGTCTTAAGAAATCAGGTAGATGTTAAATTATTGTACCTGGATACAAAATGCAAAATATTAAATGAATGTTGAAGTGATTATGTTGCATACCTTGTCTTGAGTAAACATTGTAATGTTATCACACTATGTGTGGCCTTGTGATGAGTTTCAGTGATGTGTATCGGTGTATATGTGTATTATGTATGTTAATCCATGGATATGTGTTTTGGAGTTTTGGTTGGTGGTTGCTTCACCATGTTGATTTGTATAGAGGGACAGTGTGCTTGGCTGGGTTGATTATAGCACATGTTGTTGTTTTTATGTTGAGATATGGAGTGGTTCAGTTTTAGAACCTTTGATTTTGTGTGATTTTATGGAATTGGTACTAAGGGTACTTGCAGGCTTCCAGGAGTAAGCCTGACCCTAGGGGGGAGGATGTAATACCCCTCTATTTTGCGTTCTGGCTAGCAGTGTGACCTTGTTTGCTTTGATGTTCCTTTTGGTTATTGAGATGCTATATCATGTGTGTTCATTTTGATCGATAATTATAGAGCGATAGTTTATTGGTGTGATGTGACGGTATTTTATTCTGACGTTATCATTAAGGCATGCTTTGGATTAGCTTAGCAGATATTTGAAAGTAACACTGCTTTATGCTTTTGGGTATATTATTGATGTTAGATTCATTAGTTAGTAATACTGTATTGGTGAAGGGGACATGATTACATCACTTGCATGCGAGTGCCTATGATTTTGTGATTTCCCCTTCATAATGTGTCTACTATGCTATATGCATGTTCAACACTCATTTTGTTTGTAGGACTACAAGTACATGACATCGACTCCACTTGGTTTCACAGGTCTGAGTGTGTCCATTGACCAACGGTAATTGATTGGGAGATAGTAGCTAGGTTTTTCGTGCCAAGTCACCACCCTGGTCATAGTGTGTCATCAGTTGGTGTCTGGTATGTTGTTAAGTCTTGTCATCTTTGAAGTTTTGATATGTTGTTTTTGATGGGAATTTTATGCGAAAAATCAATGTTTAAAAAGGTTTAAATGATTAGTTATGAATTTTAGATTAAAGTGGTTAAAATCTTTAATTTAATTTAGCTCATTTAATTTAAATTCTTGTGGTGAAATAATTTAGTGTTTGGTGGTTAAATTTATTATATTATTTAAATAAACTAAATAATTAAATGTTATTTTATGAGCAAATAAATAAATAAACTAAATCTATTTTGTTGGAAATAGATTAAACAATTAAATTCATTTGGAAATTCAAGTTTTGTTTTTTTTTTAAAGATTAAAGTTACTTTGAAAAGTGCCTATGTAAAATAAATTTAAAGTTATTTGAAAATTCATTATTTTTTAAGATACTAAAAAATCAAAATATTTCAATGAGATATTTTAGAACAGTTGACTTAATTTGGGGAAAGATATATATTTTCTTTTTGGGTTTATTTTCAAGGGTGTGGGGAGATTTGGTTGCAAAAGAAAAGAAGGAAAGAGGGTTTTTGTTTTCTTTTTTGGATTGAAAATGGGATTTAGAGGTGGAGACTTGGAAGGAGATCTAGAGTGTTGCACTAGAAAGAAGCTCAGCAATAGATTCATTCTTCAATCTTCAGGATCACAAGTTCTTTTCTATTTTTTTTTTTTGAGAATTAGATTTTCAATTTTGAAAAAAACTTGTGTGTAAACAAAATTGAAAACCTTTGTGGAGATCATGGACAAAGAAAAAAAGAGGAAAAAATTTCAAACAATAGACATAGAAAGAAAACAAATGAAAATCTTGAAACCCTTATGTATAAATTTGAAATTTAGAAATTTGAAATTAAGAAATTGTGTTTGGAAATTAAGAAATTGTGTTTGAAAATTTCTTGATGTGAATTTTTTTTTATTTTTTTTTTTTTCTGCTGAAAAAATTGCTCAATTTGACTAAAATGAGAAATTTATATATATATATATATATATATATATATATATATATATATATATATATATATATATATATATATATATATATATATACTGTATATGCTTGTGCTAGAAGAAAAATCTCTGTGGTAATTTCATTTTAAAACCTTCTGAGGCCACTGGAAAATTTGTCAGAAGTCAAACAAGGGAATCCATTTTTTTGTTGTTGAAGTTTTAATTTAATTATTAAATTTTAATTTATTTATGTTTGAAGGGGTGGGGATTTTACCTCCACAATTTCCCTAGCCATGGGAGGCACTACCTATGGAGGCAGGGCCAACGCTACCTCCATAGGCAGTGACCCCCATTGTTGGGAGTAGTTGCTAAGCAGCCACAGGCCCCTGTGTGGGGTTTGAGAAAGAGTAAAAAAATAAACTTTTGTTTTTTTCTATTTATATTGTTATTTAATATTATATATATTGTATATATAATATATATATTATATATGATATTAAATTATTATATATATAATATATAAATTATACATATAAATATTTATATATTTTTAACATGTGTTTAATTTTATTATTAATTAAATATATTTAATATATTAGTATATATATTTAAAATATTTGGAGTTGGAAATTTCATGGAAGAATTTAGATGGATATATTTAAATAATTATTATATATTTCAATATATATATAAATTGGTATATACATTAAGTATATCCTTTTATATATATATATATATTTAAGTATAAATTATTTTAAGGTGATTATTTCATTATCGTAATTGAAATGAAAAATTATTTTTTGTGATAAAATGATTTATTTAAAAGATTGATTTTGATCATTATGTATAATTGAGAATATGGAATGAACTTATTAGTTTAATATTCCTTGAGTTGCAAATTAAATCTGATTGACTTTTGAGTATGCGCAAATAGTATTAATTATTTAACTGATTACTTGCACTATGCCATCGCTTTGCTTGTATTTAGGAAATCCTAACCATAGTTATTTAGTTACCTGAAATACTTCCTAAGTGTTGTCTAAAGTTAAAGCTTTTATATTAAATTTAATTAGTGGGAATTGGAATTCCTTAAATAATATTTATTTCTATTAGGTTTGAATAAAGAATAATATTTTAGTATTATGGAACACGTGAAAATTAATTAGTATAATTGTGTTTGAGTTGGAAGGCATATGCAAGTTTCAATTCTAGAATTAGTACTATTGTACTTTGAGAATTAAGATTAGTGCAATGATTAAATATTGGTTAAGGGTTAAGGATTGTAATTGAAATGAATATGGTTAATGTGTTTACGACTTGTTGATTTAATGAAATCTTAAATTTCTTGTAAATGATTTGTTAAATGTGAGGATTGTGTACGTAGTTAAGTTATATGGATTCTAATTAGGAGCAAAATTTATTATATTTAATATGTGTAAAGAAAGTAGTTATTTTATTATGATGTTATTATAATGGGTAGAATGTTATTTAAAACTTCTTATATTCTATTGCCTTAAATGGTGAATGAGGAATGATGGTTGCTTTCTATACTGCAAGGAATAGATAACGTTCATGAAAAATTATAATGTCTAGAATGTATATGTATAGTTAAAAGATTTAGTGTATGATGTATTTATGTACTTGGGTTCCTATTTTATGAGAAAGATTGTTGTGTCAAAATACATTATTAGTTATTTAAAGAACGTGTATTTATATGATTGTTGGTTTAAGCAGATTCATATGGGTATTGTATGGGAAATATTATTATGATTGTAAATTTTTGAGTGTACCTAGGTAGTGCTAAGTTTTTCTTCCAGAAGCCAGGGAACTCTTTAATTGAGTTTCTTGTTATATTTGAAGTGATTTGATTATGTAAGTTTTCTAGTTGGGATTTTCATTTAATTGAGGGATGTCATAATGTGTTAGTCAACCTTCATTTTTTCCTCAGTAGTGCGTCTTAATGTACCCGTTGTTTTACCTGGTTTTCATGAACGGGGAAGTTTTGTACCTCTTTGGAAGGATTGGAGTATGTATTTTGTTTCCTCCAGTGTTTGGAGAGCATTTTGACATTTGTTTCCTCTAGTGTTTGGAGTGGGTTTTTATTATATGTTCCTCCTAGAGTTGGAGTGATCGTTTTTCTTGTTTGTATTCCTTTCTACATCCTTGGTGATTGGTTTCATGTTGGTTTCTTTTCAAGTAGAAGAGTGGCTTCTATTAGGGGCTAGAGCCCAAAGAGGTAAACTGGGAAACCTTCAGAAGTGGTTTAATCAAGTGATAACTAAATTAATGTACTTAGAAGTTAGGTAGTATTTCACACTAATTAAGATAATCGAGCCTCGCTCATGGATGCAAGGGCTTGTATAGACTTGGGATGAGTCAGGAAGGCCTGGAATGGCAAGATCATCTATCTTGTCCTTACAGGAGGTATTTGATTCCACATGAGTGAGTATCAGTGTCAGGATTTGATAGAGGCCACCAGGACAACCCATAGTGGGGGCGAAAGCCTAGGAAGATTCCCAGAGGATATCCCATGACGAGCTATGTGATGACACTCTTTCTACGACAACAATTGGTATTGGTTTATGTATTTGGTCTTCTTATCTTACTCGATCTATTTTTACTTCTGGAAGCAATGTGACTTATGTCAGTGATGTTAGAGTTGTACTTGTGTTATCCTTATGGATGTTTGGATCATGTGTTTGGTTATGTTAGTGTGAGTTATCTTGTGTCTAGGAGGGGATGGTCTGGTATAGGAATTGCTTGTTACTATCTCCTACCATGGGGGTGAGTCTTCGGGTATCACATGGTTGGGTGGAATGTGCACCTTAATCCGTTGGGTTAGCTTTTTGTTCGTGTGGATGAGTTATCCAGTTGGAGAGCTCATGGGATCAGGTTCTTCATGCTTTAATTCTTTTTGTAATTATTGTATTTTATTACCCCTCTGTGTATTGAGGTGGAGGATGTAATTTTGTAACCTTGTTATTGGAATTACCTCATTCGAGGAATGAGTGTTGTAATCTTTTTATAAAGTATATTTTGAATCATGTGGAATTTCTTTTGCCTTGTCCTAATTTGTATCATGTTTGGAATGTATGTGATTCTTAATTTATTAAGTATTTAAATGTGATGTGTCATTTCATGTTTCTTGTTTGGGATTTAAGTAATCTTAGTCTCATGACCTTAGAGGTTGTTGGCAATGGATAGTGATCTTGCATGTTATTTATACTTAAACAAAAAAAAAATAGTACGTTTGAGTAGTAAATTGAAACTTTCTCTAGGGTTGCATGGCGGGGCATTACATAAAGATAAATCTCACTGTGTTTTACATATATTATTAATTAATATAGGTATGCTAGTTAATTAAATTATTAACTATATTTTATTTTTATTATATATTGAATTGTTAAAAGATGTAAAAATCTGAATACTAAATATGTAGGAGAATGGTTAAAAAATTACATATTTTTCAAAAAATTAAAGTGTGTAATTTAAAATAAAAATTATATAATTCTTATAATATTTATATTATTATTTATTGAATATTTTATAGAATTTAAACTAAAAAATTAGCCTCCTGCTCTCGTTCTCCCTCTCTCCCCCTCTATACATATATCTCCATGTTCCCCATCTTCTATCTCTCCCTCCTCTACATATCTCTCTCCCTTTCTCCCTCCCTCTCTCTAATTCTCCCCATCTCTCCCTAATCTCTTGCTCCCTCCCTATACCCCTATCTATCTTCATATCTCAACGTATTTGTCCCTTTATCTTCCCATATATCTATATATCTATGTCTTTCTCTTCCCTTTATCTGTCTCTCCCTCTCTCTTTCTCTCTCTCTCTATCTCCCCCTATTTCTATTGATCCCTCTCCATCTCTATTTGTCTTTCTCTACTTATCTCTCTCTCCCCTCTCTCTATATCTCCTTATATCTCTACCTTGCCATCTCTCTCTCTCTCTCTCTATATATATATATATATATCCGATATATATATATCTATATCTCTATATATATTTATTTCTCCCTCTATCTCTCTCTATATCTCTATCTATTTTTATCCCTTTTCCTCTCTCATTCTATATTCATCTCTACCTCTATCTATAGGGAGAGATACAAAGGTGAAGCATTGGACCTTCCCAAAGATCCACCAATCTCAACACTACTCCCAACTATTTTGAGCATTTAAGTACATATTGTATGCTAGATTAGGAGGCATGTGTCAAAGCTCATGTTTATTGATGCAAAATAGTTCCAAAGTCATAAATTTGATGTAGAGTTAGTTATAGTTTTGTACAAAATTTCAAGTGCCACATAGAGCAAAGATATTCCATTTTATATCATGTCATCAAATTTGGCACTTCATCAACATTAACAAAAGCAAAGGTATGTACTTGAATCCCTTACATTTAATTTTTTCTATATATATAAATATTTTAATATTTTCCCTCAAATCCATAATATATATTAGTGTGTATTTATTTATTGCAATAAAGAATTAATCTAAGTAACAAATTAAGAATTCTAAGGATTTGTGCTTGGAAAAAATGCATAACAAATTTTTTTGTTGGATGTCGTGTTGTATAGTTTAGAAAAAATCAAAATATGAATAGGGTTTTAAGGCCATATATTATGGTAGCTTACAATGCAAAAGAAGGAAATATATTATCAATTTTTATCTACAATTTAATACCATATGAAAGATCACATGTAGTATTATCTAAAATTAATTCTTGACATTAATTTTATAAAATACACTTACCATTCAATAAAATTATCCCAAGAAAGAAACCCTAAGTGCACATTAATTGAACCCTAATTGTAGATTCATAACTCTAATCATAACCCTAAGTGAACACTAATCCTAATAAAACCCTAACCCTAGCCTTAAAGTTATCATATAATCTAATTATCTCTCTTATCTAAATTTGGGTTGAATTATTTTTCCTTTATTTTTAATTGCATATATTTTTTGTTTATTAGATCTTATTTTATGAATATATGCAAATATAATTTTACTTCTACATTCATTCTATGCCTATTTTTTCATGATATTTCAACATTCATTTTCTGGAATATTCGATCAATCTCACACATATAAATATGAAACCTCAAAATTTTAAAATAATATTCAATTTTTCCCACTTCAATTTATCATTTATGTTATTTGAATTAAAATATTTTAAATCATACTCTTAATTCATCTAAAAAAGAAAAAAAAATGATATATAATTTTTTATTAAATACATTTTAACTTATTTTCCTAGATTGTATAAATATCTTTCTTTATTTACATTTGGATTGTTTATTTACAATATATAGTATAAATATGTGGTAATACTGGGTATTATCATCACAATTGAGTGTGCCCTCTCCCCTAATAAATGTTTTTATTTTGCAGAGGGGCAAGTTTGCATGGTCGTAGATCAATTGTCATGTGATCTCAGTCGTTCCCCGTCATCCCGTGATGACCCCACCAGTTGATCACGATATCATGGGTGAGCACCACATGTCTCATCCAATGAAGAAAATGGAATGATAAATACTTTGATGGGTCTTTAATACATTATGCCGCGGGTTACTAAAGCAGTTATAAGATGCACATGTTTTAAATCAATGGAGATGTTATAATCCTAGTAGAAAGGTGCTTGATGGTTAATAACAAGGCTGGCGACTGTGTTGAACAAACATGATTGCTGATGGTTGAGATCCATGGTTGCCCGCCATCACGTGATCAAAAGTTGCGAGTTCTTTATTGATTATGAAATCATCGATGGGTGCCACATGTCTCATCCAATGAAGCTGAAGGAATGATAAATACTTTGATGCATCTTTAGTACATTATGTCATGGGTTATATTTATTAATGTCTTAATATTAGTCTATAAATTGAACATTAATTATAAATATTTTAAAATCAATTAAGTATTTCAATCTAAAATTTTAATATTTGACATTACAAATAAGATTAAACTAAATTCTAATTTTTAAAATCTATAAAATATTTATTATCTATTTATTTTTACTAATTATCTAATACAATTAAATTAAATTAAATTAAATATTCATTTTATATTAATTAAACAATTATTAATTAGAATTTTAGAATAAATTAAGAAATAAGATCTATATAAAATCAACTTTTCTATTTTTTTTCTGTGTCCAAATCATTTCATTTTCTAAAATTATACTAAATTCTAGATATCATAATTAAACAAAAAAATTTATTCTATTCTAATTCTAACCCTAGTTAAATCCTAACCCTATTTGGACTCTAACCCTTACCCTAATTGAACACTAAATCTAATTGTAATTGACCACTAAGCATAATTAAATTCTACCCGTAACCCTAACCCTAACTCTAACTAAACCCTAAACCTAACTCTAATCAAACCCTAACCCAAACCCTAATTGAACTTTCAAACTAACCTTAATTAAGTATTAACCTAGGTAATTGAACATTTATTGAAAACTAGTCCTAATTGTACCATAACCCTAACTTTGAACTACAATTGAACTCTAATACTAACCCTAACACTTATTCTTATCCTAATTGAACCTTAACCCCAACCCTAACCTTAACCTTGACCCTATTTGAACTCTTATTGAATTCATAGCCTTAATTAAACCCCAACCTCATCCTCAATCCTAACCCAAATTGAACATTCATTGAACCCTATACCTAACCCTAAGTGAACACTAATCCTAATTGAACTCTAACTTTTTAGTTGAAAATATTAAAGTTCCTTAGATTTTCCCATTCATCGTCATTTATCATTCAATTCCTAATAGAACTCCAAAAATTTATACTTTTATAATGCTTTAATACACACCTAATATTAAGGGTTTAGAGTTTAAGGGTTAAGGGTTTAGGGTTAAGGGGAGAGAGATAGAGGGAGTGAGTGAGTGACCCATTTACATATTATTCTTTTATTCTTCATCAGTTAAATATTTAGTTACCCATTTACCATTAGTAGAAATGACCCAAGAATTTAATAGAATGGACTACTCATATAATACCTTGCATTATGGAGCTCAATTCTCTGATATATTACTACTTATCAAATCCTTTGTAAATAATTGTAAAATTATGACTCCATTTAAGCAATTAATTGATTTTCTTGAATCAAAGCAAAAACATACACACACAATTGAACAAATTCTCAAAAGAAGAATGACAACATCATTAACATTTCATTCAAAATTCACTCAAATCCACATAAGGAGAGAAAATATATTAGAATTAAACATTTATTCATGTTTATAAGTCATATCTGCATACAATTTAAGATAATTTGCATATATTCATCCAAAACTCAAAACATGCTATCTATTTTATTTCGCCTGCTTGGGGTTTTAACAGCCAATGGCATGACATATATCACTTCCTCACCAGAGGACAAATATCTTTCTACCCATATATTCAACTCAAAGCCTAGCTAGAGCTTTCATCAGTTCTCTCCTTACAAATGAGCCTTGAATTCCCTTTTATATGCCAAGGGAGCAACTAGCTTCGGGCTCAAATGTAATTTCACCACAAATTTTCATTTGAACAAAATATCCATTGCATTTGACTTTCATTTCAAAAATTCGCACACGTTGAATCTACAAAACATAGTGGCACACGAACTGGGGAAAGCTAAAAGAAAAGGGAACACAAATTGTCATCAAAATCCCCTTGTCATTATCCATGCAAAAAAACCAGGCAACCAAATTGCCACGAAGGCACCACAACTTCTTATTTACTTGCCACCCTGCCCTTACCAACACTTAGACCCTGGTATACACACCCACTTCTAGTTGTTGCCCAATACACTAGACCCTCATCCTCCTCTTCTTTCTTGTCCTTGCCCAATATGGTTCTAGTTCGTCCACTTGGGGTTTTAACAGCCAATGGCACCATAGATATCACTTCCTCATTAGAGAGTAGACCATGATTTAAGTGAGGTGAATATCAACAAGAGTCGAAGTCAATCTTGGTTACATCATCATAAATGTTTCTCGTAAGGTCAATGGGCGAGTGTTGGCATCCAGAGGAGCCATGCCCATACCTTATTTTCCTACCAACACTAGTAATAGACCACATCACTGACTACTTGCCTTTGTCATCTACCAGTTGAGCAGCAACATCCTGGAATTGCAACCTTCTACTGCATCTAGTGGGCACAAGCCTTGGCTTGTCAACCAAAACACCTTCTTGAATAGAAGGATTGAGCTTTTGTGAGCTCAAACGAATAGACCTCCTTACTGACTTACTCATTTTCTCATCTCAGACAAGCACTCAAACTTGATTAGACTTAGCCCACAAAGTTCTCTAACTACTACAAGAATGACACTATTAACAGTTAATTCTTCTTGTATTTATTGTGAGAGGTAGTGGCAACCTTCATCAATGCTTAGTAAAAATGCATGTGCAAACATGGCAATTTGGCAGCATATGTACTATCACCAGTTAACTAGAGTTGCATGAGAATCCAAAGATCACCCTTCATGATTGCCAACAACAACATCTTCACACAAATTGAGATCGACGTGACTACACAAGAAAGGAATAATTCATTAATGCTTCACCAGTTGTACGATAAAATGACCACCATGTGTTGTTTTCCAACTTTGAATACTACTTGCTGATCTCTTGAAGAGTTGGTAGATCAAATGGTTTATCTCAGGCTAACTTGGTTTGACATCCAATGAAGCATCATTCACCTTCCTCGTGACCAATAACATTAATCAATCTCGGAAACCAATTACCATGTTGGCAGGTCCTATGCACTTTGCAAACTAAACGATTGGAGCTATGCATCGCAATCTCATTGACCTCGTGATTTTTAACCAACCTACATCTTCCTCCTATGAGCTAGCAGGGAACAATGGATATTTACATTAGCCTTTGATCTTGGTTGTCAATCTAAAACCATGAGTTATTACCTCAATAGTGGATATTGGGCCCCACATTCCATATAGGACACACATCTACCTTTTGCTGACCTCATGCCAAATAAAAGGGTGACACCTTAGGTCTATGAGTCGGTGGGATACAATCAAGATCTTCTCCCATATCTTTGAATCTGAAAAACCTACACATTGAATAGTTAGTATTTAATGAAATGCTTTGGATAATTCATCAGTGACATGACCACTGGGGTTAATGGCTTAGGATTACATCACCATATTAAAATTAAAACCCAACTTTGATTTTAATACTTTTTTTCCTCTGTAGGGTTTTATTTCCTAAGTCTCGGTTGGCCCCGTGTTTCATTTTTTTAAAAACAACTTATGTTGTTTGTCGTCCACCTAGTAATGCCCAATTCTCCTTTTAATGAATGTTTTATTTTGCAAGGGTTGATTTAGTGCTACCATTGATCTATTTCCTATAGATATCAATGGTGTCCACCATCCTATGATCGAGAATTGAAGGAACACAAAATCACAGGTAGGTGCCATGTGTCCTATCTGGGGGATCAAATTTTCACTATCACTAACCAACTGCCATTTGATCTGAGTCATCCCCCACCATCCCTCAATGGTGCTTGGGTTAATTGTAAAATCATGGGCGGGCACCACATGTCTCATCTAATGAAGCCTAAAGAGGAAACAAAAACACTAGCCGACTTTAAATGTATTAAGGGGTAGATTACTAAAGTGTTCTTGAGATGTACATGTTCTAAATTGACAAATATGTTATAATCTCACTAGAAAAGCTACTTGAAGGTTAACGACATGGTTGGCGACTGTGTTAGAGGAACGAGATCATTGATGCTCAGGATCAATGGTTGCCTGCCATCGCATGATCAGAAGTTTCAAAATTTCAATATTGTGGGCAACCTCCACGTGGAATTCCTTTATAGTGTATGGTAAGGTGGGCCCCTTATCATTGTGTTGCCAATTGTGTCAGCTTGTTTTGAAGGTGGCCATCAATGATTTGATCAAGCTGAAGAATTGATGGCTCAAATTTAAATCTACATGAAATATGGTTGGAGTCATTTATGCAGTGTGAAATTTAGCTTTAATGGCAGATGAGACACTTGCTGGCATAATTTGATCGATAATAAAATCAATTTTCCTGCTTGGTTTGTATCACAAAGCATTGAACTATTTAATAGAGCAGTTTCAGAGCCAAAGGTAGAATTACGAGTTTCTACAACTAGAATTTGGGAGTTCTGTGAACAAAGGTGTGAGTTTATTTTCTATGCCTCCTCGTCATTTTGCATTTGAATTTTGGAAAGGATTAGCTCAATGTGCTGTGAGCTTGTTGATGAATGTGTTAGGGCTATAGTTTAATTATAGTTGTGAGAAATTGTAGTTTTTTGTCCTATAATTTTCTATCTATGGTTAGTCCTAGCTATCTGAATTATAACATTATAAAGAAACCCTAGTTTGTCCGAGATGGTACCACCCAAGCAACATTCTGGCCAGACTGAATATATTGAAATGAAACCTGTATGATTATTTCCTAGATTAATTTCCCTTGTCAATGAATGATAGGAGGAAGGGATTAGTCCTAATGCGAGGGAAAATCTTGGGGGAACAGTTAGTGTATAATTGCTCCAACATTGTCGATGCTAGGGTTCCCCTCACTGGCTTGGAATTGTTCAGATTGTGGTATGGACAGAGGAATTTGCTTCACCCTTTTTTCAAATGGTTTGATGTATGATATGGGGAAGCTGGTGGTACCAAATGTATTCCCTGATGTATACCTGCTTAGGACAGTGGTTGCAAGATATGACCCTGTTACATGGATAATTAGGGACAATGATGGAAATGTTCTATTGAGCATTAACAGAGAAGAGGTCCAACATATTTTTGACTTGAGTGAACCAAGCGAAGACTTGGTTCCTATCAACATTGAGGAAATGAAGCAAGAGTATGCAAAGCTGAAATCTCTTTTTAGAGCAAGGTTGCTTTCACCTCATTTGGCTAGGGCAAAAGGTTCAAAATTTCATAATAGCCCCAGTGACTAGGAACCTTTCAAATTAAATTGTTTTGCAAACCATTTCCTAGCCACTTTCTATTCTTTATGTCAAATTTTGGGTTCCAGCCCTAGTACGATAATTCCCATTGCTTATATGTTCATGGGGGTGCAAATACAACACCCTAACTTCTCTGTGACCTATGACTTCACTTCTTTCTTTGTTGAGAGGATGCATGAAGGGTTGTCAAAGCTACAAAAAAATGATACCGACACTTAATTATTTTGGTATTCTATGCTAATGCATATATTTTTGTTTAAAAATGGTGAATTTTTCTGTGAGAGGATGAAATTAAGGAAATCACTTGATGGAGAAAGATTGCTAGTACATATATGGGCTACAGATTTATCTTTTAATAAGGAAAGCACTAGTTATATGAAATTTGATAATTGTTTTACTTCCAGATTAAAGGCTAGATTAATGGTGAATATACCTAGGATCCTTGAGGAGTTACATGACTTCCTTAGGCCAAAGGACAAGAAGCTAGAATTGAAGGTTTACCATAACTGGGGTGACATTATCCCATACCCAGTCAACACTATCTTGAGAGTATATGGTTTTCAAGGAACCCCTCACATACTGCTATACAATGTGCAACCAAGAGTGGGATTTGTAGAAGTTATGTGGTAGATAGGTTGTATTCATGAGGACAACCTCACTAGAAGGGGTAAGGGAACATTTTTCACAAAGTATACAGTGGTGTCTGATTTTTTATTTTCAAAGGGAGGCTAGACGCATTTTGATAATTTCTTTAATGATTACCATTTGAGGTGTGGACCAAAGTGGCAACATGATCTTGAGGGTTTCTTTGCTCTTTTCAAACAAAGAATAAAAGCTGAAATATTTGTGCATGAGTTCAATTTCCTTGTAGCCTTGATTAGAAATGAATTTGATTTGAATAGACATGAGTTGAACCAGGAGAAATATTTAGCTTGTGGTAAGCTACTAGATTTTGTGCACAAAATGGATTTGAAATATGATCCACTATTGGAGTTTAGTCCCCACCATAGGAAAATTGATTTTCTGATCGGAAATTTCAAGGAAATTATGGGCACATTGAGGACAAAAAAGATAAATTTAGAATTGATTTTGGGTGTACAAGAGCAAGGTTCCAGAAAAATTGAAACAAGGTCAGCATACCAACCTGCAGAAAGGTGGCCCATTTATAGGAGGAAAAAGGATAGTAGCAGTGATGAAGAAGAAGTGGATAGAAAAGGAAAAAAAAAATATGAAAGTGCCTCCACAACCAAGTCCAAAATTCAAAGTTCCTGGGGCAATCAAAATTATTGATTTAGAATCATCATCAGAAGATAATCCCTCATCACCACCATCTGAGCCAAGCCCTAAGAGGAAAGGAATTGATCAACCACAAGAGGATCTAATGTATGAGATTATTGTTATGGATCAAGACATGGAAGTTGGTATGCCTTCCCCTCCTAGGCCAGTTGAATTAGTTTTATCTAATTTAGATATGAAAGGTAAAAGTGTACAAGATGCAAGAATGGAGGCATGCAAGGAGTTTCTAGATGACAATACATTTGTTAAAACTCCTATATTCTTGCAATTGGTATGCAGGATGAAGTTTGAAGAGTATCAAGATAAATGTAGGTAGAGAAGAGAACTAAGGCCTAATAGGTCAAACCAGGAGAATGATGAGGAGGTAAAAGCTGAATTAATGGAAGAATTCAAGAACATCACTCCTCAAGAAGGAAGAAAACTCTTGAGTCAGGCAGGTGTATTAATTATGCCTAAATGGGACATTGCAGATGCAGTAGCCTTTAATGCTATTATGAAGTCTAATAATCCCTTTCAAGACTCTGAAGAAGAGGTCAAGGCAACATTGCAAAACTCTACTTTTAGTGAGGAATATGAAACTCTAGCAATTTGGGCATCGGCCCCACAAGGGAGAAAATCAGATGTTTCTGATACTAATCCAAATTTCAAGGGATGATGTATAATAAAGAGAGCTTTAGAGACCTCAACCACTGAGGCCACTAATTTGACTGTGAATGTGGCCAAATTGGGCCAAAAGACTATTGAAAGGGAGGAAGCTGAAAGAAAGAGCTTAATGGAAAAATATAACCTTTTTATTGAGTACAACAAGATGTAGTAGAAAAATGTTGAGTTGAAAACTGAAGTGGAGAGGTTTATGTATAAGTAGATTGGGGAGACATCAATTGCTCCAAGAACTAGTACATTACCTTCCATAGCAGGGTCAGTGCTTCCCGCTTCCCCAATTGTTTCCACACCAGGATCTCACAGTTAGAATCTTGTCCTCACCCTTTCTTTAGAGGAAGTTGAAGAAGAAACAGAGTGGTCTGTCGATCTTACAAAGAAGTAGCTCTTGCAAAAAATTGATGAATTGGAAGCATCATTAAACAAAAGTGAGGAGGGATCTCTCTTAAAGCAAAAGGAAATTGTTACTACTATTTTGAGGAATTTAAATGAAAAGGTTGATAGAAAATTGCTATCTATACATTCTTTATATTCTTTGTTGTTAGCAGTAATAAAGAATATCTATAGGGATTAGGAAGTAGCGATACCAATAATTGAAAATTGGATCCCTAGGGCCAGTGATATGGATATCATGTATAAGGCTTCAAGGTTTGATATAAATAATAGACCCCAATCATTAAAGCCTACTCATGTGTTAGTAAAATCATTGCAAGGTTTTCAGACCTTACTAGATGACTTGAGTAGGAAGATTAGGGAGCTGGTGAAGAATTTCAATGATTGGGGTAACACATTGTCACTTGATATAATTGATGAGCAGGGGAAAATCAAGTCATTTCAACAATGGAAAATTCAAGCAAGTGAGGCCATCAATTATCAAATCAATTAAATTTGTGATGAGTCATACTATGATTTGTTGGTGAGTTGTATGGACAAAATCATTAGTAACAGCTCATTTTTGGAATCTTTTTAAAGGGATGAGAATTAGGTAGTGGTAAAATACACACCTTATAATACCAAGGTGGATGATGTAATTAATTTTGACTGGCTGACTAATGATGAGTACTAGAATTGGGTAACTAAATATTTGAATGAGGAGGAGTAAAAGGAGTGAACTACTAATAGGTGGCAGATTAGATGTTGTGGTTGCAACGGTTCCAGTTTTGTGTTGATGGCTAAATATCGGTGTAGTTTTCTTGTGGCTTTTTGCATCAACGTTCCTCAGCTGATATGATGAACAAGAATATTTTTCAAAGTGGTGGTTGTTGTAACAAATTTTGGAATATCACCAGGTGGTCCAATTGACTAGTCAAAGGTGTACTTTCTGGCCTGGTGCTTGTTTGCTCCTTCATTTTCTATAAGAAGGATTTCAAGGCTAGAAGTACAGGTTAGCAAGTTAGATAATTTTTGTCGAGTCTAGGTGAAGTTGCAGAGTGAATTGTAAATTCCAATGGTTTTAGAGAAATTCAATTTAGGTTTTGAGTCATTATCTAACATGTTTTGAGTTCATTGAGATTTAATCTTGTATAACCGTACAAGCATTTGAGTTGAAATGGAAATTTGAGCTCATCTCTCTCCATTGTACATGCATATATGAACTTTGAATGAAATAACTAAGGGTTGTTTTATCCATCTCATGATTGTGGTGTGTATGATTCTATTTTAGCTTTAATTCAAGGAATTAATCAAAATGCTTGAATGGGATTATAGGCAGATATGTGTTGTATAAAGATTTGATAAGTAGTCGTGGGTTAGAATGCATACTGATGAAATTATAATGCAATATTTTCAGGGATCTTATATGTGATGTATTAAATTTGTTATAAACCTCTAGATACTTATGAATTTGACTCCTACAATGGATATATGGCACTGATCTAAGTTGTAATTATTAGTGTAGTTCAGTATTTGTTTGTCTTTTCCCATAGCTTGCTACAAATTGCAAATCATTGAATATCTTATACAATGGACTATGTTTAGTTATCTCAAGCTCTAGATAGTTGATATTGTCTATGAATAGCCAATTCTAGTTGATATTAAGTGAGATCATCTACTATTTGTTAATTTTTTTTATCATAATGGTGCAGAGGTTGTAAACACATTAAGGGATCACCCTCCTGGGTCTTGCAGAGCCTGAAGTGTAGGAGGCTTTTAAAGTCCTCATTAGTTGGTCTAGGTCCTTCGAGCTACCTTCAATTGGAATTAGAAATTTCATAGGTAGATTAGAAGAAAAACTTGGTTACATTGTAAAAAGAACCAACATACACGTCAACCACTAAACAACCACCTCTACAACTAATTTTTTAGTTTTTTATGATCACATGAGACATAAAACACACTAATTTCAAGGTTGTTAACATCACTTTTGAATTTTTTTAATTTTTTGACCTTTCAAACATTAAAAATTATATCATTAAATTAATTATGTAATGGAATAAAAATTAAAAACATCATGAATTAATTATGTAACCACATAAGTCAAATATAATTCTATCAAGAAATTAATACCAAATAGATAATATAATCGCATCACTTATACATTTCAATGTCATTGGTCTTCTTCTTCATCCAACTCTTTGTCTATATCATCCGATCCAGATTCGATATTGTAAGGATTGGTCATATCATCATCATCATCATCGATATTAGTTTCGATAATGTCATCATCCACACAAATATCATCTTCATGAACATTAACTCCTACATCATCATGATCTACTTCCTCCTCTTCGACATCTTCATCAAGGACATCATCTACATCATCTTCTAGTTCTTCAATATCTTCTTCTTCCACCACATTACACTTTACCGACCTTCCTCTTGGATCATTTTTAACAACAAATGACCAACTTGGTTTACCTAGAACCTCTAAGTAAAATACCTACTCACATTGGCTTGGAAGAACATAGGGCTCATTTCCAGCTCACTCGATCCACCTTGTATTAACCATGGTAAATCCATTATCATGTTCAATAACAGTTCTCTCAGGATCATTTTCATTCAATCATAGCCTATACCATAGGATGACAAACATAATTAATCTGAAGGACTGAAAGTCACACTCAAGTATATCATCCAAAATTCCATAGTATCGATTTTCTGAGACTTCTAGATGTATGTCACTTCTAGATGAAACATTAGTCACCTGAAAGACTGCAGTTATACCAGAATCACAAGTTTTCTTCATGTCATCCAACATTTTGATTCAAAATTTATGACCATTGCATCACATAGCCTTGTGGTGTTTCACTTGCAATATGTCAAAAATGTAAAAATTATTGCAATATTACCAATTGATAAACATATTTATTCTTGGCCAAAGGTATGCAAAGAAAACAATCTCAACATATATATACATCAATATACTTGAAAATAATTAAATAATATGGGTGATTAATATATTTATATGTACCTATTTATCTCTTAAACCATATGCTAAATCAATTCCCCTTTGTGTAACATTGGAATCTCCATTATGATGAGCTTCTTTAACCAATGAAACCACACATTCCCATGTTAATGCATGACCAGATTGTTGACATCGTTCAATCCATACTGTCATCCAATTAAGATTGTTGGCAACGTACAAATATAGTGCATCCCACTATCGACCAACTATACCAAAAAAAAAATCACAAACGACGTATAATTAGTTAAATACCACAGTATACAACCTTAATTTATAATTGATGTATATTGAAGATTAAAAACTAAATAAGTACAATATACATAAAAACCATATGTAAAATATATTCCAATTAATCTCCATGACTATCTTATAATTACCTCACTTTCCTCAATCTACCTTTCCCCAACAGGTACTGCCCTTCGAATTTGTTACTAGAGTTGGGATCCCAAATGTGATCTACATGGATTTTTGCTACAAACTTAGGAAGATATTCAATAATGTACAACATGGTCTAGTATACCATATATCCATCCACCATAGAACCCTCAGGATGTGCTCTTTGTCTAACCAAAGCCTTCAAAAATTTCAAGTGCCTCTCAACCATCCACATTGACCTTATGTGTACAGGTCCACATAATTCAATCTCCTCAACTTGGTGTATGAGGTAGTGTTCTTGTGCATTGAAAAATGTTGAAGGTAGACACTTTTCATTTCACACATTAGACGAGGAATTTTTCTCTTCCAATAATTTATATCTTCTTTATGGATTTCTTTAGATGATAGCCATCTACAAGTGATTCAAGGTGCAAATATATTAATGAGATTTAACAAAAATATACAATATATTACATAACAAGTAAAAAAAAATGGAAATTATAAGATATATATAATGAATTGAACAAATCTAGCTACTTACCTCATGTATTTTCCAAGATCATATATAACTTGCTTGACATTGTTGTCAAAGTTGTCTGGGAGAGATAGAGGTAGAACATACTGCAACAATTATAAAATGATCTTTTCATTATTTTTCCAAAATTAGTAAACACAATACACTAAAAAGTACATGTATTATAAAAGTGTATATAATATACTAGAATAATTATCTTAATGAAGGTATGTCAATCATTCATTTTCATTCCTGACCCAAATTCACCTTTCTTTTATTATATTGTTTATGTTCGCAACAAATCTTGTGGGAAATCAAATTTTTTGTATGACTTCTTTTATAGCATTGCTTTGTTGCTCTATTAATAACCAAGGAAGGGCACTTATATTAATTTGGTCTCCATCGCTATTTAATTGAATGACATTTTTCATTACATGATTGGCTTCCTGAATTTCACTACAAATTTTGATAATTTTTTCTTTGTCATGCCTTCCATCCAATATTTTCCATAATGTTTTTGTTATATTATTTCCAATATGCATTGTATCAAATAAATGCACAATTTGTAGCTACTCATAGTAGGGTAACCTACTAAATTTTCTAGGATAACTTTTCAGTCCATGTGGAAGCTGACCATTAATGCCTTGACAAACTTCATGAAGCATATAAGTTAAACAAATTAACAACAACAATTATTTTCAATTACAACATGAGTAAACACAACACAATATAAAAATATAAATTCAAAACATATCATATATGATAGATAAACAATTTGATCTGATGTATAACCTCGATGATTAATTCTATTATATTCCAACTTCCATAGGCGAGGTGACATTCTTCATGGTTTTGATGTAGTCTCCTCTTTCCCATTGAAAAGATGTTTTTCAGTAGTTCGATACTTATGATTTATATGGAAGAAGTGCCTTTACTCATCAAACACCTGCTTTCCTAAACTTGTTGAACAACGAGATTTCATCTTTGGACCACAAATTGGACATGCAAATTTTCCCTTTGTTTGAAGACCTACAAGATGATATATAATTGGATTAAATATGTCAATTTTTTTAATTATATATAATGAATGGATTATTTTAAAAACATGCATGATATCTACTTCATCAAATTAAATATTGTTAAAGTACAATCAAACGTTATAACATACCACCAAAATGTGTTAGCCCTAGCGCATCATGAATTGTCGATACAAGCATTGCATGGAATTGAAATTGTCTTTGTCCTATTGGTCTAGAGACGTCATACATAGTGATGCCATTCCATAACTTTAGTAACTCATCGATAGCAGGATCGATATATACATTCATATTTTTAACTTAGTACTTACCTAGTTGAATGAACATAAAAATTACATAATGATTATAACCATTTTACTACAATATATATAAATTAATGTACATGAATATTGAATGAAAAAAATATGTCATTATGCAAAAAATAATAAAAATGAGATGATACTACGTTAAAGAAAATTGATGTAAACAAATACTTGGAACAATCATTGATAACATTATGTGCTCCCTCTTTATTGACATCCATGGAGGAATGTTATTGTTGATAACAAAAATAGGCCACAATGACTAAATAGATCTTAGCTCTCCAAATGGATTGACACCATCTACTCCCAATGAAAGCCTGAGATTGTGAGGTTCTTCTTTAAAATGTGGCCATTTTTCCTCCATATCCCTAAATGCAAAACCATCTGCAGGCCTTCGAAGAATGTCATCTCCGCTTCTATTTCATGCATGGTAATCCATAAATTTTGCTAAGATTTCACACCTAAATAATTGTTCCATACATGGAATAATGGGAATATAACGAAGAACCTTACGAGGCACCTTTTTTGTTAGTTGATCTATTCGATATCTACTAATATGACATTCTGGGCATTTTGTTGCAAATTCCTATTGTTTATGATATATAATATGATCATTGGGACATGCATCTATTGCTCAATACTCCATTTTGATATCTTTCATAATGGCACATAAATCTTGATATGAGCAAGGTTAAATATTTGACGGTTTTAACAAAAATTCACCAATCAATCTACAACAAAAAATAATTTGTTTATATAAAGAATATTAATGGTACATATTTCATCCTTTATTTACTAGTGATGAACTAAAAACAATTAAAATAGATGAAAAAAGATGATATATATGACATACCTTAACATTCGTGAGATTGATATGTTTGATAAACCATTCATAACCTTCAAGTTCAACAACAACAATACAACAGAGAGAAGAGTTCTTTCAGAGCCTTCATAAAGGGGCTCGTATGCCTTCTCAAGTACAGGTAAATCATGAACATCATCAAAGTCATCTTGATCATCATGATCAGCTCTACCACTAAATGTGTCATGGATCAATGTATTTGTACCATCATCTTCAACTATTTTTTCTGGCGCATGATCATCTTCTTCCATAAGATCATTAACTTCATCTTTGATATTCACAGCTCCATGTTCGTCTGCTTGCAAAACCACATTCTTTGGGCCGTGATAATCCATATCATCTTCCCTAGGGTGCCCCGCCTTTATAATAATGATAGACACAAATAAACCTTGATAATGATCAAGTGATTATATATATATATAAAATTTTAAAATGATATAAACATTTACAAATTCAATCAATATAAACACATATAATAAACAACTTACTAATGGACGATAATCATGCCCCCCTTCAATGTGACCATGCTGCCTACAATGTTTATCATTTGTAGTGATTAAAATTCATCTTGTCTTTAAGCCCTTGCAATTATTGCAAGGACAATAACATTTCCCATCACCCTTTCTTTTCAATCCAGCCCACAATCTATCAAGTGTCTCTTCATTTTTTTCTTGACAAATATTATCTGACATGATTTTTCTTTACCAAGCTTGACTATTTAAATCTTCAAAAAATATCAAACTCGCACTCCAATAATTTTTATTCATAGATAGGTAACATAATCTAATAATTCTAATATTTTACACCAAAAAAATTTGGCATGCAACCACCCCTACAAAAGAGAAGATAGTCTGAAGTTAATGACCCCAAAAAAACTTTAAAATGTTAATTCCAAAACTTATTAAATTATGATTTTACTATGATTTCCAACCATTAAGACTCCTTAAATCAGAGTATTTAACTTGATCAAAAACTTCCTATAAAAATGGAGGTAATGAGCTAGTAAGAGCAAGCGACCCATTCCTAATGAGCAACAAGTCAGAATCATCATTTCTAATGTCAATACTGATTTATTCTTTTAGTTAAAGATGCAATGTGTCACTTATTATGACGAGCTTATCCCTAGGGCCCTCAACATTGAGAGAGCCCTAATAAAAAATAATAGAAGCATTGGTAAGAGCATGATTAGGGTACAAACCCTAGGCCTACATAGAAACATAAACAATAAATATAGCATATTAGTGAGGTTGCAATACCAGAAAGATTGAGACATTGTAGGTAATAAAAAAATATTGCAATCTAAAGATTGTAGCCAATAACAAGCACACTATGTAGCTTAGTGACATTTGTAAATGCAATCTATAGTAAGAAGAATGAAAGACACTTGAGATGTGAAAGTTAAAAAGAGGTTGAGCAGTGACAACATAATAAAGCTCAAACCTTGCATAGTAAAGAGGAGATTTTAACAGTGAGTTTTCTTAACCCCTTGCTGACCTTAAGGGTTTTGCAAATTCTTTCGGTAGTGTTAGACAAGGCAAATGCAATTAGGGAATTACTATCCAAATGAAGTAACAGTGGCAAACATAGGTTCAATGTTTCTTATTAGCCATTAATGTATAATGGAGGTAGTGGATTGCATGTTTGAGCAGTGTTTTGAGACTCATCAAAGATGGGAGAATGGTGAATAATACCTTGTGGACTGTGAAGTAGTGTAAATAAGGTTGAAGGATCTTAAGAACTACAATACCATGAAACAATGAGTCCCCTATAGTAAGTAGGTAGTCTATAGGGCATAGTTTGATTTTATAGAAGGATTCTCATGAAAGGAATCTTCAAGTGATAGTGAGTGATCTATTTGAGATCACAGCTGAGGGTGCAATACCCAGTCTTAAAGGAAGTTAGAAAAGTAGTAAATGTGCAAGAAAATTGAATCGTACACAACAAACAATTCACAATGTTATCTTCCATAATGGCTTGAGTTTGAAGAAAAAAATCTTGTTGTATCTTCATGATGAAAGTGGTGACCTTAATTGTCAATCATTGGCAACCATGATTTTAAAACATGTTATTGTGCTTATAGAGGTAACATTTTAAGCAAGGCAGTGAGTGGTGGTTTGGAACAATGGTAGGTATGAAGGACTTGCTTTATATGCATACTATGTATTCTAGCTTAAGACAATGTTATTAGAAGAGATTGAAGGTGGATTATGGAACTCAAGGGTTACCATGAAAAGGATTAAAGCAAAGACTAAGATCTATTTAAAAGCCACAGTCATGAAGATATTAAAGATGTCACATGCAAAACCCTAGTAGTTGGACTAATGAATATAGTGCCAAAGAGGATAGTGTGTTGGGGCATATTTAGGAGATCTCTGCATTATCTAATTATAGGGAAATACATCATTTATTTATTTTTTAATTAAAAGAAATCATTTTAAACCCTATATAGGATACATTAATACTTCAAAAGCCTCTGAAGGAATTTGAGATTATGCAAATATATGTCAAGTAACATTCATAAGGTTTAGAAAATATTGATCACTCTCTAGAATAGCCCATTAAACATGGGTTGTGCTTAAATGCACTACATAATTGATATAACACAACCACTCTACATATCAACTAGAGTTATAGGCTCTTTATTTCAGCAAGAGGTAATCACTCTTCAATCATGCTTTAATTACATCCTAACCTATTAAAATTGAGATAGCTTGAATGCACCCAATAATGATTGACACCTACATTATACAACCTGAATTAACTACATTATATGAGTGCCTCCATTTCTATCACAACATAGCCACATTAAACTTGGGTCACACATGAATGCATCATGTTTTTGTTATAGCACAATTGTGCCACATGACCAATAGAGTTATGGATCACATAATTACAGTCACAAGAATTTGTTCCGTTGTTGTGATCGTATGATGATTCCACACAACAAAATCTGGACATGAAATTCTCAAAACCCTAAACTTCTAAAAATGAAATATGATGAGATGTTACTTTAAAATATGATTTTCAAACCTAGAGCTACAAATTTGACATCACAACTAAATTCTGCAAAAAGACAAAGACTACCCTCAACCTGGTGATATGTTCTTGAATTTTTTTTATTTTTCCCAAGAAAATCATCCTTAGTTCTCCACAAACTGTCTCAAGTAGAGCAAAACACTGTCACAATAAATCAAGCACGAACTCACTTTTCTTTATGTCGGCCATAATTTGATTTTTTCCTATTTTTCATGTTTGTCAAAAATTTGACGAAAATGATAGCTGGCATTTCGATGAACCCCAGGTTCATTAAAATTTTGACGAACATTGGGGATAAAATTTCAAAAAATTGAAAATTACACATCAAATTTTACAAGCACCCGATGAACATCAAAGTTTACATATTTCATTGAACAGTTTCATCAGATTTTGTAGTCAAATGTATTAGTGTAATGAAAACTTAGACTTGATTTGATTAAAATAACCTGGTATTTATAGGTATCTATCCTTAATTTCCTAAAACTTCAGCATTACAAGTTGAAATTGAAATTAGAATTAGGAGACACTAAAATACAACCAAAAATATATTTTAAATTTGGTTCCAAAGGCCTAGGGAGGACCCATTTTACCATGGGAAAATGGGTCCCAGGTCTCTTTTCCTAGAACACACATTACTTAAGGTAATTAATTATGTATTGGCATTGATTGTTGTTAGGTTTCCCCTTTAGAAAATGTAATTTATTAGGATTGTAGATGCAAAATAGGGCTTATTAAGGCATAATTAAGTCCAATTTAATTGAGGTGACCTATTTACAAAGTGTAAAAATGTAAAGGAGTACATTTTTCTACACTAAATTTATCCCCTACTTTAGTGAGAGGATGAGTGGAAGTGAAAACTCACACTAAACTAGACAATAAATATATTTCTAATTGTACAACTATTGTAAAGATAAGATGACAAAGGTAAAGGAGGATGATCAAGCCCCCAAGATCCAATATCTCATGAAAAACAAACAAAGACATAGGTAGACACATTCTTATGTTTGATATACAATAACAATGAAAAGATACACAATCATACAATGTCAAAGACTTAATGAAAGAAAAGAAAAGGAGTGGATCAAGCCTCGACTTTTTGTCCATCTAGCTATGGATCAAGCCTTAGCTATTTGTCCAAAAAAATTACAAGTGAAAACATGTTATTCGCTATGCAAGAAAAATATACAAAGTGAGACACACACACACAGTTAGTACGTACTCAAAACAATCAAACAATTGGATGATGGGAAAGTCACACATAGTCTACAAGCTCCCATATGTACAACCATACCAAAAATTATACCTCTTGATAACTTTGATAAGATGCCACACAATATGAAGTTTTTGCTTCACAATGCTAGCAAGTTGTAATATGATAGAGAATAATGAACAAAAATGGCCCTAGTAGCAAGCAAGGTTTGTTATACTTGGTGGCCATGAAAAAAGGTTGTGAATTTGTGCTTCACAGGGCTAGTAGGATTCTTTATGCTATAAATTCATGAAAAAAATACAAATAGGATAAGGAATGTTTAAAGTTGATTCGCTTAATGCATATAAAGTCTCACCTTAGGGAACATCATGCTTGAAAACACAACTAAGAGAGGACAAGTCAAAGGATAAAGATTTACAACTTATGGAATGCATGTCGTAGTATTACCACTAAGAGGAATTCCATATACCAAGAAATGTGGCACTCTTGAAAGACTTCAATCCTAATGTCACCAAGAAGAATACACATCACATGAATCAAGAAGATCACAGTAAAAAAAATATGAGTTATAGAAAAAAAAATTCAAAATGATAATGCCAATCTATGCCCTCACTTTAAAGAAATTTCTAAACACCATGTTGTGATCAATTAATTTCAAGTAGAAAATGATAAATGCTAAACAATAAAGAAGACATGGGAGCTTATTTGGAAAGGCCTATGCGAAAAATATGTTTCCAAATGAAGTTATGCCACGAAGAGGGGTTTCCCCCAAATGAAATCCCAAAATAACACAAAGGGATCCACAAATTTTGGGTTGGAATATGTCTTTGCTACAATGTTATTATAGAGGTCAGAAACATCATCATTATCCAAATAGTAGAAGAATGACAAATAGATTGTGAAAAAAAGGAAAATATTTTGGGTAAACATGGAAGATACCTAAATGTTTTAGCACCTTGCATTGTCCCAAAAGGAAAACAAAAAACAAGAGATAAGATAAAGGTTTACGACATATAGAAGAATGAACATAAAGACATGTCAAAAAGAACAATACGAGGGATCACATTACACACATGCAATCACACAAATAATATGAAAAGAAGACAAATAAAATATGAGTATGGTACATGTGAGTCAACCTATAGAAGGTCATCCACATCCCAATCTAGTTCATCATATGTAGAAGGCAAATAACTAGCCAAAGGGACAACAACAAGTGTTGCAATAGGAGCATCACTAGGTTCAACACATGGTGAGTCACTCTTTTTAGGAGGATCATCACGGTTGCTCTCATCCAAAGTCAACGTAGTGGAAAATGAAAAATTTAACTCACCACACACTTCTTTATCAATTTTAGCAATCTCATCATCATCTTCCAAGTTAATCACAATAGGAGGTGTAATAATAATATCCATGGAAAATACTTGTTCTTGTTGTGATCGAGATATAGGAATTTCTTGTTGTGATGAATGTGGAGAATCATTATGCATTTCTTGGGCTATTGTTTGATCTTAAGTTTTTGATTCATATTTTTCTTGTAACTAACAAGCAATAGCACAATGTCTATTGCTATGATCTCTAGCATTTTAGTTTCTTTTTGTATGGTTTTCAAGTTGTGATTTTGTAGGAGTAGGTTTATCAACCATTGGTTTCTTTTCTTCCCACAAGGGAGGATTAGAAGGAGCCATGGGATGTTTTTTAACCACTTTATCTTTGACTTTATAAACTTTTTTGGTCTTGGGAGGAACAATGGGACTTGTATTGTTAGCTCCAAGTCTCTTATATGAAATAGGTGAAGGATTGTCTTGGTTACTTGGAAGAGCTTTTGCTTCAATCATGGCTTCATCAATGATGGGAGGCTCAATAATGGATTGAGATATGTTGTTAGGGGATAATTCCTTTATGTGCTTGGATTTTAATTTATGCTAAGATGTAATGAATAAATCTTGATGGGATGTGATAGGTTCCACAAGCTTGGGCGAAAAGAAATCCAATGAAAAGTTCCTAGTGAAGAAAAAGGATTAAAGCCACTATGGTGCACTGTAAAGGTTTGATTGTTAAAGGGAAACTTCAAGCATTTTTCAATGATCGATAAGATTAAATTCATGGAGCAAGCCATGGGTAGCCTTACTTCGCATGATATTTATTTGATATTAGGATGATGGAGAATCAAACACATAATAGTTTTGGTCCAACTTTTAGAGGAAAAGTGATCAAACCTATCATAGAGAAAGCAAAAGCATTATATTTTTTAATCCATGCTTTCGGTTGTTCATAAGTATCTTCATAAATTTCATGCAAAAACATTAATTATATGGTGATCATGTTCTTTGTGAAGTAATTTCACCTTTAATCTTCTTTTGATTTTTAGATTTCATACTTTTTAGCTTTAGGATGAATTCAGACTTAGAGTAAAAGTGGTTTTGAAAGGCACACAATGCTCCATATGGTGGCTGCAAAACTTTTTTTTATCCTCTTCTTTTTGGGAGAAAGTTGGGGCACATGTCAACTTGGCGGGTATTTTCTCTAAGTCTATTTTCATAAATCTAAGATTCCCTACCTGCTTGACACGCCATCTCTTTGCTTTTTGCAAGTTGCACTTTTGAGGAGCGATCTCTTTATGGAGGTTTTTAGATCATGTTGGAGCTTTCTTATCTTTGGGTTGGAACCTTCAAGTCGATGTCATAAATTTAAATGTGATTGGTCAAATCAAAATTTTCCAAACTATTTTCTATGATCCGATTGTTTTCATATGGAAAACTTCGCTAAATATTGAAAGGACATAAATGAGGCAGTTGGGAATTAATGAGCAAGGATTGCCATGATCTAATAAAAGATCTAGGATTGGATCATGAGGTATTAGATGCAAGCATCTTGCAATATTTTTTTTTGGGATGTTGGCAGTGGTTCTCCCCTTTTCAGCTATAAATAGAAGGCAACAATAGATAAAAAAAAATGTATTTTTTGAAATTATTTTAAGTTTTCCTTAGTTATAGAAATATTTTTAGAATTTTAAAGCTTGTAGAACACTACTTTTCTCAAAAATGTTATATTGTTTTAACTCAATCTATTCAGATTGGAATTCAACGTTTGATTTAAAGTTCATTTGATATTTATGTGCAATTTTTTTGGAAGAAATATTTGAAACTATGCATGTTATAACCTTTCTCAAGTTCCTTCTTAATGTTTTCATACTGAATGAAACATTGTGTTAAGATTAATTCAATAGTTTGAGTAGTTGATTTCCATGTTGTAGGCTTCTATGATAATAATAACTTGCAGAAATTGGATTATTTCTATTGAACTTCTCCATTTTACTTGAGGGGTATGTGTAGGATAATCATAGAAAAAATAGGCCTTTAAGTGGCAAAAAATTCTAAAAAATTAGAGTTAGGCAACTTGACGTAAAAATTTGAATAAGTTATCTATATTATTTCAAAAATATGTAACAATAGAATTTGTACCAAATTGAATGTAGTTTCTAAAATACTAGGTTTATTTTAAAAAAATCTATTTGGTGAAAATTTAAATTTCAATGTAGTACTACTTAAATTTCAGGGAAAAATAAGAAGTAGGTGTCTATCTGACCACCCTAACCACAATAAAATGATAATATTTTTTTATAAGATTTTAGATATAAGTAGAGGACTCATGTTCCAATGTGATGCATATTTTTTTATAATGATTTTTTGAGGAAATAATTAGTTATGAATTTTTCATTACAACTTTTAAAAAATATAAAAAAAACATATATCTGACCACTTTAACTTGGTCAAAACTTCATGAAATTCATTTTTTTTAATCCTATCGTATGTGAAGCATAAAATGTGATGCATGTTTTGGATTCAAAAAATGTGATACCGTTTGAAAGCTATAGATGATTTTCAATCAGCCTATCAATCAGGAATTTAGTCATAAGTCAAATAGAAAATGAATAATAATTATTTATTAAATTCAAAGTAAAGCATAATTTATATTGGTGGAAAGCTGAGAATATGCTTTAAAAACTCTTTTCATTTCATTAATTTTGGGGAAAAAAAATCCATTAGCCACATACCCTACACATACCCATCATATCACCACTTTTTATCCCATCATGATCCTACACACACCCTAAGGGTTGTTGTTCTTTCGTATTATGTTGTAAAAGAGGAAGGGTTTTCTATGATTAGACCTTAATGAGCACTTTCAATGGAGAGATCTAAAAGACTGCATTGTGCTTGTATTTAGCTTTTATTTCTCTCTCTCTTCCCAACAATGAAGGGTTGTGGCATTCTCTGTTTATTATATCATTCATAAAAAAGAATTAGGCTTGAAATGTTGTAAAATATTTGGCACATTGCCATTTCATGTTTTATATTTACATTTCCTTCTACCTTTTTCTCTAAACATAAAGAAGAGCCAACTTTCTATAAAAATCTTAGAGATATACAGTGAGGTGGAAATTGGTCCCCCACTGTTGAATTTTCCATAAGGTTGTTTGGGAGGTGAAAGATTTGATGATCAAAAGTTCTTTTTATGGAATAGCCAGTGGAATCGAAAATCATTGCCTAATTAGAAGTCAAAAATATTTCTAAAGTCAGGTTGAGGAAAGAAGCTAGAAATTTCATGCCCATAATCCAAACAAGAGCATACTCAAAAGGCCATTTCTAGTACTCCTAGTTACCTACCTTGGTAACTAGGAGAAAAAGACTTACAAGTTCTTCATTGCCTATAAGGAGTAACAAGGCAAGAAGTGAAAGCCTAAGATCTAGAGCCTTATCTACTCCACCTGGAGGCTGAACTTTCCAAATTAGAATACTAGAACACCTGATTCATAGGAATCTATTCTCCATGGCTCATATAGCTACCCCTACTCCTAGAAATTTTGTGACCTGGGATAGTGGAAGTCCACTATAATCTTCTACACCCCTAGATGTAGGGTCTGCTATACTTGCTAATTCCCTCAAGGCTATTCCAAAATTTTCTCTTATAGCATAGTAGAGGAAAATATTCCTCTTAGACTATTGGTCACTTCATTCAAAGGAAAATCCTAAGATTGGTATCGATCTTTGGCTTTTGATTCTATTTTCTCCTTGGATCAGCTTGAAGAGAGGTTGTTTGAATGCTTCTTAGATAATGGAGATCACTCCTCATTACTACATAAATTAATCACCATAAAAAGAGACCCACAAGAGGCCATGAGTGATTTCAACACCAAGTTTCACAAAACCTGGCAAAGAATCCATGTAACTGCCCAACCCCAGATTTTTTACTTGAAGGATTTCAATTCAAACATCACAATTATGATAACCTCTATGGGAGGAGATATCTTACCCAACGCATACGATTTTGCAATATGTGAGGAGAATAGTTTGATTGACACTAGGAAGCTTCTACCATGACCTCCAATGCTTTTATTCATAGAAATATTTGTTACTCCTTGGGAAGAAGCTACTCCAAGCACTTCCACTGCACAAGTGGCGATGTCAGCTACATTGTAATTCATGTACATGTACCCCATCATGTAGCCAAGCATGTCGATATATTCCTCTCTAATAGCATACATCAACGATATGAAGAGTCTCATTTCTATCTATTGCTAACAAACTAGTCCTTATCAAATGGCAGTAAGCGGAACCTTCAAAGCTGGCCACTTAGACCTATCAAGGAGGAAGGCAATCCTACCAATAGAACACTTTCCAAGGTCTCTCCAATGGAGGAGGTCAATGAATGACCTCCACAAAATAGATAGTTTTGGTCACTATGCCACTATAGATAGTGAAGGATAACCAAAGTAAAGAATTAATCCCAAGATAGAACAACCTGGCAGAAGATGAAAATGTGTGTTGCTTCTCGTGCAACGATAGTCACATGTCTTGAAATTTTCCAAGGAGAAATCAAAAATATATGATAGTGGAACAAAGAAACAAGGTTGTGCTCTCAAATAATGATGAATATGAGTCTTTTGAAATAGAAAATTGCCGCTTTAGAGCACAAATGCAAGGAATATCCTTAGAACAGGAGTTGGATATCACGCTGGACCATGCGCTATTTTTGTGGATGGAGGAAGAGGATGTAGTATTCCCAAACAAGACTCTGACAACTAGTGCTCCATAAGTAAAATTAGACTACAACACAAGATCCAAAAGAAGGCTTACGAGAGAATACATACAACAAGCTTTGTTGCATCCACAACTATGTCGACCATAGCCACAAGAAAAGAAAGCTTCGTAGGTTGCTGCCCAACCTATTCAATAGTTGTGAACCATGTCATTGCTAGAGAAGGAGTTGGATAATATTCCAAGCCCATTTATGATAGATCATTCCCCCCCAAATACAAGAGAGATACCACCATTTAAACCCAAGGTACTGCCAACCAAAATGCTTAATGTGGTGGAACAATTAAAGAAGGTGCTTGCCAACGTATCTCTGTGGGACATCATATCCATTCCCAAACAAAATACATTGCTCCTCAAAGCATTAAAGAAGGAATAATAAATATCGTAAACGGATGCAACTCTATCGTACGATCAAGATAAAGATAAAGAACATCTGTTAGACCATGAATCTTTGAAAGTTGTAGCTTATGTGAATGACACAGGCAATGCAAAAGAGAAAGAGGTAAGCAAGACAAAACCCATGCCTTTATTTTTGAAACTTATTGTGGGATATAAGATTTTGCATAATAACACAATTGATTAGAGAGCTAGTACAATGGTCATGCCAAAAAAAGTGGTTGATGCCTTGAAGCTTATGTATGAGCCCCTTGAGAAGGGAATCATGCAATTAGATGGGAAGGAGGTTCTGACCATTGGATGCATTAAATATTTGTCTTTAACCCTCTTCTCATGTCCAAGACAAATGGTCACACA
Organism: Sequoia sempervirens; assembly: GCA_007258455.2. NCBI lineage: Eukaryota > Viridiplantae > Streptophyta > Pinopsida > Cupressales > Cupressaceae > Sequoia > Sequoia sempervirens. Next base: position 222,321,229 of record VDFB02000015.1, on the reverse strand, counting down.
AGAAATAGTGGTGAAAGATATTCCCTCAATCTTTTGGTGTGTCTTTCAAGAGCTTTCACCACAAAGATTGGCAGATATTTAGCACTTGATTAGTCTCACTTTATATTAAGAACCAAGCATGGGATGAAGATGAAAATCCTATTTGAATCTTTGCATCCAGAATACATAGCACACAATGCAGTCCTATTCTTTGAAGTAGCACACACCTCCTTCTTGCAAAAGGGAAATATACTATGTAGAGATGCTAGAAGACAAAGAGGACAAGTGATTGAACCCCCAAAGAATAAATTCTCCTTATCCAATTCATCAACTCTAAACTATTCAATAACTTTAATGCAATGAGACTAGGCACCTATGTGATCTTCAATGACAATCAAGTCTTTCTAAAATTGATGAAAGATCGGGAGGAATATGATGATCTGAGTGATAACTATATATGGAAATTATATTTTGATGGTGTCAAATGCAAAGCTAGTTCTAGAGCACCAAGTGTCTGACTAGTGTCCCTGACATGATAAGAGACCCTCAAGGCTTTTCACTTTTAGTTTTTGTTCTCAAACAATGATGTGGAATATGAAACCTTGGTTCATGGTCTAATTCTTGCAGAATGAATAGGCGTAAAGAGGATGCAAGAATTCAGAGATTCAATGTTAGTGGTGAGCCAGATCATTGGGAAAGCAACTGCGAAGAATATTTAAGAATGAATTTGTACAAATATCAGATATGGGATGTAATTGAAAATTTTGAAGCTTTTAATATACAAGTCATCCCTCAATCTCAAAATAGTGTCATTGATCAAATGGATTCAATTCGTTTGTAATTCAAATAAGTTTTTGATTCAACAACAAAGCAAAATGTAGTGTAGATCATTATCTGACCAACGATTCCTAATAATGGTCAAAATTTCCAAGTGTTTGAGGATGACACATAGATCACCATCTTTTTTATAGAAATTAGGAGAAGCTTATGACCATTTATAGCCTCAAGTAGAATCTCTTGAGGGGAAATATGTCTAGTTAAAAGGGAACAAGCTTCCTCGAGGTTTAATCTCCCTTGAAAATATTTTTGACTATGAGGACACAAGAAATAGTAAACAAAAGTTCACTATGGACATGAGGGATTATGAAGAACTCGGTGTGGGAAGTGGAAAAAGCCTAAAAGTCGAAAGAGATGTTTTGTGGAAGGATAAAGAAAGACTAATGGATCTATGTTCTGGATATGATGGGATCATGGCATTGAACTATGATGATCTTAGAGGGTATTATCCTAGCATAATTCAACATTCTATTAACTTGGTTGAAGGATCAAAGCCCATACAACAAAAATAAAGGTTGGTCAATTTGAAGGAAGAAGCATTGATGGCACAAAATCTCACCAAATTGATCAAATCAAGGATCATATATCTAATTAGACAATCCACCTAGCTATCTAATCTGGTATTGATTTGGAAAAAGAATGATGATATTAGGCTTTGTGTTGATTTTAGAGATTTGAATAAAGCCTCAACAAAAGATTACTACCTTTTGTCATCAATGGACCAGATCCTGCAGACTGTGGCTAGATCAAAGATGATTTCATTGCTCAATTGTTTCTCAAGATATAACCAAGTATATGTAAATGAAGGTGGCCAACATAAAACAACATTTACCACCAATTGGAGAATGTTCACATACTCAAAAATGTCATTCGAACTTTCAAATATTGGTGTGATTTTTCAGTGAGCAATGGATATTACTTTTAGAGGATTAATTAATTAGATTATTTGAAAATATCTAGATGACCTAATAGACATTTGAAAGTCAAAATATGATCACTTTGATCATTTGGAAAAGGTTTTCTGGAAGTGTCAACAGTTCAGGATTTCCTTAAATCCAAAGAAATTTGTTTTCAAAATGCCCCAAGGAAAGCTACTTGATTTCATGGTGTTAAAGGAGGGAATAGAGATATACCCCAAATGGGTGAGATCTATAGTGGAGTTTCCCCTACCAGTAAATCAAAAAGGGCTGCAATATTTTCTAGGGAAGATCAACTTTGTTATCAAGCTCATTTTAGATTTTGCAGTCAATGCGATACCTATCACACTGATGCTCAAAAAGAACCTAATGTTCAAATGGAACCTCAAAGGAAAAGTTATTTTGAGTAGATAAAGGTAGCTATCTTTGCCACTTCGGTGTTGGCTAACTTGGACTTTTCCAAGGATTTTCTACTTTATGTATACAGTGGCCAACATAGCATAGCTTCGATACTCACTTAGAAGGACAAAGGAAATAATGAGGAACATCCCATTGCATTTCACTCAAGAAATCTTAAAGGATATGAAGCCAGATATAATTTTGTAGAAAAGTAGGGTTTTTCCATTGTTAAAAGCCTAAAGAAATTATAACACTTGGTGTCAGCCAATAGGATCACCATTCTTGTCACACATTGTAGTGTGTGAGAGTATATCACTAAGGGTGAAATAACTGAAAAGAGGGCCAACTGGATCACTAATATTTTTGAATATGATGTGGATATTAAGCCAACCATGTTGGTTCATGGAAGAGGTCTGTGTGAATATTCTGTGTAGGAATCAGGGTGAAGCCACAATAGTGGTTTACAATTCAAGTGAGGAAGGAAAAATCACAAAAATGACCCAAGGAAAAAAATGTGTTTTTGGGGGTTCGTACGAACCTACTGGTTTGACCAAACCCCTTTAAATTTTGGCCACCAAAAAAACAAAAAAATGTATTGGGAAGGGGTTCGAGTGAACCCCTTGGGGTTTCCCAAAACCCCTAGGGGTTCGTATGAACCCCCTTTATCCCTCATCTCGCCCTTGAGACACAAAAAAAACCTAAATTTTGGCACTTTGGATCTCGGGTTGAGGATGAAAATGGAGGAATCTTCACAAACCCAACTAGAATCATGTAGTCCTCGGAATGAGTTATCCAACGAATATAATTTTAATATTTTTTGGTTTTATTATGTTTTTTTTTTAGTTTTATTAAACATAGGTTTTTCCATTGAAAATGAAGGCCTTTGTTTTGCATATGTGTAAAAATAACAGATTATCAAAAAAAGAATTGAAAAATATGAGTGCACCAGATATTGAAGTCCTTGATCCAAAAATAAATAAAAATTGAATTTCGATATATACAAAAAGCGTTGTGTTATACGGTCGCACTATGTCTAAATTGTAATTGGTTTCAATTCAAAACTTGATTAAAGAGAAAATATTCAATAAAAAACTATCTAACCAAGTGGAAGCACTAGATATCAAAGTTAAAAATCTAAATTTGAAATAATTAGAATTTTATCCTTCATGGAAAAAAAATTATGCATTATAGGATGTGCATCAATTTTTAAAAATGTTATTTTTTGAAAAAACCTAGTTGTCATGGGAGATGGAAAAAGAAGTGCAATCTGATTCCAAAAAAATTGAAAAAAATATTTTTAGAATCTACAGACAAAATGTGACAAGTCTCTAGTTTGTATCATCTTCAAATTCTTCATGATTTAGCTATAGGTGCCCAAATGTGAAGATTTACTTAAAAATAATAATTTTAGTGTGAAGTTTGGCTAAAAATTGTAAACCACTATTGTGGGATCACCCATCAAGTTCTTTAGTTGAGGAGACCGATTAGGTCTACAAAAACCAGTTTGAGTCTGGTGAGTCCTGAGTGATGGATTGAATGTAGTATATGCAAAAGGGGGAGTACCTGACCAACCTTTCATCTTACAAAAGGAGACACTACTAACTACAAGGCACCAAGTATGTATTAATTGAGGGTATCTTATTCAAAAGGAATTATGATGGTGTCCTACTCTAATGCTTGAATAAGCCACAAGTGGAAAGAGTTCTTAATGAATTTCATAGAAGTCTTGAGGGGAGACATTTCTCTGCCAAGACTACTACCTTAAAGATAATGTGAGCAATATATTATTGGGCCTCTATGCTTTCTAAAGCACTCCATTTGGTGCAAAATTGTACTAAGTGCCAATATTTTGTTGGCAAAAGAAAAAATTCTGCCCTACCCTTGATCCCAATTGTAACTGAGGAACCCTTTACTCAATGGGGTTTGGATTTCATCGAGATGATAAATCCTATTTCCAATGCTAGACATAAGTGGATCCTTACAACAACCAACTACTTCACAAGCTAGACACAGGTTGTTTCCCTAAATAATGCTACAGAAGGTGAGATTTTCAACTTCCTCGAAGAGCTGGTAACAAGATTTGGTTCACCAAAAACCATCATATTCGACAATATGTGGGATTTTGTGGGTTTGGGGATGTGATATTTTGCTATAAAATATGCGTTTTACCTTAAAAATTCTCCAAATTACTACCCACAAGGAAATTGGTTAGTGGAGTGGACGAACAAAAACCTAATTAGGTTAATCAAGCACATTAGGTCAGAGAAACAAAGGGATTGTCACAAGAACTTGCTAGTTGCTCTATGGGTAGACTAGATTACACCCAAGAAGATCTAGAAGGCCTCCCCTTATGAATTATTATATGGGAAAGAAGTAGTTTTATCCATTTCCATAGAGATCCCTACTTTGCAACTGCTAAAAGTTGCGAAGATTGAACAAAGCAATGGAATGGAAGAAAGGTTGGTGAAACTCCTCAAACTTGAGGAAGACAAAGAAAAGGATTATGGAGCCATGATCAGATTCCAAATAGATAGTAAAATTTTGGTTTGATAAAAAGACCCCAACCTAGATTTTAGAGAAGGAAGTCTAGTATTGAAGTATGATGAGAGCTTTGTGAAGCTAGGACAACATATAAAGTTTAAAACACTATGGAAGGGACCCTTCCATATTAGCGTGTGTAATAAAAATAATGCATATGAGCTTGAAGATATTGAAGGAAACACTTTGGATATATCAATGAATGATATTTATCTAAAATTATTCCATTAGAATACACAAGTTCTTTAAAATTCACACAATTATGTACCATATGTAATTTTTTTTGTAAAATACGATCTATTTTTGAGAATAAAGCCATGAGAATAACAATGGAGGAAACATAAAAGGTACTATATTATATGTATTGAAAAAATTATATTATAGTATGAGCCCAAGGCTCTAAGAGAAGCCAAAGCTTCTTTTGAGAACCAAAAAAAGCTATACTATGAAAAGGAAAAAAGGGGAGGCAACGAGAAAAAAATAATGAAATTCATAAGCCTCCAGTCATTGTTAAATAGTCAAAAGTGGCTCTTCGTCTTCTTCTTCTTTTCTTTCTTGTTCTTCTTCTTTGATAGGGTGAAAGGGGGTCAAAACAACACACATAGGCCCAACACAACAACAACCTTAGTCCTCGTTCCCATGGTTGTACACCAAGAACTCAAAGTGCTTCTTCCAGTCAAACCCACCAACACGCTCCATGCCAAACTCTCTCAGAAGGAAATTGGTTGTAGGACAAGATAGTGAGTGGTTCCTCTTGATGTCTATGGTTCAAAAGTAAGTAAGGAAGGGTATCCAGACCATGCCCTCCCCATAATTGACCTACTTGTGAAGGTCCATGGCATTCAAAACAGACACTAGGGATTGCCACTTGAACAATTTTTTTGAACCTATTCAAGTACAAAGAGTCAAACATGGCATGCTACAACACAATTATCGAGGGTTTGGCTATGTCTAGGTTGAGAAGGGAGGCCACAAAGTGAGATATAACATTGGAGTTGCATCGTGGCTGGTTTTCACCCTTGACATAGTCCTTGTCAAGGACCCACTTGAATGCAACAATAATGAGGTGGTTGTTCTTCTTTGTCGGGCACTTGATTTTGTCACTGTTAATTTCACTAGCAAAAGAGTATTGAAGCCTTCATGGAAGGATCCAAATAGGAGTGCCTAGACCAGATGACATGACAGTAGTAAAAGTTAAGGCTAATAGAATGGAAGATAGCAAGAAAAGCTCGCTAAACTTAAAAGGCTATTTTTTTGAATCAATATTGTAATAAGGTGGCATAGCTATTTATAGAAAAGATGTGCCAGCAAACCCAACTAATGGAAAATCTAATTCTAGTTGGACGGTGATGGAGCAAATTTCAAAATAGCCAGAGGCAAAAAGATGAATCCTACAACAAATTTGACAGGGGTCTTGAGAAATAAATTTTGGAATTGGGAGTAAATGCTCGCTTAGTCTGATCTTCGCCATGTGTCCTTTGCCATCATTAGCACCAGCTAGTTTGCTTATCTGAAAAGAAATTGATTAACATCTTCAGTTTTGATAAATTAAATAAGATTTTCTTTTCAAAGTACCTTGCACCACTTAAGCATGCTTCTCATATTTAAAAGAACATTTTCCAATGAGTTTTGCTTATTTGTGAAGAGGCAGCAGGAAGAATGTACTAATTCCATTCTCACAGTGGTTTTGGAATTTCCAAGGGATATAGATCCCAAATACACATGTATCACCTTGGTGGCATCACTTAGTGGATCAGTGGTAATGGAAAAGCCTTAACTAGATGTATGTGCAAAGGAATTAATTGCACCCAAAAGCAGATTTTTTGCTAAGTAGCAAAACAACAAGTGGTTGTTTCACTGAAGAAACTCTCTACAACTTCTCAGCACAACAATGGTGGAAGCATCGAAAACTAGTAGAAAATATGGATCCTTGTCTAGGAGGTTGAGTTACATAAATATCTTTTGGAGAGATTCATTCACCAATGCCCCAATACTAGAAGAACGAGTTTGATTATACTAGATCAATATAGGCAGATAATTGTGTTAGAAAAGAGGTGGTGCAGGATTTTACCGACAAAATTTTTTACCCAAAGTTGGAAACTAACCCTAAAAGCCTTAGGGAAAGGACATTGCAAAGAATGATTCAGCATGGGTCAATAGAAGATTTTGTGTCTCAGATCTAGAATTGTGGTTTGCCATAGTTCATGTTGCCCACTATACACCCATGCCTAGAGTTGGTAGACGCTTGTGCTAAAATATTCAACAAGGAAACATGGGTTATTGTCATCAATAAGATCAAGGTTACAATTAATGTGGTGGTCATATAGGATATGTTGTATATCCTTACAACTCAGGGCATTGAGTGCTTTGACGAGGAAGAAATTGAATGTTTTTAGGAAGCCAAAACAAAGGAAAAAATAGAGAGAGCAATTTTCTTTTCCTCTTGTGCATAGAAAATTCAAGAAGGATGTACACGGTCTATTTTCTTAATGCTAGCCTAGATTTATGGCCTTCATAATGACAAAGAGGTTCATCTCTTTCATATGGGCTTGGATTGCATGCTTAAAAAGGAGAAAAGTCAGAAGTATTATGACTTTGTTGACACAATAGCCAAAGGAATGCTAGAGTACTTGAGGACATATGATATTAAGTATAAATTTAGGTATTCCTCTTTCTTGGTTCATTTGAATTTGCATCAAAATTATGATTTTCTAAAGAGAATTTTGCCATTATTTTGGTTCAATGTAAAGGGTTTCTGCCAACCAATTTTAGTATGGAATCATGTACTATCAGGGGCATAGGATTATTACTAGTTTGTAAATAATTTTATGAGGCCAATACTTCAATATTTTCTCCCATGCCCTATAGGCCATTTCTCTCTTGAGGTCTTGTGATCGATGAAGACTTTGTAGGCTCCATTGGATTATTTCCTAGGTGAAGATTTCACTTTTATTAGATTCCATGGTTTCGTAAATGAGCCTTTCAGACTCCTGAGTATGTACAGGATCATGATGGGCCAAAAAGTGGCAATATGATGGGTATTTGTAGGGTATGTGGTTGACGACCTTTTCTTTACCAAAATTTGATGAAATGAAAAGGGTTTTTAAAGAAGATTCTCAACTTTCCACCAATATAAATTATGCTTTACTTTGAATTTAATAAATAATAATTATTCTTTTTCTATTTGAAAGATGACTAAAGTGTTGATTGATAAGCTAATTGAAAACATCTATAGCTTTCAAATGGTATCACATTTTTTGAATCCAAAAAAATGCATCACATTCTATTCTTTGCATACTACAAGATTAAAAAAACTAAAAATTAAATTTCATGAAGTTTTGACCAAGTTAAGGTAGTTAGACATACGAGTTTTTATATTTTTGAAAAGTTGTAATAAAAAATTCATAATTAATTATTTACTTGGAAAAAAATTACAAAAAAAAAAGGCATCACATCCGAACATGAGTCCTCTACTTATGTCTAAAATATTATAAAAAAATATTATAATTTTATTGTGGTTAGGGTGGTCAGATAGACACCTACTTATTTTTTCCCTGAAATTTAAGTACTACTGCATTGAAATTTCAAATTTTCACCAAATAGATTTTTTTTCTTTGAAATAAACCTAGTAGTCTAGAAACTACATTCAATTTGCTACAGATTCTATTATTACATATTTTTGAAATAATATAGATAACTTATTCAAATTTCTACGTCAAGTTTCCTAACTCTGATTTTTCTAATTTTTTTCCCACTTAAGGGCCTATTTTTTCCATGATGATCTTGCACATACCCTCCTAGAATTTGTGATTGATATAGTTTTTTCTTTGGAGGCATGCAATCAAGAAACCCTTCCCAAAAATTTCTATGGAGGCAAAAGGCATAAGACAAGTCTTTACCTAATTCTCCTTAACATTGCCAACAGTCAAGTAATGCTAGGAAAGTGAAAGGAAAAGGGTGAGCTTAAAAACAAACTGGCACTCTTAGGCTTTGTTCTAATTTGTGACACATGGGACTAAAATCTGACATGGAAGATCCCAACTTGGAAATGTGAGAATCAGAAGTATTTTGAGTTGAGGAGGAATCCGAGACAAGAAAGGCCAGAAGTATATGTTGATTTGGCTCACATACCAATCAAACGACCACCATTGTTGTATTTCTATGTAGTGCAAGCAAAGTATCAAAGGAACCTCCCAATGGGTAAAACCCTTAGCTCATAATTGAAATTTCTAGGGTGGTTGGAAAGAAAGAAAGCATATTTCTAGAGGTTCTAACAAGAGATGAGATGCCCCAATGCCTTGTCCGAAGATCTGTGGCCATATGGTGAAAGGTTTGACAAGGTCTACAATAGAGAGGAAAATATCGACATTAGTAATCTAGAGACTAGTCATGAAATTGAACCAGAGGAGATTCCATGTCATGCTTCTCAGCTTCAAGAATCAGACAAAAGAAAAAGATCGAGGAAAAAGGACTCACAAGTCACCTCCTCTATTAGTGCCCAAAGCAAAGCAAAAAGATTCTGATGGTCCTCGAGAAGGTCTGTTGTGGTTATTGAAGGCTAGGTTTTGATGGGATTTGTCACCAAAGGATCAAAATGTACCAGTTCTGATCATGGAAAGAAGAGACAAGTCCAGGATCTAAGCGGACCTAGTGCATTAGTTAGAGGAGAAAAAGAAATGGAATCTTCTCTACAAGTGTTTCATCTGCCACAATCTAGGTAGGTTTCAATCCCTCTCTTCTTTCTGCGTTTTCATCTCTAGTTACTCCTCTTCCCCCATATGTGGAAAAGAGTCCTCTATCTGTGGACCCCAATCTTTTGGTCCTAAATGAACCCCTTGCCATTTTCAACAATAAACCATGTGAAGTAACCCTGTGTGTCGAATGAGTATCATCCGCTTTAGCCACTATTGATTCTTTAATCACCCTATCAAATGCCCACATTGAAATAGATAAGACATCCATGTTTCCTGTTACTTTAGGTCCATCCACTTCTAGGAAAACATTTCTCCTTCCACCCACTTCTCCATTTATCCTAATGGGTTTTCCCCTTGCTTAATCTTAGTTTGGTATCTCACCATTTTCCATGATAACACTCCCATTTTGCTCTTCGTAGTCTCATACATCTAAGGTTTCTCCTTCTATCACCCTATTTGGTCTCCCTCCAGGTGCTTCCATTGATACACAAAGCATTAGCACCCCACAAACACTCCAATACCATTTCAATGCAACCAAGCAAGCCAGACAAGCTAGAAAGAAAAAATTGTAGATTAAAAATGCCATGTAGCCAACTAAGAGAAGAATTCCTTGCTGATCAATAGCATGAAGCCACTTGTATCCAAGTATGAGGGAAAAATGCAGACAAAAAATTATGACAACAGAGCCATGGGTTTAGATTTAAGCGAAACTTTCCCATGTGACAAGTTAGTCCTAGCTAAAGCCACCCAAAAGGTGGTATATGCAGATTATGAGAGGTTCAATAGGAAATTGAAGAAGCTCAAGGTCAAGTTGACAAATATAAGGGATACAGTGAGCAAGCTATAGATAGAGATCAAGGCCAAAAATTTTTAGATGGCCTACATAAGACAGATACAAGATTGACAAGGAGAAGCAACTAGGTTGCTCAATGAGGCCCAAGTTGAATAGATCCAATTATATACTAAAATTGAAAAGTTAAGAGTTAGGCTTGCTAGTGAGCACCAAACAAACATGAATTACTGATGTACTCAGGAAAACATACAAAGAGAGTTGGATGACATCCGATCTTAAGCTTCCAACAATCTACAAAGGGCCCAGGAAGAAGTAGAAAGATCAAGGCAAGAGAAACATGATATCATGTACAATTTGTAGACTCGTGACAAGCGGTCAGAAGGTTGAGCTCCAAACTAACAAATGCCCTCCGAGAGAAGAATCAGATGGAGGAGAATATAAATGCAAGAGAGGATCAGTTCCACTAGGAGTTAGCTATTACACAAGGGTCTGGGACCCTCCCAATATTGAAGAGGTTGATATCTACACACTATGAAAGGAACATGAATGCAGTTACCATTCTCAGGCTAGCCCTATAGTTTTTAAGGGATGCTCAAGAATTAAACAGAAAGGTTGGCCTGATGGCTGACCAAATTCTATAGATATATACTCCTTGAGTAGTGGAATCACAAAATCTGATTTCTAGATTATGTGTGGCTACTGACAAGGCCCTAATAAGCACATGGATTCCAAATTGGAGGGCCACCTCAAGAAAAGAAAGAAAAAAATTCTACTACCACAAAGTCACAACAAAGAGCAAAGAAAGTAGGTAGTGTTGAACAAAAGGGTCGATGAAATCAAGAAGGATTTTAATGTTTTTCTTAAATTAGTTTTGCCTCCCCTTTTCTCACTAGATGGAGATGTGCTATTAGTTGAGTAGATCATATATGCAATCAGATAAAAGGTCCAAAATTCTATAAAAATTTTAGGTTTAGGCCCGATTCCCACCATTGTTGAAATTGAGAATGAGAACTTTCCCATTTATCATCTCCCTTATCACCTTGGGGCTATTTTAGCAAGATGGGGAGCCATTCCTTTTAAGGAAGTCTTTGAGTTAGATCAAGCATACATGATCCTTCGTGCTCTCATCTGACCCATTCATTTGGACTGGAAGGTATAGTATTCCACCTTTCTCAAACTCTAGGAACATCCAAAGCTCTAGGTTTGTGCCTTCGCAAGCAAAGGCCCCCTGTGAGTCACCAGAACTGTGAAGCAATTTTTCCCTTAATCTTCTTTTGATTTTTGGATTTCATGCTTTTTGGCTTCGAGATGAGTCCATGCTTAGAGTAAAAGTGGTTCCTAAAGGTGTGTAATGTGCCATTTTTTGGTTGTGCAACTTTTTTTTATCATCTTCCTTTCAAGAGAAAGTTGGGGCATATTTCAGCTTGGCAGGTATTTTCTCTAAGCCTATATTCATAAATCTAAGATTCCCCACCTACTTGACACGTCATCTCTTCACTTTGGGAAAGTCAGACTTTTGAGGAGCAATCTCTTTATGTAGTTTTTCAAAGCATGTGGGACCTTTCTTATCTTTAGGTTGGAACCTTCTAGTCGGCATCATCAATTTATGTGATTGGTCAAATTAGATTTTTCTAGGTTGTTTTCTAGGATCCGATTGTTTTCATATGATGGTATTTGCTAAGTATCTAAAGGACATAAATGAGGTGGTTGGGAATTAATGATCAAGGATTGCCAAAATATAATAAAATATCTATGATCAAATTGTGAGCTATCAGATGTAAGCATCTGACAATATTTTCTTATGGGATGTTGGTGGTTGTTTTCTCTTTTTTAGCTATAAATAGGAGGTGGCAACAGATTAAAAAAAAAAGGTTTTTTTCCAAAAGTTCTTTTAAGTTTTCCTTATAGAAATATTTTTAGAAGTTTAAAGCTTGCATAACACTGCTTTTCTCTGGCATTTTATATTATTTTAACTCAAACTATCCTCATATTGGCATCCAACCTTTGTTTTAAAGTTCATTTGATATTTAAGTATGATATGTTTTGAATAAATATTTGAAACTATGCATGTTATGGCCTTTGTCAAGTTCCTTCTTTATGCTTTTGTTAATGAAACATTATGTTAAGCTTAATTCAATAGTTTGAATAGTTGATTTCCATGTTGTAGGCTTCTATGATAATAATAACTCTTGAAAATTGGATTATGTCTATTGAACTTCTCCATTTTCTTTGAGGGTTGTTGTTCTTTCATAGTATGTTGTAAAAAGAGGAAGGGTTTTCTCCAATTTTGAATTTTTTTCTGTTAACTTTGGAACTTTTATGCTTGATCAGACCTCAATGAGCACTTCCCATGTGGAGATTTTAAAGACTACACTGTGCTTGCATTTAGCCTATGTTGCTCGTTCTCTTCCCAACAATGAAGGGTGTTGGCATTTTGTGTCTAATATATCATTCATAAAAAAGAATTGGGTTTGAAATGTTGTAAAAGCTTTGGTGCATCACCATTTCACATTTTCTACTTACATTTTCTTCTACCTTTTTCTCCAAACTCAAGGAAGATTCGACTTTCTATAAAAATCTTAGAGGTATTCAATGAGGTGAAAATTGGTCCCCCACTCACTGAATTTCCTATAAGGATATTAGAGAGGTGCAAGCTTTGATGATCAACATTCTCTATACAAACGAGATCAATTAGTATCCCATTAGTAGGATTGTCATTGATTCTTGTAGAAATGTAAAGAGGACCATCAGGTGCATGTTTAATTATTTCATTTGATGAGAAATAAATGTCAAGGGACATATTGGTTTGGCCCTTATGAGGTTGAACTTCAATGATTCGAATAAAAGTATCCATAGGATTTTCCTCATTATCATCCATTTCGTCATCATTCATGTTAACATTCATCACATCATTCTTGGTTTCACTAGCTTTGACAAAGGAGATGTTATGATTTGGCATATGATTGGTAAATATTTGAAAATTTTGGTTGGGAAGGGAAATGGAATTATTACCTTGATCATTAACACCACCAATTTGGATGTGATTAGAGCCAGTGAGGTATTGCACAACATATTTAAGATGCTTACAATTTTTTGTATCATGTCCATTTTGATGGTGTCAATGATAAGAGAAATTTTTGTTATACTTTGGAGGTAAAGGCTTAGTAGGATCAAGAGCTCTAATAGGAGGTAAGGAAATTAAGTTCTTTTTTTAGAGTTTCAACATGATGGAATGAAGGGTATTTGGTAATGGGGTAAAGTGTCTAATATTTTCCCTAAATGGATATGGATTTTTTGTCTTTATGGAAGCCACTTGGGAGTCAACCTGTTGAGTTGGTTGAGGGGAATCAAGTTGTATAAAGCCCTTATTTGGTTTCTTGAACGATTGGAAGTTGGTTTGAGGCATGTATTCACATTTTTCAAGATGGTTAGAGGGAATTTTCACTTCACGACTACTAACCAAATTTTGGTAATCATGAAGGGCTGCACACAAGTGTGTGAAGGAGGGAAATTTAATCATCCCACTCTTATCCTAAATCTTATGTTGCAAATTATCAATGAAAACTTTTTGGAGATCAAGATCATGAATCTTATTTTTGATTTGTGAGTAAAGGAATTAATAACGGGAGATAAAGATAGTGAACTTCTCATCATCATTTTTCTTACATTTCATTAAATAATTCAAGGTCATCCTGGGACACATGTGAACTTTTAAATGGTTGATAAATGCATCAAAAATTTAATTGAATGAACATATTGATTTATTCAATAAAGAGAAAAACCATTTTAAGTCAATATCTTTCAAGGATCTAGGGAAGAGTCTAGCCAAGAGTTTATCCTAAAAAATGAAGTCACTACTTAAGGTTGTGTATGTTGAAACATTATTAATAGGGTCTCCTTTCCTACCATATTTCTCAAATCTAAGAATATCTATACCTTGTGGAATTTGTGTTCTCAATATCTCCAAGAAAAATGGGTTTCTTTTTGACATTTTGTGAAGGTTAGCCATTTTTACTTTGGTTCAAGATGGAAATTTGTTGTTGGAGGTATGAAGCATTTTGCAAGAACTATTTAAGACAAAATTATTAGTTATGGTTTGAGATGGAGGTGAATATGGTGGAGCTGTATATTTGTTTACAGGACAAGTGAGTTACAAATTTGTGAGAGGTGAGGTATTAGGAGGTATTATATTTGAATGCACAAAGCTATAAGGATTCCCAATGGAGATACCCAAGGTAGGATTGACATTGCTTGTAGATTGCACTATTGTAGTAACATGAGGGTTGGTGTATGTAGGAATAGAGGTAATGGTTGTGGGGGGAGGAACATGGTTTCCACTTGGGCTTTGAGTGTACCCCAAAGTTTTAGCACAATTATTTAATGTAGTAACATCATTATCAATGATGTTGGCTAGGCTACACACGATATCTATTCCATATATTCATTTTCAAGAATTCACCTATATTATCTATGATAGGAATGACATTATTAGCAATGTATTGAGTACTCACAAGATCTTATAAATATCCTAAGGCTTCATCCATTTTTTAGGTTCTCTTGAGGGACATTAGCAACCATTGATTAAATGTTAGTAACATTGGTTTTGTTAAAGAGTTCATAGTAAATGAGGTATCAATAGTATGGTCCATGATGGGTTTACTAATATCAACACTATGAGTGAAAGAGCTAGAGAACTCAAGATCCACAGTGGATGTGCTAGTGCAAGATGGCATGAGTCTAGAGCTATGTCTCACTAGAGTATTGTCAATAGGACACCAATTTGTAAAGATCACACAAATTTCACTCACAGATGGATAGAAGGCACTAGATAAATTCAATAAACACCCAATAATTGGAAAGATAACACATGCATGTAAAAAACCTGAAAATGATTTCTTGTAATCCTAATGTTTTTATCTTTGAAATTCACTTGAATTGATCAATTAACCTTAATGTAAATGATTGTAGAAAACAAGAATTCTAGAAACTGAAGCTAAAACCTAATTGTAGAAACATAGAATATAGACAATGATTTTTTAGTGCAAAAAAACTTTAGAAACATGCTTGATTAGGGACTCATTCTCCCATGGGTGAATAGTCCTCTATTAGGGTCTTTTAAAATTAAATTATAAATTTCTAAGTTGATGTTTGTGTTTTTAGATTCTGGTTGCAGATAGGTAATTATAGTTTTAGCTCTTTGGCAAATCAAATTTAAATGAAAGTGTGAAAGGATGCTAAATGGCAATGATAATGATTTTTTTATGATATTTGACATGTTTCCTTTATTTTATTAAGAAATGACATCCCACTAAGAATTGACTTAAAACCCTTAAGGTGAGTCAACTCAACTAGGAAATCTACTGATTTCCTTCTAATTGAGGACAAGGGTATCAGCTTGAACAACACTCTTGGGAGAAAAAATAATTTTGTTTAATTACCAAAACTATGTAAACTAACACTTGATTCATCAATTTTAAAAATTTCACAAATAGAAACAACAAACTTCTTGCAAATCTGGAAATGGTAGGAGGGTGTGTACCTACCACCAAAATGACTTTTTGAGATCTTGTCTAGGACTCATTCACCCATGGGTGAATGGGTTTCTTTGTATAGGTTTGAATAATATTTTGTGATCCTCTAGAGTCAATCTATAGCTCCTGTTTGATCTAGGATTCAATGTCAGACAATTAGAAATAAAGTTTGTAGGTCAATTTCCATTGATTGACAACAAATATGACAACTTTTTTGTAACTTTACAACTTTGAAGTTTTCAATCCTTATTCAACATATAAAACTACACATTCCCAAAGAGTTTTTTTTTTTTTTGGTGGATAAGGTTTTTCCTTGATCAAACCCTTGTGTGGTAATTAAACCTTGAATTGAAATAATGATACACAAAAGGATTTATTAATGAACAATATAATGTTGCAACTCACCAAAACCTTGAATAAACCTTTGGAGGACTAAAATATTGATCTTGATATTGAATGAAATGGCCTCAATGGATGTGGATCTTGACACTTGAATCTTTGACTTCGATCTTTGAAACCTACATTACAATGTTAGCTCCAAAAACATGCATGATGCATAAGACCTTGACATGATGCTTGAGATATTCATAACTATAATAAATCACTAATGAATCTTTCCTCAAATGCTCTTCATCATAGTCTTTGCTCTTGTGAAATTCCTCTCAATTGTGCTCTTGAAAATTCAATGAAAACTTAGACTTGATTTGATTACAATAACCTTGTACTTATAGCTATCTATCTTTAATTTCTTGAAAATTAAACAAAACAAGCTTGTATTGAAACCTGAATTTGAGGACATTAAAATACCACCAAAAACGTATTATAAATTTGGTTCCAAAGGCCTAGGGAGGACCTATTGGCCCATGGAGAAAGGGTACTAGGTCCCTATTCCGGGAACACACATTGCTCAAGGTAATTATTAATGTGTTGGTGTTGATTGTTTTTAGGTTTCCCCTTAAAAAATGTAATTTATTAGTCTTGTATTGATGAAAAATAGAGATTACTAAGGCATAATTAAGTCTAATTTTATTGAGGGGACCCAAACAAAGTGTTAAAATGTAAAGGAGCACATTTTTCTACACTACATCAACATATCTAAAATACCCTCCCATTCTCAATTACATAAGTTCAAAATACCCAAACATCAAGAATTATAGTTATTTTTAAGGTTTTATCAAATAAAGAGAGGAATTTAGAATGGTCATGTTTTTTTTTCTTATTTGTTGAGAAAATGTCCCATAACCTTCAAAATCAATTTACAAGTCATTATCATTAGTCCTTTCTAGTTTATCACCTATTTTTTAGATTTGAGAAATGGTTTTTTCTTAAATCTCATGGAAATAAGTATTTATAAGTCATGAAAATAAGTCTTTAGAAGTACAAACAATTTTTTTTCAATATTTAGATGTTTCAAAGTCTAGATGCACTTTTATAATTTATGCAAATTTCTTTCTAGCCTCTAATTTCTTATAAAATATAGAGTAGATTTATTCTCATTTCTTAATTCTTGCAAATCATACTAATAGTTTTACAAAAATTTTGAACTGATGTAGTGTAGAAAAAATTATCCCTTTACATTTACACACTTGTTTGGGCCCTCCTTGCTAAAATTGAGCTTCTTTATGCCTTATTTAATGCATTTTTTCAAGGATATTCTTGAAAATTATCAAATCACCAATCATAATTCATGATTTTCAGTTGTGTGTTCCTGATTTAGTGATCTAGGTCTTGTACACTACCCTTGGAGTATGGGTCCCACCTAAGTCTTAGGGCCTCATCCTAAATTTAGCATCAAACTTAAAATTTATTGAAATTTGTGTCTCAAGCTTACGCTATTGGGACTCATACACCCCAACTAGCATATGAGTCAGACTTTAGCTTGGACCTATTTTGAATTCAATTCTTGGCAAGATTTTATTCTCCTAGATCTAATTTCATCTTGTAGTGTTGCAATTTTAGGAAGTTTGACATCATCAAGTATAAATACAAGCTTATTTCACATATTTTATCCTAGCAAGTTTACAAGTCATATAGCAATCTTCAATAGAAAGTGTGACCTAGCAATCCAAGAGCATTCAAGAGTATTCAAGAGCTGATTATTAAGTATTTTGAAGCTATATTCAAGATTCAAGCATCATGTCAAAGTCATCATGCATCATGTTTGTTTCTAAGCTAATATTTGTGATGTGGGTTTTCATGATTCAAAAAATCATTCAAGACAAATCTTCAAGCATTCAATGAAGAGTCAGGATCTATATTCATATTAGCCATTTCATACAATATTGAAGTGTTTGTTCAAGGGTTTGGTGAGTTCAAACATAGCATATTTGTTCGTTCATCATTCCTTCATTCTATTTCATTCTATTTCATTCTATTTCAATGTATGATTACCAAAACAAGCTTTGACCAAGGATAACCCCTATCCACCAACAAAACAACATTTTTCTATCCTCTACATATGTGATTCAAGATCTAGATGTTTTGAGCTTGAAGATCTTGTAAAGATTAAGGTTCAAGATTGAATAAAGTTGTCAAAGTTGTCAAGAAGTTTCCACCTTCGTGAAGAGTCACCTACAGAGAAGAATTCAAAGTTTTAGACTTGGAAATCAGACAAGAGAGAATCTATAGCAAACCACTAGAGGATACTAGAGTTTCAATGGAACCCTAATACTGGGACTAAATCTCCACCTTGGGTGTATGAGCTCCAGTATACCACTTTTCAATCATTTTATATAAATCTTAGCTTACCAATTGTAGATTTTGGATTTATCCCTAAACCCAAAACTAGGACTAAATCACCTAGTTTGGCATATGATTCCTAGTTTAAATCAAGTCATAATTTTGGGATTGTAGACATTGATTCAGGCATCTACAGTTTTCTAGGTGCCCCTTTGTTGATTCTCGGTTTGTTATTTTGATTTCAAGTTTCATTTCCTAGGTTACATATGTAGACTTGCATATCATTTGCATCTCTTTCTTTCTAAGTTGTTTCTTAGTAGTGAACCAACTTTCTTTAATCACACCTAAGGAGACCTTGTAAAAATCCCTTCTCTCAATTGAATGAATAGGTTGAGACCTCTAGGATTACCTTGAATGAACCAAGAACAAAATATAGTCCCTTAAGTTGTCCATCTCCTAAAAGGTGCATACACCCTATTTTCTTTGTGTTCATTTTGGTGAACCTAGCCTTTATACACCTTATTTCTAATTTGGAGTGCACTTTAGTCCTAGATCTAACTTACATTAAATTTGTGTTAGTTGTTGCATTAGTTAATTTGCATTTAGGGCTTCTAAATTTTGCATTATTGAAAGTGCATATAGGTTGCATTTTTTTTGCATCTTGCATCATTTAATTTCATTTGAAATCTATAATTTCATATAGTCAATACAACATTCAACTTAGAAACCTTAACATTCACTCAAAATTTGTCGAATTTATTGTCAAACCCCTAATTTGGGGCTCATTCGCCCCTCTAGGAGATTTAGTCTTGATACAAGTTGTTTTACCCAATTTCTGGGAATTATGTGTTAACTAATTTTAAACATTTGAACACTTCAAAAACCCTAATTGGGGCTCATACACCCCTATGGGAAATTTGGTCTCGTATCAAACCTAAAACTACATTTTACAACATTAAAAGCCTTGTTTCTCTGCTTTTGTTTGTTGTTAGATTTTTGTTTTAGATTATTGAGTTGTTTCATTGATTTCATTGGATCTAGCTTAATTTGGTGCATTTGTAAAGATAATAATTATAATTAAAGAATATCATTTATCTTGTGTTCATTACATTTATCTTGCATTCAAACTTTACAACTTGGTTACCTATTGATAATACTATAGTGAGACGTAGTTTGAGACTCATGTCATCCTATGATAGCACACTCATCATGGATTTTTGGTTATCTAGCTCTTTCACTCATAGTGTTGACACTAGTTCACTAGGTATGAACCATACCCTTAAAACAATTCTTTGCCTTCAAGTAGTGTGACAAGTGTTGAAATAATGGTTGCTAGTGTTCCTAAAGAAAACATAATCCAAATCCATGAAGAGTTATCAAATCTACAACATTAATTTAGTACTAAAAATATTTCCAAAACTGTGATTCCTACCATAGATAACATACATCATCTAATTGAATGTGAACAAAGAGTAGAACTTGTGCGTAACCTAGCTCAGAATTTTGAAAACCATCTTACCTCAACAACTAGTTGTGCACAAACTTCAAACAATACACAAAGTCAAAGAGGAACTCAAATTACTCCTCCCACAACCATTTCCTCTATTTCTACCTATACCAACCCTCAAGTTACAACAACGATGCAACCTACTAGTAATGTCATTCCTACCTTGGGTATTTCTGCTAGCAATCCTAGTACCTTTGTGGCATCTCATTTCATATCTCCCACCACTTTACCTCCCATAAGAATTCCATTCACTTGCCCCTCGTAAACATGTATAAATCCACCATATTCACCTCCATTTCAAAACAAAACCAATGACACCATCCTTAACCATCTTTTGCATAATGTTTCATACCTTCAAAAGCAAATTTCCACCATAAACCAAAATAAAAATGGCCAACCTACATACTATGTCAAAAGAAATCCCTTATCCTTGGAGATATTAAGAACGCCAATAACACAAGGTATAGAGATTCCTTGATTTGAGAAATATGGGGGGAAAGTATATCCTTCTAACCATGTTTCTTCTTATACTACCTTATGTAGTGATTTCATCCTTGAAGATAAGCTCTTGGCTAAGCTTTTCTCTAGGTCCTTGAAAGATACAACTTTAGAATGGTTTTCCTCATTGCCGAATAACTCAATTCGTTCATTCAATGAACTTTTTTATGCACTTATAAACCGTTTCCAAGTGAAAATGAATCCTAATATGACCTTACCTAATTTTATGAGATATAAGAAAAAGGATGATGAAAAGGTTATTGACTTTATTTCGCACTACCAAATGCTCTATTCCCAAATCAATGTAAAGATTCTTGATCCTAAAATTCAATGGATTTTCATTGAAAACTTACAAAATAATATGGAAGATAAGCTTGACATGATTAAGTTTCCTTAATTTGTACACTTGTGTACTAACCTTCATGATTATCAAAACTCGATTAGTAGTCATGAAAAAAAACCCACCTCTAGACAACCTGAAAAGTTTTATTCCTTTAATCAAATCAATTATCAACATTTTAGGAAATATAATAAAGGCTTCCTTCAACTGCATTCCCCTCAACCAATTCAACATATTGATACCCAAGTGGTTGGTATAAAGAAGACAAATCCTTTTACATTTAGGGATCTAGATAGACAATTTATTCCCCTACCTGATATCCTCCATAACCCAACGTTACAACTTCTAGAATGGAAGATGATTTCCTTACCTCTTGTTAAAACTATCAATCCTAATAAGCCTTTACCTCTGAACATTAGATCAAATTCCTATTTTCATTATCACTGACAAAATGGATATGATACAAAATAATTTAAGTGTCTTAAAAATCTTGTGCAAGACCTCATTGATTCTAGTCAACTTCAAATTGGAGGTGTTAATGACCAAGGAAATAATTTTTTTCCCCTCTTAACCAAAACTTGAAAATCTTTACCAACCCCATGCCAAATCATAATATTTCATTTTTCAAAGCTAGTGAAACTAAGAAGAATGATGTGATGAATGTTGACATGGATGATGACAATATGTATACTGATAAACAAGGTCCTATGGATATTAATGAGAAAAATCCTATGGATGCTATGGTTGCATTGATAGAAATTCAACCTCATAAGGGCCAAACTAAAAAGCCTCTTGGAATTTCTTTCTCATCCAAGGATATAATTAGAAATGTACCTGATGGTCCTCTTTATATAGCTGACTAAATCAATGACAAGCCCAGTAATGGGATATTAATTGATCATATCTATGGAGAGAATGTGATCACTGAATAATTCTTACTTGTGCATGAACCCTATCAAGAAGCATATGATAATCTGAAAGAATGGATAAAAATGCATAATGGTTTTTCTTGACCTACGATGGGATTGATCACCCTTCCTTTAAAAATCAGACCAAAACCATTAAATGTATCATTCTCCATCATCCCTAGATTGGATCAATTGTATCTGAAGCTTGGTTATCCATGGCTACACTCCATGGAAGTTGTCCCATCGGTTGTGCATAATTTTTAAAGTTTCCCTTTGACAATGAAAAATTTATTGTGCACCATAGTGGCTTTAATCTTATGTCTTCTCATGAGAATTTTTCATTGGATTTATTTTGGCCTGAACCTATGGAACCTATTAAACCTCATGAGGACTTATTTTTCAAATCCTATCAAAAGTTTAAGGCGAAATGCATGGAAAAAATATCCCTTACAAACATGTGTCAACCCATGATTGAGCCTCCTATCCTTGATGAAACTATGATAGAACCAAAAGATCTTCCAAATAACCAAGACCAACCTAAGATAGATCATTTTCCTATATCTTACAAATAGTCAAGAGACAACAAAAATAATCCTATCATGCCTCCTAAAATAAAACAAGTCTACAAATCTGAAGATAAAGTGGTTGAATATCCTCCTATGGTTCCTTCTATTCCTCCCCTTTGGGAAGAAAATAAACCTATGGTTAATAGACCCCCTCCTACACAAAACAAAACTTTAAAATCATATTACAAGAAACAAAAATGCTAGAGAGCATAGGCGTAGACATCATGCTCTTGCTTGAAGGTTAAATGAATAAAACAACAAAGAAAATCAAAATACAAACTTAAGTGAAACAATACATGATGAGTCTCCCTCTTTGATACAACAAAAAGATCCTATATCACAACCACAACAAGAGATAAATCCTTCTTTAGACATTTTTATTCAACATACCATTGTGATTAACTTAGACAATGATGATGAGATTGCTAAAATTGATGAGGAAGTGCATAATGGGTTGAATACATTGTTTTCCTCTTCTATGAGCTTAAATGACAATTCTCCCAGAAAGAGTGTTGAACTTGGTGATGACCCTAGTTTTGCACTTTTTGTTGTCCCTTTGGCTAGTTTCCCACCTTCCATATATGATGAACACGATTAGGATGTAGATGACCTACTAATAGGTTGAATCGCATGTGCCTTACTAGTCTTATATTTTTTTTCTTTTTCATGTTATGTGTGTGATTGCATGTGTGTAATGTGATATCTCTGTACTATTATGTTTGATGTATCTCTCTCTTTATGTTTTCCTCTATATGTAACTATGATCTTCTATAGGTCATTACCTTTTATCCTTTCATTTGTCTTGTGTTTTCTTTTTGGGGATGAAGCAAGGTGTTGAGACATTTATGTCCCTTCCATATTGACCCAAAATATTTTCATTTTTTTCACTCTCTTTGTGTCATTCTTCCTATTCCATGAGTATTTAGGGAATGATGATAGTTCCAAGCTCTCTAAACAACATTGTAGCAAAGAAATACTAACCCCAAATCCATGGATTCCTTATGTGATTTTTGGATTTCATTTTGGGGGAAACCCCTTTTTCATGATGTAGCTTTAACTTGAAACATATGAATTGAAATAGGTATTTCCAAATAAGCTCTCATGTCCTCTTTATTGTTAACATTTATCATTTGCTGCATTAAAGTAATTTCTCATAGCATGGTGTTTAGAAATTTCTTTAAAGTGGGGGCATACATTGGCATTACTCTTTTGCATTTCAATTACAACTCATGTTTCATTGTGTACTCTTCTTACTTCATGTGATGCATCTTTCACTTTGTGGTGACTTTGGGTGCGATTTCATTCAATAGCATGATCTCTCTTAGCATATTATATTCCTCTTAGTGTCTTGATGTGACACACTACATCCCCTAAGTTGTGAATCTTCTATTCCTTGATTGGTCCTCTCTTGGAGACATTAGGCACAATGTTACCTATGTTAAGGCCTTACATGATCTAAGAAAAAATCTTTTGAATGTATCTTACACTACTTTTGAATTTATAAAATTTGTTATATTGCCACCTCACATAGCATACTTTGCTTTTATTTGGAGCCATCTTGTTGTTCATGCAAGGTGTCAAGCATATGAAGTTTTTCTTATCTCATGTATCCTATTGTTTATGTTGTGTGGCACCTTATCAAAGTTTTCAAGAGGTATATCTTTGGTATGGTTAGCATATGGGAGCTAAATTTAGGTGTGACTTTCCCATAGCCTCTTTCTTGTCTTTGTGAGTGCATATCGATTGTGTCTATATGTGTCTCTAGGGGCTCACCTAGTGGATCGATTGATGTTCCACTAACCCTTGTGAGCATCCATTTGGTTTACATAGTGGACATCACATTCCACTTGTAAACATTTTTGGACAAATAGCTTAGGTCCGATCCACATCATGTTGGAAAAATGGTCGAGGCTTGATCCACCTCTTCTATTTTTTTTCTTTCTTCCTTTTGTCTTTGATAGTGTATGCTTGACTCTTGTTGTTGCTCCTTACATCATTTTCATGTTTGTTTTTTTGTGCCTATGTTGATTTGCCATAGGATCTTAATCTTAGGGGCTTGTGCAACCCTCTTTATCATTGTCATCCTATCTCACTAGCATTGGGTACATTTAGACCCCTCTTGATGTGAGTTTGTCTACTTTACTGTGAGTTTGAAACAAGTTCCTCCTCTCACTAATGTAGGGGCTAAATGTAGTGTAGAAAAATGTATCCCTTTACATTTCCACACTTTTTTGGGCCATCCCTACTGAAATTGGACTTCTTTATGACATATTTGGTCCTATTTTGTATCCAAAAAACTTATTTAATAGATTTTTCCAGGGATGGTCATGCCACTTATCAAATTACCAATCATAATTCATGATTTTTGGTTGTGTTCAATATTTAGTGATTTGGGACTCATACGCCACCTTGGGTGTATGGGTCCCACCTAAGTCTTAGGGCATGATCCTAAATT
Organism: Sequoia sempervirens; assembly: GCA_007258455.2. Lineage (NCBI taxonomy): Eukaryota > Viridiplantae > Streptophyta > Pinopsida > Cupressales > Cupressaceae > Sequoia > Sequoia sempervirens. The sequence goes on along the minus strand of VDFB02000015.1, from coordinate 222,296,588 downwards.
TGAATTAGAACTTAACATTTCTTAGAAATTGTGTCCCAAGCTTAGGCTATTAGGACTCATATGCCCCAACTAGCGTATGAGTGCTGCTTTAGCTTGCAGCTATTTTGAATTCAAAATTTGGTAGGATTTTATTCTCCTAGATCTAATGTCAGCTTGTAGTGTTGTGATTTTGGGAAATTTGACATAAAAAAATATAAATACAAGCTTATTTCACATCTTTTATCCTAGCAAGTTTATAATTCATGTAGCAATCTTCAAGAGCAAGTGTGATCTAGCAATTCAAGAGTGTTCAAGAGAATTCAAGAGTTTATTATCAAGTATTTTGGAGCTATATTAAATATTCAAGCATCATGTCAAAGTCATCATGCGTCATGTTTGTTTTTGAGCTAACATAATTTGTGATATAGGTTATCACGATTCAAGCAAGCATTCAAGACAAATCTTCAAGCATTCAATCAAGAGTCAATATCTACATTCATATTATCCATTTCATACAATATTGTAGCATTTGTTCAATGATTTGGTGGGCTGCAACATAGAATATTTTTTCATTCATCATTCCTTCATTCTATTTCATTTCAATTCAAATTTTGATTACCAAAATGGGGTTTGACCAAGGTAAACCCATATCCACTAATGGAGCAACATTTTTTGCTCCTCTACATGTGTGATTGCAAATGTAGGTGTTTTGAGCTTGAAGATCCTTTAAAGATTAAGTTGAAAGGTTGAAGAAAGTTGTCAAAGATGTCAAGAAGTTGCCATCTTCACAAAAAGTCACCTAAAAAGTCACTTTTCTAGAGATCCTTGTTTACCATTTGCAGATTTTGAATTCAGTCCAAAACCCTAAACTAGGACTAAATCACCCAATCTAGCTAATGAGTAAAATTTCACATCAAAAGTCATAATTTTGGGATTGCATACATTGTTTTAGGCATCTTCATTTTTCTAGGTGCCCCTCTGTTCATTCTTGGTTTGTTATTCTGATTTCCAGTTTCATTTCCTAGGTTACATAGCTAGACTTGGATATCATTTGCATCTCTTTCTTTCTAATCCCTTAGTTGTGAACCCACTTTCTTTAATCACACCCAAGGAGACCTTGGAACAATCCATTCTCTCAATTGAATAAATAGGTTGAGACATCTAGGGTTTCCTTGAATGAACCAAGAACAAAATAAGGTCCCTTAAGTTGTCTATCTCCTAAAACGTTGATAGACCCTATTTTATTTTTGTTCAACTACTTCCCAAATCATTATTCTTCATATTTTATCTAAGAACATTTTTTGAGATATAATTATAAAAGTGTGACCTTTGAAAATTATATTACATTTTCATCTTTGGTTCCTACACAAGTATATTTTTTTAACTCTAATACAAGCAAGAAATATTATAAAATTGTATTTAATATTTTAACCTTCAATAAGAAAGAATTAAATTCATTATTCCCACATGCATGCAAGCACCTAATTGTTCATTCATTACATAGTTTTGATAAATTTACTTTCTAGTTCATAGCTTATCTTCTCCTATGTAATTATCTTCTACAACACAAATTTTTCTCACACACTGAATTATATTATTCTATTACTTTCTTATGATCCCGTTGAGTATCCAATGTTCAATAGGGTTTATATTTCATATTTGAGAGTGAATTTAGGGTTTAAATTAACCTTCATTGATAACAACTAAAATATCCATCCTCAAGATTCAAATCTTGTCTTCATGACCTCAACATTAAATTTTGAGAAATAGAAACAAATTAACTACTATTACAAGGGTTACATTATTTCCTAAAAAATCTCTCAAAAACTGTCAATGTTGTTGATATTAATTGTGTACATGTCAATGAGGGTAGGTGCAAGAAGTTGGGTCCACATTTTTTTGAACATAGGTTGTCATTGATGTCAAAATTTGCAGTCATAATTTTGACAAGGATGAAAGAGTTTGTAGGTGTACATGAATTTTCATTATATTCCTTTTGACTTAAAGTGTTCTATGCCAAAATTTTAGTTTGTTGAGTTTTGGTAATATTACTATTATGATACAAAATCAAAAAATGCATATTATCAATTATTGATGTATCTTTGCAATAGAAATGTTTCATCTATTCTCTATATTTGTGGTGGTACACAAGTTTGTATCAGTATGTTTTAGTTCAATGATATTTTAGGAAAAGATATTTCTCTAGCAATATAATTATGGTCCACATTTCTCTCAAAAATGAATTTTTTTCTCTATGGTTTGGAAAGAGAGTATGTCTACAATAGTACTATCAATTTCTAGAGTTTTTGAAGGATATGTTTAGCATTCAAAAATATTGAAATAATAGAATGTTATTTGTGTCTATCTATCAACTAGTTAAGGTTCAAGGCATGAGTGGTAATGACTAGTTGCATGACAAATTCAAATCTTAGTGTGGTTTTAATATAGGATCTATTGAGGTATTTGTTATAGCACACAACATCAAGTAATTTTGATAAAAATAAAATTGAATTTAGAACCATTGTGCTACACATTTCATGTAATTTGAATTTAGATCCATCCTATTTCATCTTGGATATTTAAAAATCCTTGGCCAACATGAAAGAGTGTTAATTCAATATCATGCATATATTCCAAATATTTAGATGCATCAATATGTATCTGAGTTTAACCACATGAATTATAATTACATATGTGCAAAGAAGAGTTTATTGCTAATGCAAATTGAAGAAAAAGTAGTGAAGATATAAAGTGGAGTTGCATTCTAGTGTGTGTGCCTATATCAAAAGATCATATTTAGTGATGAATAACATTATCTCTATAACTTTTTCATGTGTTTAGTTGCATTGAAGTTTCATAAGCTTCAATTGGGGATTGGTGTCTCCAGTAGGTTGGTTCCTACAAACACAATAGGAGAGTGTTGGGTATTTGTAGTATTATCATGAAAAAAAAGGCCCTTAAGTGGCAAAAAAATTAGAAAAATCAAAGTTAGGAAACTTGACGTAAAAAATTGAATAAGTTATCTATATTATCTAAAAAATATGTAAGAATAGAATCTATAGAAAATTGAATGAGGTTTCTAAACTACTATTTAAAAAAAAAAAAAATCTATTTGGTGAGAATTTGAAATTTCAATGCAGTAGTACTTAAATTTCAAGGAAAAATAAGTAGGTGTCTATCTGACCACCCTAACCAAAATAAAATGATAATATTTTTTATAAGATTTTAGATATAAGTAGAGGACTCATGTCCCAATGTGATGAATATTTTTTTGTAATTTTTTTCTAAGTAAATAATTAATTATGAATTTTTTATTACAACTTTTAAAAAATATAAAAATTGTATGTTTGACCACCTTAACTTGGTCAAAACTTCAATATATATATATATATATATATATATATATATATATATATATATCCTATAGTATGTGAAGCATAGAATGTGACACATGTTTTAGATTCAAAAAATGTGATCTATCATTTGAAAGCTATAGATTTTTTTCAATCAACCTATCAATCAAAACTTTTGTCGTAATTCAAATAGAAAATGAATAATAATTATTTATTAAATTCAAAGTAAAGCATAATTTATATTGGTGGAAATTTGAGAATCTCCTTTAAAAACCCTTTTTGTTTCATCAATTTTTGGTAAAAGAAGTGTTGTTAGCCATATGGGGCATCATATCACTTACATATCGCCACTTTTTGGCCCATCATGATCCTACACATACTCTATTTTCTATGCTAGTTTGGAACCTATTTCAGTGTATAAATTCACTTGTACATTTTTGTATTGTGAGGTGGGGTTTGGATAGTATATCCAAACAACTTTTCTCATAGGTAGGTGCAAAAATATGGATGCCAAAGAGTGACCAACATTCTTAATTTTTTTAAAAATTTCACAACATACTTGCATTTTGGCTTGGTGTTTCTTACCCTAAGGATTAGTAGAACCAAGGCCATAATGCACTCGCCTTATAACATGAGCATGTTATATCTCTTTATAACAAAAAAAAAAAAAAAACATTTCTCATTTCTCTTTTTTGTGTTTTCCTCCAAACCCATGGCCTTCAAACCCTGAAGAGCATGCTCACATTATTGGAGACCCAATTCTTCATCAAATTGTTTCCATATCTTTGCCAAAATGCTACCACAATGTCGAGGAGGTGAAAGGAGTAAGTTTTGTTTGTTTTTTGTATAAATTTGTTTCTAAATAGGTAGTTTTAATAGTTTTTTTGATGTAAATATATTTAATTTATAGGAAATGATAATCAACGCCCTAATACTTAAAATCATTCTTTTGCTTAACCCAAAATACTTATTGAAGAACAAACCCAACCAAGCCAATATTCTTTTTTCTGAGAGCATGCTAGTCTTGCAGCACAACGTGAGCGAGGGAGAATTTGGGGAGTAGGGTTTCACCCCATATTTTTTATGCTTTCATGTCACCTTATGGTTATGACCCCACTAATACTCAAGATACAGGTGCATAGGCTACATATGTAACTAAGTTATGATAGATGCCCTCTTCAATGAGGCTTTCAACCTTAATAGTCAAGTAAATATTAGAAAGTTCTTGAATTCAATTTATTAAATTTAATTTTTGAAACGCAAGATTAACTCATTTAGTTTAATGATTGTAATGAAATTTTAGGGTCATAGTGTTCATTCAGTTTTCAACTATTCTCCACCTCAGTATTACACTACAACATGCACTACCGAGGTATGTAACTAGTAAACAATTATAAAATTTCATGTGGATAGAATTTTTATATGAATGGTATTCTAATATCTAATTTTGGATGTTCAATATGTTAATCTTGGAGATTTCACAGCAACACCTCCAAGTGGAGGTGGAATTTGAAGCAACTTCACTTAGGTAATAAAATAAAGAGTTTTACTAATTAATTATACTTAATAATTTTTTGTAGTTTATATTCATATCATTGATTACATTGCATTGCAAATCTTTCAAACTCAAAGAATTACTTCACATTGCACAACTAATAACTAGATGTTGATAGATGACAAAATTTCAATTACAATATAGCTTTTTAGAAAGCCAAAATAAGCAATTATGCAATTAATTCACGTTGCATAACTAATAACTAGAAGAAGCTACCAATTGCATTTTCTTGTCATGGAAATCCATGAGACAATATTTTATTTAGGAAATTTTTCAAAAAATTCATTTCCTTGTTTTTGCTATGGATGCTTAGAAAAAACTATCAAAGTATAATAGTAAGCTATAGCATAGACAAGGTAGTCAACATTTGAAAATTTTCTCAAAGAAATGTGGTCTCATTGTCATGTCCATCACCATGAGACCACATCTCTTTGAGGAATTTTCTCAAACATCTCACTGCATTGTCTATGCTACCATATTTTCCATACATGTCTACCAAATAATTTTATCAAACAATTCACTTCCTTGCTGCTATGGCTAAAATCCTAGAATAGGTGCTTTCAAACAAACTATGGATGCTTCAAAAAAATCTATTAAAGCATAATAGTAAGTAATAGCATAGACAAGAAAGAGTTTTTGAAAAAATTCCTCAAAGAAATGTCTCATGGTGAAAGGACATCACCATGAGACCACATTTCTTTAAGGATTTTTTTCAAATAGCTCACTACCTTATCTATGCTACCACATTTTCCATACATGTCTACCAAATCATTTTGTATACATCTCAAAATGGTCTAGATAAATCTGATTAATTGAATATATTTATTTGATCAATTAACTCTTTTCATCTACTATTAAATAAATAAAAATATTTATTTATATAGTTCATTATTCTAATTCATCTATTTTCATCACATTCTTCTAATTCCATCATTTTAGATTAAATAAACAATTTCCTATAGTTTTTTAATTTAATTATTTAATCTTTCATTTTAATTAAATTTTCAATTACAATAATTGGTATTATTTAATTATTTACCATTTTCCTCTTAATTAAATAAATTACAAAGTTTATTTAATTACCATCTTCTTCTTAAATTAAATAAATAAATCACAAAATTTATTTAATTATCCTTCCTCCTCTTAATTAAATAAGTATTTTGGGTTAAGCAAAAGAATGATTTTGAGGATTAAAAAAAGGAACTTCATGAAGTTTTGACAAAGTTAAAGTGGTCAGACATACAAGATTTTTATATTTTTTAAAAGTTGTAATGAAAAATTCACAATTAATTATTTGCTTGGAAAATAATTATAAAAAAATGCATCACTTTGGGATATGAGCCCTCTAATTATATCTAAAATCTTATAAAAAAATGTTATCATCTTATTGCATATAGGGTGGTCAGACAAATACCTACTTCTTATTTTTTACCTAAAATTTAAGTACTATTGCATTGAAATTTCAAAATTTCACCAAATAGAATTTAAAAAAACCTAGTAGTTTAGAAACTACATTCAATTTGCTATAGATTCTATTCTTACATATTTTTGAAATAATATAGATAACTTATTCAAATTTTTATGTCAAGTTCCCTAACTCAGATTTTTCTAAATTTTTCGCCACTTAAGGGCCTACTTTTTCCATGATGATCCTACACATACCCATGGATCCTATCGTCCTTAGTGGTTCTTGATGAATAATGTTGAAAGTGATCTAAAAAAATTGAAAAACATGTCTTCCTTGTGGAAGAAGGAAAACTGCAAAAATTTGCATAATATCTTCCCAAGTGAGAAGAACATAAGTCTCTAAATGCTATAGATAATTCAAAGACTGCAATAAAATCTCTTGAAGCTATAGTGAAACCATTGGTGGAATTGGAATAAAAGTAGGAGATAGAGGAACATTATCCCCCAAGGTAATAATAGCATTTCTATCATCAAAACTATTTACCAACTCTATAAAATGGAACTCACTGAACAAGTCTGATATGCCTGCCAAGTAGTCATCCCAATCAACTGCATTAGTAACACATATGTATCGATCTTGCTATCATGAATCATGAGAAACTAAGGATGATGTAACACTCAAACTTGATGAAGCAGGAGATGAATAAGAGATAATATCAATAGATGTGGGAACCAATGAGGAGGATACAACTCCAAGGTTTAAACAACCAAACTGAGTCTCCTTTTGAAGATTGAAGGTATCAGTGTCATCTATACTCATACCATCATCAAATTTGGAAGAACCAAAGTGAGAAAAAGAATACACTCTAAAACCATGATCAACATGTCCTATAGCAATGATGGCCTTAATCTACAAATCTCTGATAATCACTGAAGTGGGTGTGAACTTAATTATTTTCCCTGAGCTAGTATGTGTGATTTGATAAATGGAAAGGAGATTCATGGATAAATATGGAACATAAAGTACACCATGAAATGACCCTTCACCAAAAACAATGGATCCTTTTCCATAAGCTGTCATATACATGTTATTCCCCACCTTAACTTGGTAAAAACTTCATGAAACTCTTTTTTTTTTAATCCTATAGTATGTGAAGCATAAAATGTGACACATGTTTTAGATTCAAAAAATGTGATACCATTCGAAAGCTATAGATGTTTTTCAATCAACCTATCAATCATGACCTTAGTCGTAATTCAAATGGAAAATGAATAATAATTATTTATTAAATTCAAAGTAAAGCATAATTTATATTGGTGAAAAGTTGATAGTTTTCTTTAAAAACCCTTTTCGTTTCATCAATTTTGGGTAAAAAAATGTTTCTAGCCACATACCCTACATATACCCATCATATCACCACTTTTTGGCCCATCATGATCCTGCACATACCCATAAGCTAGAAAGCATTGATGAAGGAGATGAAAAGGTTAAACCAGAAGAGTTACAAAATCTAAAAGCACAATTTGAGACCCTACAAATGTCTAAGGATGAAACAATTATAAGTTATATGCAGAGAGTTGATGAGATGGTAAGTGCAATGATAGGTCTTGGTGCACAAGTCAAAGAACCTAGAGTGGTAAAGAAAGTTCCTAGATCTCTTCCCAATTCTTATAGTGAAAAGGTATCTACTTTTGAGGAAGTTGAAAATTTTAGTACTTTCTCTAGAGATCAGTTGTTGGGCATACTAATTCATTTGAAATGAGAAAACATGGTTGGAAAAATGGTACACAAGTGGAGACTGCTTTCAAGGCTAGAAAATCAAAAAGTTTGAAGAATCAAATGGAGAAGATCTTGATGATGTGGAAGCTAACTTTGTAAGAAGAATGTAGAAGGGCACCGATAAGTAGAAAGGTAAACTACCTTTCAAATTTTTTAGCTATGGAAATATAGGTTCACTATTTTAAGATGTCCAAATAGAGTTGTGAACAATAAAACTAAGGAGAAAAAAAGAAAGATGATTAAGAGAAGTTTCTATGTTAGAGAAGATGTTGGTATTTCTGATGATGAATTTGATTATGGGGATGATAATGAATGCTTGTTCTTCACTATAAAATATGATTCTTCTTCTGCTAGCACTAAAATTTGTGTGAAGGAAATTGTTCTGAAAAAGAAGGATAAGATTGAAGATACTTTGGTATCTTCTTTTCTTGCTAGATATGACATGAACTATTGGGTTGTTGATAATGGCTTCTCTAATCACATGATCGGGGACAAAGTAATTTTATTACACTTGACAACTATGATGGAGGATTTTTTACAATTTTAGATGACTTGGGAGCTAAGTTTTGTTGAATAGGTTCAATAAGTTTTGATGGCAAACATAATACTGAAGATGTTTACTATGTTAAAGGCTTAAGGTATAATATTTTGAGTGTTGGAAAGTGTGAATCAAAGGATATAATCTTTTATTTCTGGATGATAAATGTGAGATAAAAATGTATTTAGAACTATTATTGTTGTTGGTAAGAGGGTAGATGGAAATATCTATCAGTTCAAGGGTGCTAATGAAAATTGGTTATGGCACAAGAGGATGTGTCACATGAATTTTGAGAATATGGTTAGAATTGGTTCAATTCAAGTAGTAAGAGACCTACCAAGAATCACAAAGCCTATCAATATTATTTGCAAAGATTGTCAATTCAAAAAATAAAAAATTAGTTTAAAAGGAAAACAACAATTTTCTACCAAACTACTAGAATTAATACATAAAGATCTTTGTGGTCCTACAAGGGTGAGAAGTCTTCAAGGTGATAGGTGGATATGTGCAAGATCATCATGGAAAAAATAGGCCCTTAAGTGGTGAAAAATACAAAAAAATCAGAGTTAGGCAACTTGACATAAAAATTTGAACAAGTTATCTATATTATTTCAAAAATATGTAAGAATAGAATCTGTAGCAAATTGAATGTAGTCTCTAAACTACTAGGTTTATTTAAAGAAAAAATCTATTTGGTGAAAATTAGAAATTTCAATGCAGTAGTACTTAAATTTCAGTGGAAAAAATAAGAAGTAGTAATGTTTGACCACCCTAAGCACAATAAAATGATAATATTTTTTTCTAAGATTTTAGATATAAGTAGAGTACTCATGTCCCGACGGATGCATTTTTTTGTAATTTCTTTCCAAGTAAATAATTAATTATTATTTTTTTATTACAAATTTTAAAAAATATAAAAAATCATATGTTTGACCACGTTAACTTAGTCAAAACTTCATGAAATTCATTTTTTTTAATCCTATAGTATGCAAAACATAGAATGTAACACATGTTTCAGATTCAAAAAATGTGATACCCTTTGAAAGCTATAGATGTTTTTCAATCAACCTTTCAATCAGGACTTTAGTCATAATTCAAATAGAAAATAAATAATAATTATTCATTAAATTCAAAGTAAAGCATAATTTACATTGGTGGAGAGCTCATAATCTCCTTTAAAAATCATTTTTGTTTCATCAATTTTGGGTAAAAAAAAGTCATTAACCACATACCGTACACATACCCATCATATCACCACTTTTTCACCTATCATGATCATGTACATACCCAGGTATTTCATGCTTTTAATTGATGATTACTCTATAATGACATTGGTTAATTTTCACATAGAAAAATTTAAAGCTTTAGATAAATTTAAATCATTTAAAGCTATGGTTGAGAATGATATGGATTTGAAGATCAAATTTTTGAGGTTTGACATGGGTGGAGAATTCACCTCCAATGAGTTAAACTTTTTTTGTGAAGATCATGGAATAAAGAGGAACTTTCATACCCTTAGAACTCCTTAGCAGAATGGAGTTGTTGAAAGGAAAAACATGATTGTTCAAGAAGTTAAAATTTTTATGATGAAATAAGCTAAACTACTAGAAGTCTATTTGCGAGAAGCAATTCATACTATTGTTTACATAATCAACAAATTTCAAGCCAAAGGTAACAACACAAAGACTCCCTATGAGTTGTGGTATGGATGGATTCCTACTATCAAGTACTTTAGAGTATTTAGAAGAAAATGCTATATCATAAGAGATGAAGAAAACTAGGGAAAATTTGATGCAAGGTCTGATGAAGGTATCTTCCTTGGATATTCTACTAAAATAAAAGACTAAAGATTTTATAATAAAAGGCTATGAAAGATCATTTAGAGTGAAAATTTCAAGGTTGATGAAGATTTACAGAAATAGACTTGGGATTGTTAGCAATTTTTATAACATAAAATGGTAGATAAAATGATAATTAATGGACAATACATATAGATAAGATTAAATGAATTAAAAATGAATTAAAGAATTCTCATTCTTTTCTAGTATACCTGTCATTCTAAATGTTCTAAATAGGGGAGAAAAAACCTATTTTATTTTTGGTCTATTTGGTTTGGTATAACAGATACCTATCTATTCATTTTTTACTCTATTATATAGAATTGTTTATATATTATATTATATTATTCCTCTTTCACACTAAAAAAGATTTTGGTATCTATATTGAAGTAGGTATTATATTATTAATGTCTAAATATTGCATTGTTTACTCATTATATTCATTTTTAAACATTTTATTTATTATTTATTAAACAAAAAAAATGAAGAAACCCAAAAAACCCTGGTCTATGGACCCTATCGAAAAGAACCAAGAAAGAGTTTGGTTCTTTAGCATTCAGTCAAAATTTAAAGATAACATGATGGAAATATCCGTTCCATGGAACAAATATAATTTGGTGAGATTGCTAAGTCAAATATTTTCTGGTTGAGAAAGTATTTTTAAGATTTTTGACTTTCGGATTCTTAGTACATTACTTATACGGGATATATCTATATTTGTTTTCAAAGGTCAAGCAGGAAAAGTTGTAATGATAATAGCATTTCTGTTACTTTTTTATTTTTTAAGTACTCGAGCTTTAATTGAAAGAGATAAATCATCATATAATTTGATGAAGATATTTCCATCTGTACAACATTTTGGAGCTAGAAAGGAAATTTTTTTGCTCATTCCGCATCTATTTATGTCTTTTCCAAAAGACAAAAGGAGATATCAACATCATTTTCTCAATCCAAAAAACATGTTTGGATTTTATCCAGGTCTAACACAAATTTGAATCATAAAAATTATCAAATCTTAGAGAACCAAGGAACAATAAGTTGGGAATTGTTATGGGCAAATATGTGTCTGATGAACCTATTTGAGGAGAAGAAGAAGAAGAAGAAAAGCTAAGGAAAAATAAATATAGGATGAAGAGGAAGAATCTTTGGAAAAGACTCCTAAGATCCCCAAGAATGTGCAAAGAAATCATTCTAAAGAAAAAATTATTTGAGAAAAAAGAAAAGAAAAGGTGTATTGACAAGAAGAAGAGCTAGTAAAGCAAAGGTAAATTTGTGTCTACTTTCCAAAAATGAAAAAAAAATGGTGAGTGAGGCATATAGAGATGAATATTGGATGAAGGAAATAGAAGAAGAGTTGGAACAAATTAAGAAAAATCGAACTTGGGAATAGGTCCTTAGACCTAAATATAAGAATATAATTGGAACTAAGTGGGTATTCAAAAACAAACTAAATGATAATGAATAAGTTGTAAGAAATACATCTTGAGGCTTGTGTAAGGTTTACTCACAAGTAAAAGGAAATGAATTTGAGGATAACTTTTCCCTAGTGGATAGAATGGAAGCAATCATAATGTTTTTGACATTTGCAGCATACAAAGACTTTTAAGTTTATCAGATGGATATGAAGTCTAATTTCTTGAATAGTGAGTTGGAGGAAGAAGTGTACATGGAAAAATCAGAAGGATTTCAGTTGTCAGATAAATCAAATATGGCTTGTAGGTAGAAAAAGGCATTGTATGGATTAAAGAAATCTCCTAGACCTTGGTATGCAAGATTGGACAGATATTTGATAAAACAAGAATTCAATAAGGGTACCTCATATAGTAATATTTACCTTAAATTTGAGGAAGAGAAAATCTTGATAGTGATTATGTATGTGGATGATATTATCTTTGGAGGAAATGAAGATATGTGTTAGAATTTTTTTGAAGAGATATGGAAAGATTTTTAAATGTCTATGCTTGGGGAGTAAAATTTCTTCTTTGGGCTACAAATCAATTATATAGATAAATGAATTATCATTCCACAATCAAAGTATGTTAAGGAAATTTTGAAGAAGTTTGGAATGGATGACTCCAAACTGGTATGTACTCTTATGGTTACTGGTTGCAAATTGAGAAAGGATAATGAATCACCGAAGTCTTATCAGAGAAAATATAGATATGTGGTTGGTGGACTACTATATCTAACTGCTAGTAGACAAGATATCATGCAAATAGTTTTTCTTGTTCACAAATATATTTCAATAAGATCCTAAAGAGTCACATGTTTCTGTAGTAAAGAGGATATTAATATATTTAAAATGAACTTTGAATTATGGCTTATGTTATCCTAAAGATATTGATTTCACATTAAGTGAATACACAAATGTAGATTGGGTTGGATGTGTTAATGATAGGAAATGTATAAGTTGTGGTGAATTCTTTCTTGGATGCAAATTGGTGGATTGGCTAAGAAAGAAACAAGATTTTGTTTCTTTATCAACTATAAAGGATGATTATATTGCAACAACATCTTGCTACATGCACAAGTTTTATGGATGAGTTAGATAATGAAAGATGTTAGTGTAATGTATGATGAGCCTGTTTCTCTCTTTTTGTGATAATACAAGTGCAATTAACATTTAAAAGAATCTAGTGATGCATTCAAGGAAAAAGAAGATATCAATTAGGTATCACTTTTTGAGAGAGAAAGTTGTGGAGAATGAAGTGAGGCTTGAATATGTACCTACAAAGTATCACATTGCTGATATATTGACTAAAACTCTTCCTAAGGATACTTATGAGTATATTTGGGATAACTTGTAATGCCTCGTCATAATAACCTAAGGAATGTTGCAATAGTGTATAAAGGTGAAATATTTTTTTAATTTAATATGCATATATATGCATATTAAATTAAAAATTATTTCACCTTTATACACTATTGCAACATTTCTTAGGTTATTATGACAGGGCATTAATGATTGGTATCAGAGCTAAGGTTACAAACACTAGACACTCTGGGTAATCGCAAGCCCATTAGGTTGACCTAGTACGTAGTATCTAAGACTTGTTATTGATATGTGTAGGAACATGCCTAGGCAAGGTGGAAGAGGTCATGGCAGAGGTCGAGGTGGATGTCGAGGGCCAATCCCTCAGGTTACTCCCCCTCTGACCCCTCATCAGAGTGATTAGGATGAACAATTGGATTAGAGGAATGAGGGACAGAATCCTGAATAGTCAGGAGTAGAAGGTTCACAGATATGTCCTTTATTAGAGGAGGTCTTAGCTCAACTTGGACCCAGACAGGAAGTTGAGTAGGAGGTTGTTAGGGAGAGAGATAGATCTCCTAGGAGAGTAGATGATACAGTGCATCAGGATGCTATTACCGCAGGACACGTGAGGGATTTACTGAGGGCACGCCCTCCTACCTTTGATGGTATAGGAGGTGGCTTAGAGGTAGAGACCTGGCTACTAGATTTGGGTAGATGCTTCGCCATGCATCCTTACAGTAGCAATACCCGTGTGAGATGCGCTATTATGCATCTGAGAGGATTCACCTCTACTTGGTGGCGCCTGGAGGAGCAGAAGCTCCACTTAGATATTGGGTCTGTGTCTTGGGAGATGTTTCTGGAGAGCTTTAGAGCATGGTTCCTATTGGAACACTAGAGGCAGCGACGGCCTAACGAGTTCCATGATCTACGTCAGTTGGCTCTTTCTGTTGAGCAATATGAACACAGATTTTATGAACTCAAGTAGTATGCTGGTATTGGCAATGATGAGCCTATGCTAGTACAACACTTCATCAGGGGTATAAACACCCGTATTAGTGGTGGTGTTAGAGTCTTTGAGCCAAAGACTATGGAAGTTGTGGTGGAGAAGGCTAGCATAATGGAGGAGAACCCTGTTATGGCATTAGGTGGTCACACATGAGTATAGATTGGTAGTGCTCCTGCAGTAGGTTTTAGTCCATGAGGTGGACAGGCACAGATAGGGGGTTCCTCTAGGAACCAATAGACACCCTCAAAGGGTGGGCAACAACAGCAACAATGTACACCTCAAAAGAATAATAATCCACAACCACAACAAGGTAATAATCCACAAACAAGAAAGGGTCGCAACTGGTGGTGCAACAAGTGTAATAGGCAGGATCATCCTGCGTAGAGTGCTCAGTCTACCATCAGTAGAGGTAGTTTCTAGCAATCCAATGCACCTTCGGGTGGTAGAGGATTTGGTAGAGGCATAGGTTGTTACTCATGTGGACAGCAAGAACATATTGCTAGGCAGTGTCCGATGAGAGGTTCTACTAGTTTTGGGCCTAGACCTACAGTTTCAGAGCCTATAGTGGGTGATGCAGGATGATCACATATAGTATATGCTACAGTTAATGACTACCAAGCTGATCACCAGAACACAGTGGTTGAGACTTCAGGTAAGTTACATTGTGTTAGTGTTTCCATTCTTTTTTATTCTGCAGCTACCAACTCCTTTATTTCACCGACCATCGTTGACCATTGTGGTCTTGTGGCAGTAAAGCAAGGTGGTAAGTGGCAGGTTGAATTTTCCTTTGCGGTGAAAGTAGCAATAGAGAACTTAGTACATAATTGTGAACTTAAAATTGGTACGTTAACTACCTTAGTAGATTTATATGTTACACCCTTAGGATCGTATGATATAGTACTTGGTATGGATTGGTTAGCATCTTATCATGCTATGATTGACTGTCGACTTAAGACAGTTATTTGCATTAATGATTTAGGTGCGAAAGTGGAAATCATAGGCATTCAAAGACCTATGTCTTTGCGGATGATATCTGCTATGCAATTAAAGAGATGTCTTTGTCAGGGATGTCAACTGTTTGCAACAATAGTTACTAATCTAGAAGAAGGTGAGAGTCGAGAGGTATCTCTTGATGATCATCCTATTCTTAGGGAATTTGTAGATGTGTTTCCAGATGACATACCTAGAATGCCACCGAAGAGGGATATCGACTTTAGAGTTGACCTAGTTCCTAGAGCTGAGCCTATATCTAGAGTTCCATATAGAATGATGACTCGGGAGTTAGAGGGACTTCATATTCAGTTAGAGGAACTATTAGAAAAGGGTTTCATTCATCCTAGTGTTTCCCCTTGGGGAGAACCTATCATCTTCTTAAAGAAGAAGGATGGGTCACTTAGATTGTGCATTGACTATCGTCAATTGAACAAGGTTATGATTAAGAATCGTTATCCTTTGCCTAGAATCGATAATCATTTTGATCAGATCAAGGGAGCTAATGTGTTCTCTAAAATTGATTTGAAATATGGATACCATCAATTGTGAATTGTTGAAGCAAACATTCATAAAACTACTTTTTGTACTCGTTATGGGCACTACGAATTCACAGTAGTACCATTTGGGTTAACGAACACACCATCAGTATTCATGAGCTTAATGAATGGTGTTTTTCATACTTACCTTGATCTCTTTTTCCTTGTATTCCTTGATGATATTTTGATCTATTCGAGGAACATGAAGGAACA
This sequence comes from Sequoia sempervirens, assembly GCA_007258455.2. NCBI lineage: Eukaryota > Viridiplantae > Streptophyta > Pinopsida > Cupressales > Cupressaceae > Sequoia > Sequoia sempervirens. The sequence continues at coordinate 222,280,635 of VDFB02000015.1, read as the reverse complement.
TGAAGAACACTTGAGATAGGTATTGCAATGTTTAAGGGAAAATCAATTGTATGCAAACCTGAAGAAGTGTGACTTCTTTCAAACTGAGATTAAATATCTTGGACATGTGATATCTGGAAAAGGTATTGTTGTGGATCCTTCAAAGATTCAAGCTATTTTAGATTGGCCTATGCCTACTAATGTAGGTGAAGTGCGTATTTTTATGGGCCTAGCTGGTTACTATAGGTGGTTTGTTGAGGGATTTTCTCGAATCGGTCATATTATTACTTCTCTTCAGAGAAAAGGGAAGAAGTTTGTTTGGACAGAGCAGTGTCAGTTGGCTTTTCAGACACTTAAAGAAAAGTTGACTAATGCACCTATACTGATTGTTCCTAATCCTACTAAGGATTTTGTAGTATGCACAGATGCATCCTTAGAGGGTTTGGGAGTAGTTCTGATGCAAGATGGGCGTGTGATTGCTTATGAGTCTCACAAACTCAAAGATCACAAATTAAATTATCCCACTCATGATTTAGAACTAGCTGTAGTTGTGCATGCATTAGTTCAATGGAGACATTTCTTATTAGGTCACCATTTTGAACTTCATACTGATCACCGTAGTCTACAATACATTTTTACACAACCTAACTTGAATGCTAGACAAAGATAGTGGATGGAGTTCTTGTGTGAGTATGATTTTGAAATGAGATATGTTCAAGGAAAAGAGAATGTAGTGGCTGACACTCTTAATCGTCGTCGTCATGAGATCTCTACTACTACTCTTGAAGTAGATTTGAGAGGTCAAATATTAGCAACACTTCCTATTGATAGATTTTATCAGGAAGTAAGGTCAGAGATTGAATTTGGTAGACCTTTAGAAGGTCGATTTGTGGGGTATGTCCTAGAATCAGATGGTATATTATGGCATTTAGGTCTTATTTATGTACCACATTTCGAGGGTCTTCGTACATTAATTATGACTGAAGCTCATCGAGCTCCATACTCAGCTCATCCAGGTGTTAAGAAAATGCATGCCGATCTTTGGCAATTGTATTTCTGGCTTGGTATGAAATGTGATATTGTTGACTATGTATCGAGATTTCTTAAATGCCAGCAAGTCAAAGTTGAGCATCAACATCTCACTGGATTATTGCAGCCACATCTAATTCTTGAATCGAAATGGGATATTATATCCATTGACTTTATTGCAGGGTTACCTACGTCGTCACATCGACATGATGCCAATATGGTAACTATTGACCGATTGACTAAGGTAGCTCATTTTTCACCTGTACGATCATCATACAATGCTTCATCCGTAGCTAGGATATTCATGGAGGACATAGTTAGATTGCATGGGATTCCTCGTAGGATTATTTCTGATAGAGATCACATATTTACTTCAGCCCTATGGACTTCATTGCAACATACTCTAGGTACATAGTTGAACTTTAGTTCAGCGTATCATCCTCAAACTGATGGAAAAACAGAGAGAGTTAATCAAATATTAGAGGATATGCTTAGGATGTACGTAATGGACCAATAATCACATTGGGAGGATTATCTGTATTTAGTATAATTTGCTTACAATAATGGATATCAGAGTTCCATAGGTATGCCACCATTTCAAGCATTATATGATCATCCTTGTCCAACTCCTCTTAGTTGGGATCGACTAGAGGATAGAGTATTACTTGGACCTGAGATGCTTCAAGACATGGAGCAATAGGTTGACCATATTAGAGAACATCTGATAGTAGCTCAGGATAGGAAAAAGAAATATGCTGATGCGCATAAGATACACTGATAGTTTGTTGTTGGTGATAGAGTGTTTCTTCGAGTGCAATCGTGAAAGAGTCCAATCCGTTATGGAAAAGGCTCTAAGCTTGAGCCTCATTTTGTTGGGCCATTTGAGATCTTAGAGAGAATTGGTCCTATGGCGTATCGACTCACCTTACCACCCAGTTTGTCTCATATTCATGATGTTTTTCATGTATCAATTCTTAGACCATATCATCCTGACATTTCTCATGTACTTGATTGGAATGCATTATAGGTAGAGGACAGGCAGCTAGCTTTGGATCCCATGGGCATTCTATAGCATCGAACACTCGGTCTCAGGGGTCGAGACATTGATCAGGTGAGGTTCCAATGGGATCCTAGCCATGAGGCTTCTGCTACTTGGGAGGATACGACACGCATGAGGGAACTTTATCCCTATCTGTTTGCAGGCTTTCAGGAGCAAGCCTGATCCTAGGGGGGAGAATGTAGTACACCTCCATTTATGCTTATGTTTTCTGGTTGCATGTTTTTATACTGTTAGACTTTAGATACTTTGATCACTGATTTTGAGCGACAGTGGATTTACTTTGTGACATGATGATACATTGTATTGCGATATTTGATTTCTGATATGATTTGAGATAGCGTAGATGTTTTTCTTCAGATGATTATTGTTCTATGTATGTTTATGATGGACTAACTATTATTTAATTTTTTAGTCTAATGTGATGTGTATTGGTGTGGAGAACAGAATCGCATCACTTTCTTTTGAGTGCCCTGTGATGTCTGTGATTTTCTCCACACGGTGTTCCTGTACAATGGATTATATATATATGCATGTTATTGCTTGGTTGCAGGTACATGACACTGACTCCACCTAGTTACTCAAGTCTGAGTGTGTCAAGACTCAATGGAATTGTTGATTGGGAGGTAGTAGCATGGTTTATCCTAGTCTAGTCTATAACCCGGTCATAGTACATCGTCAGTTTAGTTTGGAGTCTTAAATGGTTTTGTATGTTTCTATTTGGATTATTTGCTTGAAAGGAAAATTTAGGCAATTTTTAATGTTAGTTTACTATGTTTTAAATTACTGTATTTAAATCAATTTTTAAATGTTAAAGAAATTAGTTTGGCATGTTATTTAATAAATTAATTAGTTTGTTTGGTTAAATAATTTGATCTTAGAGATTCATTTAATTTAATTAAATAAATTAATTCAATTCAATTAAATTGTTTAAATTGTGTGTGAATAGATTTAATTTTTAAATTAATTGTTATTTGGCAATGGTATTTTAATTATTAAATAAATTTTGTATTTGAAATTTTTTAATTTTAAATAAAATAAATTCATGCAAATCTTAAAAGGAAAGATTGCCGAGAAGTGGTTAAAGATATTTTCTTCTTCTCGACAAGTGTGCTAGTTGCATTTATGATTTTTGGTTGAAGAATTTCTCAGAGGATATCTGGGATCTGGGAAATACAGTGGGGTTATTAGTTTTTTTCATGGGAAATGAAAAAGAATTTGTTGTGTAAAAATATGTTTTAAGGAAATTGTTACTTCCTCTATTTGGGTTGTATATTTGTGGAAGATTTCTTTTCTTGGAAGATCTATGTGATTGGATATAGCTTTCTTGGATTTGGTGTTTTTGAAGAAGATTTGGAGGATTGCATTCTACACGCAGAAGATTCTCTCCAACAACTAGATCTTCAAAACACAGGAACAGGTATTTTTCTTGTAATTTTTAGTTTGTTTGTTTTTGAAAAGAAACTCTTTGTTTAAAACACATCTTCTTGGCAATTGCTTGTAGAAAATCTTTCTGTTGATATTTGATATTTGTCTGCAAGAATTTTCAAGAACATGGTTAAACAAAAGAAGGAATTCAAAACAAGTTCTAAATGAAACCTCTGTGAAAATTTTGGAAAAGAAAATTGGGGATTTAATTTTGAGTGAAATGTTTATTGTTTTAAAATTGAAATCCCAAAATTGAGAATTTCTATGATATATGATTAAATCTATATGAAGAATATTTTTATTTATATATGCTCTTTTTGAGCAATTAGTTTTGTTTTGTAAGAATGTTTATTATTTATTTACAGTGATGTTTAAGTATGCAGCCTGTACATGAGTTTATATTACAAATAAATTTTAATTTTTACAGTGATTTGTTATTTAAAGTCGTCGTACGGGCGAAACAGGGATTGGGAAATTTATTTATTAATTTTTATCTAAAATGATTAAATTTTGCATGGATTTTAATGGGTTTTATTTTAAAACAAAATGAATCTAAAATTTTTAATACGGATTAATTATGTTGGGAAGGGATAGTGTTTAAACCCCAACCCTCCTACTCCCACTATGGGGGCGCGACCGCAGTGAGGCAATGCCCACCACAACTCTATGGGGAGTGGCTACCAAAAGGCAGCGCCTTCCACAGAACTATGGAGGTGACGCTGTCTCACGGGCAGCGAGCCCTCCACTGTGGAGTCTGCCGCAGCCGTGGAACTTTGTTTCCATAAGAATTTCATTTTTGTTTTTAACAGAGATTTGTTTGGTTTATATTTAATTTTGAAATTATCAAAATAAATAGAATCATATGTAATTTATATTAATTGTGAATTTTGAAATTAATATATATATTTAATATTTTATATATATGTATATATATATATTAAATTAAAATATATTTAATATTTATCTATAAAAGAAATATGGAATTATTTAAGATGTTTGAAAGCATAAAAAATAATTAGTTTTAAACAATAATTGATAAAAAAAATTATTTAGTTTTCATTTCTATGTGAAATTGAGGAAGTTAAAGTTAAAGTTTATTTAATGCAATTTCTTTAGTCGTTTGAGAAAAGAATTACAATTTAATTGCTATAATTTTTATATTAATTCTTTTGAATGACTGGATTTAGTAAATTTGAATAACAGATGTATATTTTCTTGATTTGCTTTAGTCGTGTTTCTAATTGGGAAAATTGGGGAAAGTCTTAGATGTATAAGTCTTCCAGAGTGATCTATATAGAAAGGATGTAGTTATTGTTTAAATGTATTTCTTGGGTTGACTAGGGTTGTGCACGTGTTAGAGTATGGTGTATTGATACCTGGTTTATGAATAAAAGATTTAATGACTGTTATGTGTCATTTGTTATTTTGTGATTGAAATCTGTGCACTTTGTCTACCTTAGTCTAGAAAACTTAGTATACCTTTGTTATGTTTAGGGAAGTGGCTCTGTGTAAGGGCTGACACACAAAGTGGTGTCAGGGTAATGTACAAAGAGTTAGTAAGTCAGTGATAACTAAATAACATAGTAGTTAGAATTAAAAATCCTTAACAAGATGTTTATGCCTCACTTAATGACTCTTAAGCTATTTCAGTCTTGAGTATAAGATGAGAAGGCCTAGAATGGAAAATCGATGTCTTGTTTCTTCAAAAGACATTTGGTTCTGCAATGATTCGCAAATGGGGCTAGGTTTCATAAGAGGTTACCAGGGTAACCCAAGTTGGGGGCCAAAACCTAGGAAGAAACACCAGGGTAACCTTTGCAGCATTGTGATGACACTCCACCTAAAATAACAGTTAACCTTGTGTATGTAGTACATTCAATTGTCTAAAATTTGGAAGCAATGTAACCATCAGTCAGTTATGTACTTGTGTCTAGGGTTAATAGGTTATGTCTAGGTAACCATATTACTATCTCCTAGCACGGGGGGTGGACCTATGGGTACCACATGGTTGGGTGGAATGTGCACCTTACTCTATTGGGTCCCCAGTTTATGATCATGGTATCAAGGGCTTCATGGATGGAGAGCTCACACTTGGATACAGATTTACTTTCTTTATTGCATTCTTGTAAAGCTTGTATTGTAAAACATCCCTCAATTGTTTATGAGGTGAACACTTGTAAATGTAAATTGTAACTATTATTTGATCTACCTCATCAGATGAATGAGTATTGTAATACCTTATCAAATGCAATGTAAGAAACATGTTTGTACCTTATACTATCTTGAATGGAATTTCAAATGTTATGCAATGATTACTTTTTAAGTTTATGAATAATTAAATGTATGCAATGCTAAATACTAAAGTCGTCTATGGAAACTCAAGTAGTGTAACATCGTGTAACTTAATGAATGTATGCAACTAATTAACTTAATATTATTACTTTAAAAAAAATATTTCACCTTTATACACTATTGCAACATTCCTTAGGTTATTATGACAAGGCATTACATAACCTAGGGGTTATTGCCCCTCCTTCTTTGAACTACATGCATCTGGAGATGCACCAGTCTAGTGGATCTATGGATTTTTTCTTTTTTTATAGACTAATGTTAGTGGCTACCTCTTAGGGGGAGTATGTTGTAACATTGTTTCAATATGAAGTTTATGTTTACATGTTGTAGAGGTTTTTGAGTTGATTCTTGTGTACCCCTCAAGGGAGTATTTAGAGCAGTTGCAAGTATCTTGGTTCTATGTAAAAGAGGGAGAACAATGCAAAATAACTTATCCTTTGCCATTGGTTTCAAAGAGGAGAGAAATAAGTCACGTAAAAAAAAGAGAGAAGTCATGTAAATCATAATGAGATAGTTGTTCAAGGGGGAGAAAAGAGAATGAAATAAGTATGTTTAGAGATATTGTGTCTTTCATGGTTTTTTCACATCTTTGGTTTCCATCAATGACAATGGGGGAGATTGTTGCAAGTATGAAGGTGTTTTCATTGATTTCAAAAAGTGTTCTTTGTCATTGATAATAGTAGAGAAGTGGTTGAGAAGATATTTTTTCTTTGATAAGATTTAATTTATAGTTTAGATGTTGAGGATACTGAGAAAATTGATAAAAAAAAGGAAACATGGTGTTGTAGTGGTGTTATGCTTCTGCTTCACATTTCTTCTGGGTTGAAGATCTATTTTTGTGGTTTGGATGTGTTGGTTAGAGATGTTCAATGTTTCTATATCCATAATTTTGAATTCTGGATCGATGGTCATTTCACTAGTATGTGAACCAGTTTTGCAATGTTGTGTATGAAGATTTCTAGGAGAAATGTATTTTCACTGCATTTCTCCATTATTGTTTTTGTCTTTCTTTTTTCAATAGTATTCATGGTTTGGTCTATCAGAAGAAGGTATTCTAAGTTACAAAGTTTTGCAATGTCTTGCAGTGTTTTCTAGATAAATAGAATGTTTATTATCTTTAGGTGAGATTTTTTGAGGAGTTTGTTGGTTTCCAAGATATTCTTGTCTCATTTTCAGGTGAATTTTGTTGTTCAAATTTTTTGGATTATTCAAAGGAATCATGTAATTCAAATTCTAATGTGTTTTCATAGGTAATGACTGACCTAGTGTTTACACTACTTTCAAAGATGTTCAAGTATTAATGGAGGTGTAGTGTGGCATGTGAGAATTGATTTGGGTCCTAGTTAAGTTTTTTTTGGCCCACTTTCATTCCTATCCACCATGATAATGTTTAGTGTCCACCTAACATGAAATTGCAAAGTGTGAGGCATGTATAGTTGACCTTGGAGAAGGTTTTCAAGGTTGAGGATAGTATAAGTATGAGTTGATATGTTGAGGGTTCATATGATAGAAAGGATAGATGGGTGTGATGCAAGTGATGTGAATTTCCAAAGAGTAGAGTGTGCGTTTGAAGAAAGTAGTGAGAAATTCAAATTGTTTGAATTCTAAACATAGTGAGTTGAAGGTGTCCGCAATCATTCAAATAAGATTATAAAGGTGCTAGAGCTATTGTGGTGGATTCTCAATTTCATTGATAATTTGTACTATGTGTAACATTTATCTTCTCTCTTCTTTTCTTTCTATGTTAGTGAGCCCTAGTTGTGATCCTTTTGGATAGTGTGTCCTATTCTAGTAGTGATCCCTTGTATTGGTTTTCCAATTAATTATATTGTGAGTTAATCCTCAATATTTTTTTTCCCTTATTTGGTTTTCCACATAAATTTGTTGTTCTCTTGTGTATGGTGTTGGTTGTTTTAGTTTTTATTGTCTTCTTTTCATGCTTAAACATTATAATAGATTAAGGTTTTAATGAATGAACGTGGATTTGATTACTACTGAGGGCTTTGATATTTTCATTGGATACAACTGATTCACCACCCCTCTTAGTTGTCTTGTGCATTTAACAATGGTAAGTGATTATTTTGTTAAATATTTCTTTTTTTATAATGTAATTTATATATATTAATTTTTGTAATTTTTATTGTGATAGCTAAGGCTCCACGATGAACTAAATAGGAGGAGCAACCCTCAAAGTCAAAGTAGACCACTCTGATACGTGTTCCCATACCTTCAAAGATCAAGGCTAATCATCATTTATTTTCTTCACCTAAAGGGGAACATATTTTTATTGGGTTCCTTTATTGTATGCCTATATGACATTCTTGTAAGCCTACATGGCTACTTTGTATATACATTATACTTATATTGACATATATTGATATATGCCTATATGGTTATTTGGTTAATACACATATTTTTTGTTGATGGTGTCCATATATTCATTATAAATCCATGCTTTAATGGATATTTGTAGATAGTTTACTTCAAATATTAAAATTCTAATTGTATTGCATGCACTCTTCCTTTATATAATTGTAAATATATAAAGTTTGAACATTATTCTCCTCTAAGATTATTTAACATTAAATCAATCATATGAATATAGTAATACATGATGCAATCTAGCACCTAGGTCTCTCTACCACTACACATATAATAATACATGATTTAGGTTGTGGCATTTCAAATGAGAAAATTTGTGACCCTTTGAATAGGAAAGAATATGACCCTTTTATAATGAAGGGCGGTTACCATTCCTATCATAAATGTGCCAAACTAGATGAGTTGGTGATAATGGTTTGGCCCCATGAATAACAAAATAAAAAGTAGCCTACCTTGCAACTTTACACTACATTCATCTAAGGGCTTTTGAAGCATAAAAAAAAATTCACCATAGGAAAACACCTCATAGGTATAAAAAACTGAGAGAGATTATTGTAAATGGGCCCTACATGATCTCGTAGCTTTAGAAAAAATGTCTCTAAGTGACATGGTTTTTTAGTAAAATCTCATCATTTGAAGTTTTTTTCCCTTTTGCACTTTGGTCTCTTAAGAGACTTCACTGGTACAATGTACCATGGTGTGTTTTTGGCATTTTTGGGTGCAAAATGGAACATTTTCTACCATAAACCCACCCATCTAGACATGCTAGAATTTCCAGTTTGTTCACATGAAAAAATAAAATAAAATTACACCACCTTGCAACTTTACACTACATGCATTTGACCGGTTTTCCATCAACTGAAAACTAGATACCATGGGAAAATACCTCAAAGATATCAAAAAATAATAGAGGTTATTTTAGAGGGTCCCTACATTATGCTATACTCACAAACAAAATGTTTCTAAGTGACATGGTTTCTGAGTAATATCTTGTCAAAGTTTTCTACCCTTTTTCACTTTAGTCTCTTAAGTGGCTTTTCCAATACAATGTATGTAAGACTATTTTGACATGTTTAAGTGAAAAAAATGATATTTACTAGCATAAACCAAACCATCTAAACATGTTGGAATTGTTGGTTTGGTAACACAACAAAAAAAATGAAAGTTACACCACCTTGCAACTTTACACAACATACATTTTGACCCTTTTTCCATCAACTAAAACCTCAAAGCCATGAGAAAACACCTCAAATATATTAAATTTATTTTAAAGGGTCCCTAAATGATCTCATAGCCTCAGATGGAATGTTTCTAACTGACATGGTTTCCATGTAATAGCTTGTCAAAGTTTTCTTCCCTTTTGCACTTTGGTCTCTAAGGAGGTTTCACCGATATAATGTAGGTCAGGCTATTTCCATGTGTTTGGGTGTGAAACAAGATCTTTCCTAGCATAAACCCAACCATACAAATGTGTTGGAATTGAAGGTTTAGTTTCACAAAAAACAAAATGAAAGTTACACTACCTTACAACTTTACAATGCATGCATTTGACCCTTTTTCCATCAACTAAAAACTCAAAACCATGGTAAAACACCTCAAAGATATCAGAAGCTGAGAGAGGTTATTGTAGGGGATTCCTACATGATACTATAATCTTAGACTGAATGTTTCCAAGTGACATTTTTTTTGAGTTATAGCTTGTCAAAAAATTTTACCCTTTTTCATTTTAGTCTCTTAAGAGACTTCAGTGGTACAATGTAGCTCAAATGTTTTTGACATGCTTGGCTGCAAAACAAGACCTTTCCTAACACAAACCCAACCATCTAGACAGTTTGAAACTATTGGAATGGTTGCACAAAAAATAGAATGAAACGTACACCACCTTGCAACTTTACATTGCATACATTTGACCATTTTTCCATCAACAGAAAATTCAACACCATGGGAAAAATACCTCAGGGATAACAAAAACTGAGAGAGGTTATTATAAAGGGGCCCTATGTGATCTTGTAGCCTCATAATAAATGATTCTAAGTGACACAATTTTTGAGTAATAGCTCATTAAATATTGATACCCTTTTGCACTTTGGTCTCTTAAGAGACTTCACCGGTATAATGTAATTCATACTATTTTGATGTGTTTGGATGCAAAACAGGACTTTTCCTAATGTAAACCAACCAATTTTAATTCATTGGAATTGTTAGTTTGGTCATACAATGAACATAGAAGAATCTACACATGCAAAAGTCTTCTTCAAATTCTCGAGAGTGGGAAGTATCTTTTCATTGAATACATTATCTATTTCATTCTTTTTCATCTGCTTCTTTTTCAAGTCTTTTTAGAGCAAACTAACCTCCTTTTCATTAATGATAAAATATTCTTCTTATCCTTTAATTCATTTTCTAAGTAGGTAATTTTAGTCTTCAGTTGCTTTGATTGAATTTCAACACTTCCAACTATTTATTTTGCATGTACAACTTAGCCATCCACACATTTTTTGTCATCTCTACTACTATTACCTATTAACACCCCGTATTATTCCTTTTCATGATCTTCTAACTTACTTTTCATATCTTTTACTTTGAGCTTTAGACTAACTGCTCTATCACTAACTCTTAGGACAACAACATCCCTTTGTTTGATAGAGTTTTCAATGTCTTGAATACTTTCATGTGTCCACCACATTGATTCTCTTTTTTTGTACTTACCTTTGATATTTCTTCTTCCTTATCATGTATTTCCAGTTGTATTTGCTCCTTGGAATTCTTAAGTTCAAGAATCTTTGACTTCATTTGTTCAAACCTACCTATAGCATCATCTCTCACTTTCTTTGTGTGCAAAATTTCTTACCAAATACAAAACCTCAATTTTTTCCACTTCTCCATTGCCATTTTCCCATTCCACATTTTGCACAGGAACCTTCCTTGAAACTTCTCCAAAGTAGGAATAATTTCTCCATTCAATACATTATCTATATCATTCACTTTGGTCTACTTATTTTCAAGTTTTTTAGAGTATATTATTTTTTATTTCATACATTCTAGTACTTGCTACCTCTAGTTTTGCATTGTCATTTTCCCATTGCACATAATGAACACACACATTCCTCAACTTCTCAAGAGCATATTCCTTTTTTTATTTCATGTATTCTACTACTTGTTGCTCTAGTTATGCATTATCATTTTCCCCTTGCCCAGTTATGAAGGGTGGTTATTGATATTTGGATATGGGGAGTTGTGAGGATGATATGTGTTTGTACTGATAAAAGGGAGAAATAGGGATTTTGATAACAAGGATTAGGATCTAGATAGACTTTTGACAAGATTGGTTTTGATAAGATATGATATTGATTGTGATTGGGTGATGAGATAGGATAGAAGATGATAAAGATTGGATATGATATGATATGATATGATATGATAGAGATTGGATAGGAGGTTAAGGAAAGCAATGATGATGAAAATGATAAGATGAAAAGGGTAGGCTAATGGCCGAAAGGACCAAGGTCTAAGGATGATGGTTGTGATGACTAGCTTATGATAATGGATGAAAATGCTAATATGAGGTAAAGATGATATATTTTGGATAGATATTGATGGAAATGGTCATGTTTTAGGTGAAATGATGGTTGAGGAAGGGTCTCCCAAATTTGATCTAGGGCTGGAAAGGTCAAGTTTGTAAATTGAGGTCACCAAATGGTCAAATGGTGAAAGCATAAATATGCATATAATCTACCTAATATTCATTGTATATGTGTTAAAATTCAACAACAAAAAAATTACAAACATATGCAAACTTCAAACCAAAACATATGTAAACTTGAAATATAGAAATGAAAGGTCCAACTATCAAATGCAATACATTAATATCAATAACATGACTTTACAAAATCAATGTGCATACTTAAAAATTAATCCAACAAACCATTTGGGTCTACTCTACTCTTTATTGTGTCAAGTATTGCCTCATGGTGAGACTCGCACACCTTCCACGAGATCTTGCTCAATGGTCTACCTCAATATTTTATCAAATGAACATTGGATGCCATGACACGGTTTGAGTAATGAAGAATATTTTGATGCATGTAAAATTCCTAAAACAACCAAACATTAACACTCTTATGTGGGTACCTTCTAAGAAATATTACAATAACCATTGAGAATCTAAGGTATTCAATGTTTTCTCCATCTGTAACTTAGGCCTCCAATTTATTTTTGGCCTAAACATAATGATACAAATAATAATCCATTCCCTCTTCATTGTCTTCATCTACAATAATTGTATTAACATTCCCTACAGTGATATGTGTAGCAAATTAGATGAAATTAGTCAACATTAAACAAAAACTACAAAGTAAGATAACATTAGAAATTTCAAAAAATATGCAAGTAGATATATTACTTGGTTGAACTAGATATAATGTGTTTTCAAATTCAACCAATGATTCTATCTATGTTAGTTCTAGTACCATCGAGGGTTGATATGTGTCAAGTGGGCTAAAATAACTTAACCACTATTAGTCAACCCACTACTTTGACTTGCACTCATTTCGTGCTTGAATAGTACATGAAGAATAAAAGCATGTCATCTTCCATGTATGGACACTCCATGAACCTAAATTTGAGCTTTTCAAAGAGTGTAGCTCACTTGATCTTATCAATATACAACAATCCTCATATGGTGTAATTTTAGTATCACCTATCAACCAAGAAAATCTATGAGTTGAAGACTTACCTTCATTACCTAGACCCATCAAAGAATTACATCACTTGATGATTGATTTTAGATCTATCAACTTTGCAAATGTTGTCTTTATAATTTAGATCTTTCCATGTTGTGGCTCTTTTGATACATGCTCATGCACTATCATGCTCCTCATTTCCATGCTTTACCTCACAAAAGTTCCACATATGCTAAATGCCTGTAAAATCATGCATCTTGCTCAACCAATAACATATTTGTGAGTTCTTTAATTGTGATGCACAGTTATCCAACCTTATGATATATTTAATGAATGATATGCCCCTTCTATCCAAATCATTGTAGAACACCTAAAAGCATCCTTGATGAAATCCATAGAATGTGTGTGATCATCACTAGTATAAAAATGATATCCCCTTATGATATTTCTATCATCCTCTATACTATCATTTGAATGAATGAATGTGATGTGCACATATATAGAAACCTATGTGGAGTTGTAATATTGTGATTGCACCTCACATTGTGGCTGTAGAATGTAGTTCTCTTCAAATTCAACATCTAAGACAATGCTACCAAGTTGAAATATTTCCTTACATAACTTTAATTGAGCCCAACCATCAAGATCTATAGGTATGCCTTGCATACTCATACACTATATTGTCACGAAATGTAAACATAAACTAATACATAGGAACCTTTTGAATAAAAAAATCACACCTTTTTGCTTCTTTACCATCTTTTGTATTGTAGGCCATTGTTTTATGCTTTCCAAAATCTACTAGTTCATTTCAAACCACATGTGTGCTTTCCATATGCTCACATATTCAAAGACGTTGCAAGCAACTATAATGCTGACATGTTCCAATCAAGCTTAATTTCTTGTAGAATATTTGACCTTCCTCTCTTTCACATAAAACTATTGATATGAAGTCTCTTGAAGATTTTGGTGGGGCACATATGCCATAATCCTTCAAAAGAATGTTAGTATGCAAATCTAAGCATATAGACTAATAAACATCAAAATGGCTAGAAAATTTAATATGTAACCTACAAAAACAAGTAGTGCATGTGTGAGTTATTTTATGTAGAAAGGTTTTATCATTTCAAATTGTCTTTGAAAAATTTTAATTTGAGGATACATCTCTACAAATTTATCAAAAAACTTCATTTGATTCATATCCAAAAAATGCTTTGGATGTGGCTCACAGTTTTGACTACCTATTGTCCTTCTTACCACATCCCTTTGATTCAAAGATACCCTTGGGTAATTCTTCCGAAATTCTTCAATTAGTGATATTAATGCTTCAACAATTGGTTTATCTTTTCATGGTAGTCTCCTTGATAATTCCCATATTTTATTGGAATTAGTGTCCTCAAATTCTTTGGTGCCTTCCAATGGCTCTTGATAAAGTTTTTCTATTAATTATTAATGCTTGACTTGTATTTCTAATAAGATGATCTTTCCTCATTTGATTACTTACTATTGTCGATGTAATTACACATCATGTGGCATTACTATCTTTTGTGTGTGAGGTTTTACCCACACTCTCATATGCACTCATTTGATTCTTCACCATAGATTTTTCACTTGAAGCCTTCGATGGTCTCAACCTAAGAATCTTCATGATGAACCTATACTTCACATCATTTCAACAAATATTTGACATCTTGTGGTCTCATTTAAATATTCAAAGAACACTATCCAAATCTTATGAGCATATCTTCTACAAGTAAATTTTTGAATCTTATCTTCCATTAGATGAAAAATATTCTCATCAATATGAATCAAATAATTTGGTTGTCTATGCAAAATTATAGGTGGTTGATCTATATAGGATCTAGGACTTATTGCTTACAGAATGCTTAACGTTAAAAGATCAATTATTACAACGCTTAATTTAAATGATTACAAATTAAATGCTCAAATGAAATAAATGAACATAAAATAATTAAATGCCAAGAATAAACTGAGAAAGAAAAGAGAAGAAATAGAGAGACGAAGCCAAAGTTGATAACGGAGTTCATCCCTAAGGACTACGTCTCTGGGTCCCTCTCCAATGGAGGACTGATCCGATTAGCTCCAAATTCAATTACAATGGCTTCAAGACTGTCTCCTTCAAGCATTCAGCAGCATGACAGTACTATGATATGCAGAAACGTCTTCAAGAAATCTCGAGCATTCTCTCGCTATCTCCACCTGGACTTGTAAAATCAAAGGCCTATACCCCCTTTTTATACAAAAAACTTGCCTAATATGGCTTAACCACTTCATTAAGTGCATATCTTTCCTGATCAGCTCGTATCAGGTCTATTCCATCCTCTGCAATCTTTTGGTTATAGTGGTTTTGTTTGTTTTGTTTGTTTATGGCTTATTTAGCCATTTGTTAGAGGCCCGGCCACTAATAATACATCAAAACAAAACTAACTCCTACATAATCTTGAGAGTATTGCGTGGTGTATCGGTATTCAAACATTTTGCTAGTTGGGTGGTCGGCGGTTCCAACCCCGCCGACCACGTTTTACCACTCAATATGCAAAATCCAAACAATAACAAAAACCGGTGACATTCCATAGATAGGCATCTCTCCGCGGGTGCAACGGTTACCAACAACCGCCCGAGGCGCATGGCAGAAGATCTCGGGGTCGAATCCCCTCAACCAATTTTGTTGAAGCAAAATATCAACCCAACGAACTCGTCAAACATGAACATGTGGCACGCTGTGATTCGATGAAAATGCTGACCATACAAACCCGTACTGCTGACCAGCTGTCCACGTGTCGAGCTCTGATTCGCCAAAAATGCTGACTCATCCAATGACGTGGCGTGCTCCTATTCGCCCGAGATGATGACGTGTCAAGCTGACTGGATTGCCACGTGGGATGCTGACTGTGATGCTGTATTGTACGGAAGGACACATGTCGCTTGCTGATTGGTCCATACGATCTGAGTCACCTGCCATGTGTTGGGTCGAATTCATCCATTTGGATTCCGTACTGTACGGACTGCCACGTCAGCATGCTGATGTCATCATCAGTACCCTCTAAGTTGACTGAAGTTTGACTACTTCTATCTCGAGCATACGACATCAGATTTCGACGAAACAAACACCGTCAGAATCGTCTCGACGAGATCTTCGCGATGATGCTGGTTCCGTCAATTTCTAAGATGATTATTTTTTTGCCTTCTGGACGCCCCTGAAGCCAGTTTGACTAGAAGTTTGACTGGCCGTAACTTGCACAAACGGAGTCCTTTTCGTCCCGTTCAAGTTGCGTTGGAATCAGGACGTCGTTCTCTTTTTGATGAAGCTAAAATCTGGAGCATTGGGAACACTTCAATTTTTACTGAAAAATTGTCCGCCGGATCAGGCCTCCCCACTGGAGAGCTTTCAAACCTCTGAAAGCTTGATTACTTGGAAAGTAAGTGAGGGTAAAGTTCCCTCACTTTACCAATCTCCATCCATCTTGCTTTGCTTGGATGCATCCCCTTCAGGCCCACTCTGAGGTACTCAACATCTCCTCTTCGTGAAGTTCTGACATTCCTGTCGAGAATAACATCTTCTGGCAACTCTGACATGTACTCTAGAGAAAGGTCATCAACTGATGGAATTTGAATGTCTGAGACTTCATCTAGGATCATTGGAGGCTCATACAGTTTCAAATTCTCAACATTGACAACCGAGTAAATATGCATGTATGGAGGAAGATTGAGGCGGAAGGCATTGGTACCAATCTTCTCAAGGATCTCAAAAGGACCATACCTAATTGGCTTAAGCTTTTTACCTTCACCTTGCATCCTTTCCTTGCTGATATGTAACCAAACTCTGTCTCCAACCTGAAAATGATGATTAGTGTGATGCTTGTCATGGCGAACCTTGTATTTTTCTTGGCTATGTTCCAACCATGCTTCCACTGCCTGATGAATTGCTTAGACTTTCTGGATGAACTTCAAATCCTTCTCTGAATCATGGCGTCCATCTTCAACATCATCTTTGCCAAAAACAAAATCCATCCGTGTCTTGGGCACATAACCAAAGCATGTCTCAAAAGGAGACCTCTTAGTAGAAGAGTGTGCTGCATGGTTGTAGGCATGCTGCACATAATGAAGACTCTCATCCCACAACTTAGGATGCTTACTGCAGTAACCTCTGAGTAGCTGCACAACTGTCCTGTTTACAACCTCTGTCTGTCTGTCGGTTTGTGGATGGAAGGCCGTACTCTTTTTCAGTTTAGTGTCCATGAGTCCCCACCAAGTTGACCAAAATTCCCCCAAGAATCGAGAATCTCGATCCGATACAATAGAAGTAGGTAACCCAAAATGAACCCATACAAATTGAAAGTACATATGAGCTGTCAGTTCAGCAGTGACTTGCTTTTTACATGGCATTAAGATACACATTTTGCTGAACCGATCAACTACTACATATAGATAATCATGTCCCTTCCTAGACATAGGTAACCCCCCAACAAAGTCCATTGACACACTTTCCCATGGACGAGAAGGTATAGGTAGAGGTGTGTACAAACCCAATTTCCTGTTACTAGGCTTACTAGTTGCACACATAACACAACCTCTAATATATTTAGTTACAGTTTCTTGCATATTAGGCCAATAACAATACTTCTGCAGCTGAGTCAATGTTTTGTTTACCCCAAAGTGTCCTGCAATCAATGAGGTATGTGCTTCTTTGATAACCTGTGCTTGTTCATCTTTTGGAACACATAATTTTCCCAAGTGATATAACAGTTTATCCTGCACATAATAATCTTTCTCTTCTACATGTTTACCATTCATTAAAGCAGCATAGATATCCTTAAATTTCTCATCATTAGCATATTGTTCCTGAAAACTTTCATGAACCATAGAACTATTCTGAAGGATTATCAAAGCATTCATCATAGGAGGTCTAGAGAGCATGTCTGCTACTTTGTTATGGGTACCTTTCTTATACTTAATTACCAAGTGAAACTGTTGTAGAAAACCCATCCACCGAAAGTGCCTACTTGTTGCAGTTTAGTTTGTGAGTGCAAATATTGTAGTGGTTGGTGATCAGTGTGGATTACAGTTTCTTTCCCCATTATGTAATGTTTCCATTTTTTAACACTCTGAACTAAAGCATAAAGTTCTTTATCATATGTGGGATAGTTACTTACTGCTCCTGAAAAAGTTTGAGAGTGGTAGCAAACTGGTTTACCTCCTTGCATGAGTACTGCTCCCATGGAAAACCCACTCGCATCTGTCTCGATCTCAAATGGTTGATGTAGATCTGGTAAGGCCAAAACTGGTGCGGTGCTCAACTTTCCCTTCAAAGTGTCGAAAGCCTTCTGTTGTGGACCTCCCCACTGAAAAGTTGCCTTTGTACTGGTTAATGCATGTAATGGTGATGCTATAAAAGAGAAATTTGCAATAAACTTTCTCCAGTACTGAACTGCACCTAGGAAACTTCTGACCTCTGTGACTGTACTTGGCTTAGGCCATTTTACAATAGCTTCGACCTTCGCAGGGTCTACTTTCAATTGACCACTCCCTACGACATAGCCTAAGTACACCAAGGATGTCTTAGCAAATTCGCATTTAGACATCTTTACATACAATTTTTCTTTTCTCAATACATCAAAGACTTTCTTTACATGACTTACATGATCTTTCAAAGTTTGACTAAATACCTCAGATTTATCATCTTCTTTGGCTTTTACAAGCATCAATACAAAGTTTTTACTTGAGTTGACCAACCTCTTCATTTGACCAGCATTAACTAGTGTAAGATTAGTCTTCACTTTATGTGCCCGTACAATGTATTCTACCCCATCTTTAAAAAGATGATACTTATTCTCCCCCCTATAAAAGATTGCTTTTCTGTCATAAAGATAAGGACTCCCTAACACAAGCCCACAAATATCCAAAGGGACCACATCGACTTCTACCTCATCTACAAAGTTTGCAGTGATAGCAAATCTCAATTTACATTGTTTAGTTACTTGTAGTTGAGCATCATCGCAAACCCATCCGAGTGGATATGGTTTCGGATGAGGTGTTGTAGCCAAATTAAGTTTCTTTACAACTTCTTCAGATATTAAGTTGACTTGTGAACCCGTATCAAACAGAGTATCAATCTTAGTATGTTTTGTTACAACACGAATATGAAACAATTCATTTCTTTGCTTATCAACCTTAGGAGAAGATTCTTTACTTGTACTTGCACTGGCATTAGAAAAACTTGCATCAGATGAGAGAGATATACCTTTCCCTTTACCTTGGATTCTAGTAGCAACAATCTTTGACTCATCTCCGGAGTCTGAACCAAAATCTTGTTGAATCACTACAGTAGTCTTCTTTCCTTTATTACCTCCATATCTTTTCGGCCTCAACTCAGGATGAAGCTTCCAACATCTTGAATCATCATGCCCCTCTTTCTTGCAATGGGAGCATGTAGGTTTCTCACCCTCTTTCTTAGCTGTAGCTGTTTTCTTCCCTTTGCCTTTATCTTTGTCTTTTTCTTTCCCTTTAGACTTACCCTCAAACTTAGATGGTTTCTTAGAAAAGTTATCACTAAATGTATTCTTACCCCTAGACTCTAAATGAGTAGCTTGAACAGACACCTCGTCTAGATTGTTGGGACTCAACATCAAAATAGTGTGCCTAAGGTAAGAATGTAAACCACCAATATACTTAAGTAATGTGTCTTGGGTATACAAGGGAACATTTAGAGCAATGGCCCGTTTCCTAAACTCATGAGTATACTCCTGGACAGACTGCCCCTTACCTTGCCTAAAGGTTTTCCAATTCATGGTTAACTGTTGCATGTAACCTAAAGGGTAGAATTGTTTCCTAAGGGCAGCAACAAACTCCATCCAAGACATGTTAACTTGACCATGGCGAGCAATTTCTTCACGAGTTTTACTCTCCCACCAGGTGAGAGCTGTACCTCCCAACCGGAGAGTTGCTAATTGAATCCTAGAAGCATCTTCTACTAGGCCTTGTATCCTACAATATACTTCTACTTGTTGGACCCAATCGTCTAACTTCTCAGCATTTAACTCCCCACAGTATTTAGGTAACTCAAATTTTACATCAAGCTTAATTACAGGCTTAGATTTGCTCTTAAATGGATTTACATTAGTAGAAGGAGAAGGAGAAGGAGGAGAAGGAGGAGAAGAAGGAGGAGAAGAAGGGGGAGTAGAAGGAGGAGAAGGAATTTCTGGAGCTTTCCCCTCTGTGTCTTTCTGATCTTCCTGCTTCTTATGCTTTGAAAAACCTCCCTTTTCGTGCTTCTTCTTTTTAGCATAAAGTTCGTCCACCATTGCATTCATGTCAAGAAATAGCTTCTGGAAATCCTTGACACTAAGCTCTGAACTTTGTCCACCTTCTTTTTCTTCCATCTGTGACGGTTGATTAACTCTTCGTCTTCCGATTTCTGGATTGTATTCTTCAAGTTCTCCTTCGCCTCGTTGCAACCTGGATCTCGTTAGCATTCAAATTGCAATACAAGCCACATACATAGCTCTGATACCAACTTGATCTATATAGGATCTAGGACTTATTGCTTACAGAATGCTTAACGTTAAAAGATCAATTATTAAAACGCTTAATTTAAATGATTACAAATTAAATGCTCAAATGAAATAAATGAACATAAAATAATTAAATGCCAAGAATAAACTGAGAAAGAAAAGAGAGAAGAAATAGAGAGACGAAGCCAAAGTTGATAACGGAGTTCGTCCCTAAGGACTACGTCTCCGGGTCCCTCTCCAATGGAGGACCGATCCGATTAGCTCCAAATTCAATTACAATGGCTTCAAGACTGTCTCCTTCAAGCATTCAGCAGCATGACAGTACTCTGATATGCAGAAACGTCTTCAAGAACTCTCGAGCATTCTCTCGCTATCTCCACCTGGACTTGTAAAATCAAAGGCCTATACCCCCTTTTTATACAAAAAACTTGCCTAATATGGCTTAACCACTTCATTAAGTGAATATCTTCCCTGATCAGCTCGTATCAGGTCTATTCCATCCTCTGCAATCTTTTGGTTATAGTGGTTTTGTTTGTTTTGTTTGTTTATGGCTTATTTAGCCATTTGTTAGAGGCCCGGCCACTAATAATACATCAAAACAAAACTAACTCCTACATAATCTTGAGAGTATCGCGTGGTGTATCGGTATTCAAACATTTTGCTAGTTGGGTGGTCGACGGTTCCAACCCCGCCGACCATGTTTTACCACTCAATATGCAAAATCCAAACAATAACAAAAACCAGTGACATTCCATAGATAGGCATCTCTCCGCGGGTGCAACGGTTACCAACAACCGCCTGAGGCGCATGGCAGAAGATCTCGGGGTCGAATCCCCTCAATCGATTTTGTTGAAGCAAAATATCAACCCAACGAACTCGTCAAACATGAACACGTGGCACGCTGTGATTCGATGAAAATGCTGACCATACAAACCCATACTGCTGACCAGCTGTCCACGTGCCGAGCTCTGATTCGCCAAAAATGCTGACTCATCCGATGACGTGGTGTGCTCCTATTCGCCCGAGATGATGACGTGTCAAGCTGACTGGATTGCCACGTGGGATGCTGACTGTGATGTCGTATTGTACGGAAGGACACGTGTCGCTTGCTGATTAGTCCGTACGATCTGAGTCACCTGCCACGTGTTGGGTTGAATTCGTCCATTTGGATTCCGTACTATACGGACTGCCACGTCAGCATGCTGATGTCATCATCAGTACCCTCTAAGTTGACTGAAGTTTGACTGCTTCTATCTCGAGCATACGACGTCAGATTTCGACGAAACGAACACTGTCAGAATCGTCTCGACGAGCTCTTCGCGATGACGCTAGTTCTGTCAATTTCTGAGATGATTATTTTTTGCCTTCTGGACGCCCCTGAAGCCAGTTTGACTAGAAGTTTGACTGGCCGTAACTTGCACAAACGGAGTCCTTTTCGTCCCGTTCAAGTTGCGTTGGAATCAGGACATCGTTCTCTTTTTGATGAAGCTAAAATCTGGAGCATTGGGAACACTTCAATTTTTACTGAAAAATTGTCCCCCGGATCAGTGGTGTTCTCAAAGGTAAATTCATCTCAACATTAGAAATTTCATCAATATTTAAATGAGATGGGATAAATGGAATACCTTCAATTAGGGATGGAATATATGATGTACCTTGAGGTTGAGATGTGAATGATGTTGTACCTCATTACTCACATGTGAGTGATGATGTACTCTCAACTTTTGATGCGGTAGATGGTGTCCCTCCATCTTGAATTGTGGTAGAGGATGTGTCTCCAACTATGGTATTCAAATCTCTCATAGCATGAAGTTTTCACATCCATTTCCTTTGTGCCACCAATACCATATCTCTTGTTGATAGTTGAGGTTCCTCTTCAATTGGCATGCCTTTCACAATCATGTCAAATTTCCTCTTCTCACAAAGTTCCCTCACATTTTTTGCTTTCTTTGCATTCTTAGCTTCTTTCTCTTCTTGTGTTTGTTTAATCCTTGATTGTTTCATCGCATGATAAATTTTTTTTATCTATAGCATGATAAAGAGAAAAATATAAATTCCTAAAAAATGAATCCATATAAATAAATGAAAAATATGTCATTCAACCCTTCATACAAAATATATACAATCATCATGTAGAAGAGTAAATGTCTCTCAACCATGATGAATAAACAAGTGCACTAAGAACATGAGGAAAATGTGAAAATAAATTGTTTAAGTATTTCTACCTTGCAAGAATTTATGGAATGTGACTTTTCTCTAGCCACTTTCTAACGTATGACCTACCAATATAATATCCACAAATAGATGTATGTATGAAAAATATGGTAGCATACACAAAGCACATGAATTTTTTTATGGAATTCCTTAAAGAAATGGGGTCTCATGGAATGCCTTGATTGCAAGATAAGCAAAAAATGGTTTTTGAAAAGAAATTACAAACTTTCAAGAAAATAGAATTGGCTTGAGTATAAATCCAAATTCCACAACTTTTGTCAACATCCTACATTTGGAACAAGGTATGGGCATCAATCAAATCATTGAAAGAAAGGGGGGTTTTTGTCAAATGTTATAATTGCAACTCCATTGGAAAAAATGTATGAGAAATTTGGAAGCATGTATAAGGCATGTGAATTGTTTGAAAAATGCATCAAAGAGACATGTCATGGATTGGAATGTTTGTGGGATATGCATAAAAATGGATTTATTGAAAAGGTTTTAGAAAATTCCCAACAAATGCAATCAGTGGATGTCAAGCCAAATTCTACAACCTTTTTCAAGACCCTCCCTACCCATGCCAAGAAAGGATCTTTGGAATAGGATATGGGCATCCATCAAAGCATTAAGGATAGAGGAATTTTTTTAATTTAAAGTTATACCTTACCCTAGTAGATGTGTATAAAAATGTGGAAGCATAGACATGATGGTGGATTGTTTGGAAAAATGCCTCAAAGAGATATTGTCTCATGGAGCATAATGATTGTATAACATGCACAAAATAGATTTATTAAAAAGCTTTTAGAATCTTTCAAGCTAATGCAATTGGAAAGTGTAAAGCTAAAATTGACAACCTTTGATAGCATTCCCCTACATTTTCTAAAATGGGTTATTGCAAATAAGGTATGCACATCCCTCAAAGCATAATGGAAGAGGGATTTTTTTCAAATGTTATAGTTGAAAATTATCTATTAGACATGTATGTGGCACAAAATGTGGAATCATATACAAGGAATATGAATTGTTTGAAATGATACCTCAAACAAATGTCATCTTATTAAATGAACAAATTGCAAGATATGTACAAAATGAGTTTTTTCCTAATATTTACTATTATTTTTCCTACCTATGCTAAAAAGGGAGCTTTAAAATAAGGTATGGACATCCATCAAAGCATAATAAAATACGGATTTTGTTAATATTATAGTTTAATTTTTTTTGGTAGATATGTATACAAAATGTGGAAGCATAGACAAGGCACATGAACTATTTGACATATAATTGCTCAAAGAAATGTGGCCTCATGGAATGTCATGATTTTATAATATGAAAAAGAAAAGAAAATGAACTATAGGTATTAGAAAATTTCAAATAAATGAAATTTGTAGATGAAAATACAAATTCCATGACTTTTTCCAACATCCTCCCCGTCTATACCAAAATGGGGGCTTTGGAACAAGGTACAAGCATCCATCAAAGCATAATGGACGGGGGAATTCTTCAAATGTTATAGTTGAAACTACCCTAGTAGACATGTGTGAAAAATTTAGAACAACATACAAGGCACACAAACTATATGACATAATTCCTCAGAGAAGGGATGAAAGCAAGAATCTATGTGGATATTGGAGTGGTGCAAAGCACCATGTTCATCAATTTTGAAGATATAAATTACTGGAGTTGTTGATAGGTCATTAGGGGTTTTATGTATTTTTTTTGTCATGAATAAGGTCCATTGAGACCAACTGGATGTAACTAGAGTGATTTGGGTCAATGTGTGCAAATTTTGCAAAATGTTATCACTCAAAATATTGTAAAGTGAAAAAATTGAAAATTGGAGGGAATGTGAATGGTCTAGTTGGTTGGAGAGGAAGTTGAAGAGATTGAGTCATATGTTTTGTTTTTAGGAGCTTAAATCGGCCTCCCATAAGTCAAGGTAGAGGTTAGAAATCTTGTTAGTGAAGCAAAACCAATACAAACTATGTTTTACTCAGAATTTTTTGTTTTTTACTTTGTATCTTGCATATTCAAAACACTGTATGAATCCGTACAGGCACATTTTTCTCTAACAGTGATTGGATCAAGTATGGGACTGTTGTAGATTTTTTTTCATCAAATTTTGAGGATCTCCATAGATTTTAAGGAGACTTATTGTTGAATTCTAGAAAATGGGTCTGTAATTGTCCATACAAGGGATTGAGGGATTAAAAATGCTTCAAAAGGCCATTCCATCTATTGTACATGTTGTGGATTGATGGAATGGCCCAAGTAGGTAGAATTTATGTGTTTTTAGGTTGTACATGGATTTTTATGTGCAAGGGAGGTCTTTGATGGTGTGGGCTTAATGCCCTAGTTGAAACTAGTGCTTTTTTGAGTGAAATTTAGTGGTTTCAAGGTGAAAATGGATGAAATATTTGGGGGAAGTAGTTTATGAAGGAGTTCTAGGCATGTGTAGACATAATAGGATAGGTTTGAAGTGTTAGAAGAGTTGCTAGAGGTTTGGAGTATGGTTTTTCAGTAAACCCTCCTTGGAAGGGCATAAAATTAGGGTTTCTTGTTTTGGTAGCATAGTGAGTGTTCCCTTGACAAATAATTATGGAATCAAGGGTTATGAGACCTGGTCTAAGACTATTTGAAGGAATTTTGTGTTTTCCTAGCAACTATAAAGGGGTGATCCTTTGTAAAAGAGACCTAATTGATGGTCTAGGACAACATAGAAGTGTGTGAGTGGATGAGTTGGTACAAAGTAACCTACTAAGGTTTTAGGATATGTTTTGGTTTACCAAAAAGGGTGTTTGAAAGTGTAATTAGTTTGCTAGTTGTGAATTTTAGTGCAAATAAAATTTCAAAAAAGCAAGTCTGCACACCTACTAGAGGAATTATGAAGTTGTGAAGGAGTTCAACCATGATAGGGCTGTGAGGTTTTCCAAATTGTTTGTGTCAACCTAAATTGTGTTGGGATTTGATAAAGTCCTCCCTATATTGCATCATGCAACAATGCAAACCATGACTTTTTTGGTTGCACAAGAGCCAAATGATACTATAAGAGCACCCAAACAACTACAAAGAGTAAATAACTATGTAGTTTAAAATGTGCCAAGAGGGGCTAAGGTTTTAATGAGAATTTTCAATGGAACCCTCCTTGAATGCTCATAGTTATCAAAAATAAAAAACAAACAATGATGAACATGGAATATGCATTTTAAGAAAGTCTAATCTAATCCCATAGAAAAACATAATGCATTTGATTAAGGATATGTATATTGAGCACTCATAATTTATCATACTTAGAAAAATCTAATCCAAAAATCAACATAATAACAAAATAAAAGCATTGTATTAAGCATGTATAATAAGTGATAATAAAGAGAAATAATAGAATGAAGGAAAATGTAAAGAACATGTATAAGGACTTGACATACTTTAAAAATGAATATTTGAATGGAGAAAGTACATAATTATGTGTAGTATTTTTTTCTTATTGCATCAAACTCCTCAACAATTTGAGCTTTTCACAAACTTTCTTCCTTTTAACTGTTCATTTGTATATAACTCTAATAAAATTACTATAAAATATACAATTAACCAATACATAATGTTAAATTACTACAATTTAATCACAATTAACATTGCAACAGTACAAAAATTGAAACTTGAATTGATATATATCAAATTTTATGTGAAATCTCTATTATTTCCTACTTTGTAAGTTAGCAAACTTGAAAATGGTGGTGGAAAGTTGATGCAAAGATGGTAGAATGTGTAAAACTTGCATGTGAACTTCCCAAAAACATCAAAAAGATTTTTTATTAGATCAAATGCATAACCAGGAGAATAATAGAGCAAGTGGGCTTGTATCATGGGTGTCCTATCTCTTTTACCATTTTTAGAGCACAAAAAAACATGCTCATGTTATAACATGAGCACAATTTAGCTTGGTCTACAAAATGACAATATTTCAATTTTTAGAAACACATCTGCATTATGGAAAACTTGATTTTGTAAAGGTTTCATAACTCTTATCATGTGCCAATATTGGCTTGGATTGGCATACATCAATGAGACCTTTCTTTGACCAATTATGACATCATCAAATATTTTATGTATGTCTCATTTTTATGTGTGATATGTTGTTTCACAAGAATTACCCATACACTCAAGCATGTACATTAATCCTCAACCCTATCCCTTAAACCCTCAAACCTGAAACCTTAAATCATAAACCATAACCCTAAACCCTCAACCCTTGACACTATACCTTAAATGCTAATCACTTAACCCTAAACCCTAAACCCTATCCCCAAAGCCTCAACCCTCAACCCTTGAACCTTAAATCCTAAACTATCAACCCTCGACACTATATACCTTAAACCTTAATCCCTCAACCCTCAACCCTAATCCATCAACCCTTAAAACCTTAATACATCAAACCTTAAACCCTCAATTATTAAATCCTAAACCCTTGACCCATAAACTCTCAACTCTTATCCACCACTATCATCTCTTATATCACTCACCCCCATATCTCCCCTATCTCTCTCACCCCTCTCTCCCTATCTTGTAATTCTCTTAGTTGCATATATCTCTAGGCTCTATAAATATTTCCCTCTCTCAACCTATCTCTCTCCTCCTTACCCTCTTTCCCTCAAGTTGTGAAATTATCTCTCCTATTTTGTGCTATCTCTCCCCTCACCTCTCTATCTCTCACCTCTATACCCCTCACCTCTCTACCTCTCCCCTCTCTAGGTCTCCCAATCACACCTTTTCTTCCTCTCCATCACTCTTTAGCCATCTAGGTCTCTTTCTCCTTGTCTCATTACCCTCCCCTCTATCTCTCTCACTCATATATCTCCCCCAATGTGTCTGACCTAAATATCTCTCAATGCTCTCTAGTTATTTCCCTCCCTCTATACCTCTCTCCCTCATCCTTACCCCTCTTTATCTAAAGTTGTGAACTCATTTATTTTATTTTCTTCTATTTTTCACCCCACCTCTCTATCTCTCACCCTTCTCTAGGTATCTCAATCACTCCTTATCTTCCTCTCCATCCCCTCTTAGCCATATAGTTCTCTCACTCCTTGTCTCATTACCCACCCCTCTCCCCCCTCTATCTCTCTCACTCCTATATCTCCCCCTATGTATCTCACCCCTCTCTCCCTAAAATGTAGGTCTCTCACATCTATATATGTTAGGGATCTCTAGTTATTTCCCTTGCTCTACACCTCTCTCCCTCCTCCTTACCCCTCTTTCTCTAAAGTTGTGAACTTATCTCTTTAATTTTCTTCTATCTCTCCCTTCACCTCTCTATCTCTCACCTCTCTCTCCATCACCTCCCTATCTCTCCCATCTCTAGGTCTCTTAGTCACTCCTTTGCAACATCTCAATTCCTCATTATCCATCTCATTTTCTTCTATATCTCCCCTCACCTCTCTACCCTCAACCTTTAAACCATTAAACTCTTTAAATCTTGACCCTCTACTCTCTACCCTACACATTAAACCCTCAACATGAATACCTCAAACTTATACCTTAAACCCTTAATCCAATAAACCCTCAACCCTCTACCATGTACCTTAAACTATTAACCCTAATCCCTAGACCCTATACCTTAAACTGTCAACCCTAATCCCTAGATCTGTATATCTTAAATTCTTAATCCCTCAACCCTCAACCCTCTACCCTATACATTATACACTCAACCCTAATCCATGAACCCTCGACCCTCAAACCATAAACCTTGAACCCTTAAACCCTCTAACCTATACATTAGAAAATCTATTGTAATCCCTCAACCCTATACTTTAAATCCACAAACTTCTACCCTCAACCCTAATCCCTCAAACCCATACATTAAACCCTCAACCCTCAACCCTAATACTTCAACCCTCAACCATAAAAATCTCAACCCTTAAATCCTCTACACTCAACCCTCTACCCTATACATTAAACCCTTAACCCTAATAAATCAAACCTATACCTTAAATCCTAATCTCTTAACACTCAACCCTTAAGCCCTAATTCCTTAAAACCTCAACCCTTAAACCCTAAACCCT